>NNCF01127101.1:458302-545408 GCA_002313205.1 Laupala kohalensis | reverse complement strand
GTTGAATAAAATTTTTAACTATGCGAAAAGGAAAGGCAAATTCATACAGTTCTTTTTTGTATTACATTTTTGATTTGTGCGAAAATGTTTACATAAATTCCATTAGAAATTGCATGGGACTTTATTAAAAAAACAACGATATCTTCCGGCTTTTCGTCACAGTTCGCATACAACTACTACTGATTAAACGAATCGGCTATAATGTAGGCGGCAGCATCCGAACGTAAACTAATTAATATTCTGCTGTCGCGAGTAAAACTCGCACGTGTCTACAGCGAGAGGAGGAGTCGGCAATTTCGCAATACTGGCATTGCCTCGTCGGCTTTTACGTGCTTCTTTAGGTTCCTCCGTCATAAATATTATTTCGCCACGAGTACTGTAGTTATTGCCGTATGACCCCCTGTGAACGATATGGGGACGCCTAAGGACTGATGTGGGATAGTTTGACTTCTTATAATAGAAAAAACGTGTATGAAGAATTACTTACACAATGGTAGCTTCTGGATGACTCGCACGCCTTCCGCTGAAATCTCGCATCGAACTTGTCTCTGACACCTACACAAACAGAAAGAGAAATCATGAAATAAAGTATTATAGATGGAATTAAGTTATAGGACAGAAAAATCTCAAATATACTTGTATATGACCTATGTTACTGGAAATGCTTAAATGTACTTGTATATAACCTAGGCTATGAGGAAAAAATGCTCAAAATGCAATAATTATATTTGACATTATATATATATTTTTTAAATTTTACCCCTTAAAGATGTTTTTCTTTTTATTCGTCCACCCCTCTCGGTTCGCGCTTTTTTTTTAGTATTCTGGCGAAGCTTTGTTGGAATCATCACAACAAGAGGTCAGTACTGACCTCTTTTTAATCTAACCATAAATTACAAAAAAGAAAACCTTCTTGTATTTCATAATGCGTTCCCGACTCAATGAGATGTTAACATTCTGGGATACGTATAATCTTAAAAGATGAAAAGAGAACTCCATGAACATGTAATCTCTCATGGATTAAGTAAAATATGATGCTGTATCGAAGTTGATTGCAGGAATGAAACGTGCTTTCTGAATGTTTACCACTTCGTCGAACAATTATTTTACAGTTATATTTGTATTCTTGTGGAAGATATTCATGGTATTTTGCGAAACAAACGCTGCAGATATTTGAATATTGTTTTCGGAATAACGAAACATAAAGTATTATTTTATATATTAAATTATTCATGCGAAAAGACCTTGAAGAACTTCATTTAAAAAAGTAAATTGTTAATTTTGTTTACTGAAACTTTAGTAAATATATATTACGGTTAATAATTATATACATGAATGCCTTTTACGTACATGTTATAGACAGGAAAAATACGTATAAATTCGTGCAGGTAAATTTTAGTTTTCTACCTCGTATCAGTGTCAAGTACATTAAAAATGAAGAGAAAATAATAATTTTAAATTAAAACGGTCCTCAGATACGACCATTAAAAAATAATACGAAAAAGAAAAGTTTATCAAATAAACCTTATTGTAAGGAATTTTTTCCACGAAGGGAGATGAATAATGAAAATAAATTCTAAGAAACAGACATGAATCTATATAAGTAATAATAATAGACATTATAATAATACAAATTTTATTTAAGCACTGATGGTAGAGAATGTCTGTAGTAGGCCTATCCATGTAGTAATGAATTATAAAATATATAATACCAGCAGATTTCCCGGCGATGCCTGGAACTTTCTTTTACTGAGGAAAAAATAAAATCTGTTTATATTGTAAGATTAAAATACATTTACTTACTGGCTTTAAAAAACATGTACAGCATCCTATTCCCCATCTCACGTGAGCCGCGCCGGTCGAATTTTCGCTTCCGAGGCTCAGGACGCCGTTACGCCATTTCATTAATATTCTTGTAAAATCTAAACTCTTCGTCAAAATTTTACAATTTAAAGGAGTTCTTTGTCTTTGCTAAGTGCACAAAACTAATAATTTATTAAATACGATGATAGTTGATTCTTTCCTTCTGTAATTACTCTCTTAAACTGAAGTTTTTTAACACTTATATTTTTTGGCGAGCACTAAAAGAAACTTGTATTTTTATAGTTTTGTTGTTTTTTAGGTTACTTTTTTAGATAGACTTATGTTGTCATGAACTATTTTGTATAACTCTTGGAGGTAAACAATATTGCCAATCATAGTTGTCACCTACCTCTAACCGTTTAGGCAGTGCAAACTAATATAACTCTCTTTTTCCCCGATTTTATCGGTATTTATTGTCAAAAACCTTTTCTGTCTTTCTTATCAAACATTTTAATATAAAAGGTAGCCTATGTTCATACTGAACATCTAAACTATATCCTTGCGGAATTCCATGACGATCGGTTCAGTGATCAGGTAGCAAACAGACAGACACACTTTCGCGTTACGCATTTACATGTTTGTATAGATTACAGTTCGTGCATACTGATCTATCTCTAAATAAATGGAAAGAAGATGAATAATTTCTAGAACACACTTCCGTATTTTGGGATTAACACACCTTTCTCATCGTGAACTGAAGCTGGTCACAGCCTTTGCTCGATTAACAGTGCTATCGCAATTTCCATAAGGAGGAGGCGGAGTGGGGGGAGGTCGGTTTCCCCGCATATTGCTTGGTGCTGCTAGCGCTCCCCGCGGCGAAGGTGCTCACCTGTCGCATTCCTAATTGCTCCTCTACCATTCCTCTCTCCCCCCCTTCCCCCTCTCCGCAGCATCCACCCTTCCCCTATCGCGTGAGTCTGGAGAGCGAATTCCAATTTGGGAATCGCAAAGCCACTCACGGTCCCTTCTGCTCTCCATCCGCGTCTCCAATACTCTTCTCACTTTTTTCCGGACCTTCGATTCACCTCTTATCATCCGGGCTCGGATCGATTAGAACCCTTTACAAGAGAGGGAAGTGACATGGACGTCGCGTCATCTGATTGGCTACGCTGGAGCACCCCGCCCCCCCTACCGTCCAGTATAAATATCATTTCTGATGTGCAATGTTTGTAATAATTAACTGTAATATTTGCCTAATATTAATGTGTTACCCCAATCCATCATGTGATCATTATTAATTCATTATTAATGCTATGTGAAGGTACTACAATTTGTTCTACGAATTTTAAATTTCGTTTGCGCACCGTGATTCTAGTATGTATAAAAACGACATTATTGTGGTTGAACAGAGAACACACATTATGAACGTAGCAGAAAACGAATGAGAGTAGGAGTAAGGGAAATCCAGAGTAAGCCTGAGACGATTAGTACGAGGAAACTGTCATATGACACCCATATTGGTGTGTTTGCCGTACGACTGGAGACATAAGTTACGTTAAGAGTTAAGGGTTATAGTTGGGTGACTATTTGATTCAACGAAATCTGATAAAACCGTTTTGGTAAACTTATTTTAACATTTTCACCGAATCGTCATCACGAATTTCATTTTACTGTTTCATGAGAGACGAACGTAAACGAAAGCAAAGGGCGGTCGTTTTGGTAACTTGATGTGTTTCTTACATGATGATGCACGCTCAGAAGATACTCCGAAGTAAGATAAGCTTCTCGATACACCTTGGAATTTTGATCGACTTGTCATCTCTCTACTTACAAAGTACTCTAGGATCGAAATGTGCTACTAAAGTTCGAAATACACACAAATTATGCACTAAAACTCCTTTATGCGCACTTATAATCTAAATAAATGCTCTAAAAATTTCGAATAATGGTCTGAAGAATACAACTTACGTATGTATCTACTTATTACCAAGAAACTGCGAGTGTAAATTGGGAAGGTTGAACAATACAATTGATCTCGTTCCACATTCCATAATAAACATAGTAATAAGTAGATACATACGTAACTTGTATTCTTAAGACCATATTTCGAATTTTTTAGAGCATTTATTTAGATTATAAGTGCGCATAATGGAGTTTTAGTGCATAATTTATGTGAGTATTTCGAACTCACATGTTCCTTCGAGGATAAAAATGCTAGAAATCAATTTCGCAATACCACAGAAAACCAGGAAAAATATGCAAAAACCGAGACATTACGAATATCAGACCTTAGAAGAGACCACTGAATGACGTCAAATTTTAATAGATATTGAAGTTTTGGGAAAAGGGGCCATCCACAATACGTAAGGCAAAAATTACAACTTTTAAACTCCCTCTTCTATTTATAACGCACCAATAACTATCTCTTACCCCTAATAATAATTTAACGCCCTCCTCTGTTAAGAAATTTTTTTGTTGCTTTAAAAAAAATTGGGACTAATTTTGGATGCACTAACTTAATTATTTGTCCCTTATTCCTCTCTCTCACTGAGTGGTTGAGACGATGGATTACTGTAATAAATTGTGAGGTTATACAATACCCTACAAATCATAACATAATACAACTCAGCGTTACGGAACATCTACTGTCGTAGAAAAAAAGTCGTGATACTCGAAATTGAGCATTAATAAAACGTCAACCCGTTGCTCAACACAAAAATGAAAAAGACCAAAATTTGTCGTATTTTATTCTGCGTTTATCACGATGAATTAGAAATTCTTAATTATTCCATATTGATAATTTAAAAAAATGCAGGTTTTTCAATTGGAGACCAATTTTGTTGTTTTACTCCCAGAACAAAAAAACGTTATTTTGCTAATTTTAAAAGAACCTTTTTACTTTACACCAGATATTTTAAAATCAGTAAACCATTAAACACTAAGAGTTTTTAGGTCATATTAAAATTTGGTTGTGATCGGACAAGTGGTTTTTGATACAATAAATCTTCAAAGTCAGCGCTTTGATTGAAAGAATAGAAAAGAACACAACTTTTTTCTTTATACCTTCAATAAAGTTTAAAAATTTAATTTACAGTGATAAACGCAGAATGAAACTCGGAAAATTTTTTGTTACTCATTTTTGTGTGGAGTAACTGGTTAACGTTTTATTAATGCTCAATTTCGAGACATTTATTGTAAGATTAAAATACTTTTACTTACTTATTTTTAAGAACATGTGTAAAACATGCTAATTTTAAAATTAATAATAAATCAAATTTAATACAAAACTTGATTGTATACACTACACCATCTCAAGAGAGCAACGTCGGTGGAATTTTCGCTTCTGAGGCATGGCGCTGCTGCACCACATCCTTAAAATTCTTGGAAAATCTAAACTATTCCTCGAAATTTTACGCTTGAAAGACGTTTCCTTTCTTTGATAAATGCACAAAACAAATAACTCTTAAAATTTGATGATGATTGATTTTTTCCTTCTTAAATTACTCTCTTAAATTCAAGTATTTTAACACTTCAATTTTTTAATAATGTTTTATTGATAATTTAGGTTAATTTTTGTATATAGAAATATACTGTCGCACACTTTTTTTTGTAGAGATCTTTGAGGCAAACAATATTACCATGCATAGTTGTTACCTATCTCGAATCGTTTAGGCAGGAAAGAAAATTTAACTCTCATTTTTCCTGCTTTTATCGACAATTATTGTCAATAACCATTTTTATCTTTATTATCACACATTAAAAAATAAAAGTTAGTCTTTGTTCATCCTGGACGTATAAACTATCTCCTTGCCAAATTTCATTGCGATTTGTTCAGTGGTTTAGACGTGATCAAGTAGCAAATACAGACACGCTTTCACGTTACGCATTTATATATTAGTAAGTATGGGTTATGGTTACGTAATTTACAGAATAATTGAATCATTCATGTGTTTGGAAGAAACAATCGAAAGTGAGAACAGTAGGATAGGAACCATCAAGATCCGCATATCGTGTGCTTACGGAGCCCTTCCATGGTCTCGCCTCGTAATCTCCCCTGGAGGGAAGTGTGCATTGCAGTCAGTTGGGTGCCGAGAGATGTCTCTGGTGAGATATCGACATAAATCAATCGATTGAGACTGCCACTCCTCGAAGGAGGTCCGGCCAGGCGCTACGTCTGGGGAATGATACGACCGCTCAGCGCCTGTACACAAGGAATGGAGTCCATAAAATTGAAATTTTCTATGAATTATTTTAATGAAATATTACTTTATATCTGGTTGTCTGAGAAAATTATTATCCAATCGTGTCAAGTTCAGGACTTACTATTAAAGACAACCCTCACTATTTGACACTGCATACTACACTTTTAAGAAATTATGAACACCGAATTGTTCATTTATTTATGTTTCTTGTTGACGTTTCCTGTCTAGCTTTAGATTCCTTCATCAGATCGCATACACCGACACCATGCATTAACATTCTTTGGTACATTTTTGGTAAAATTATTTGATATTATAGTCCATTAGACTTTGTCAATGTTTTTAAATTCCACTATACCTTTGTTCGTTATAAAAATGAATCAATTAACAACCTTAATAAATTCGGTATTCGAAACTTGTGAACAGTGTAGTATTCAGTGTCAAAGAGTGCTGTTGTTTATAGTAGTGAGCACAGAACGTGGCAAGATTGAATAATAGTATTTTAATGAAACATTAAAACTTTTTATGCTATTTTAAGATATTATTAATGCCTACGTCGGCCAAATTAACGGTATAAAAATTGGATACACAATCAATATAGAAGTTCTCGTAACCTAACAATGAAGAAGAGAAAATATCATTTTGAACATAGATACATGTTCCAAGGGGATTATTTTCTCTAAAGTTTTGTCGGTAGGAAGAACTTGTTAAGTTCCTAATAATTAGGGAATAAAGTATTATTGATGTTTTAAATAGTAAGCCAATGTTCTGTAATACACAACAAATCGAATGAATTTTCATGTTCAAGAATTACGATTCCTGTCAATTTGTTCGAAAAGGACTGGATGAAGTAAAATTATATTACTGAATTTCACGTTTTTGTTGACCCCGTTCATCATATAAGATAATGGTTGCTGTGTATTTGGGTCAAAAAATTAAACATCATTACATATTAAACAAAACGAAAAAAATGTTTAATTTTTTTACTCAAATACTCAACAACCTTTATCTTCTAAAATTATTTTATTTTCGCAAAAAGTTTATGATTCTCGAGAACTGGAATCAAAGTTAATGATTTTTTTTTCGAATTTTAAGATAAACTTGTCTTTTTTGTTGAACACCTCTCTTTCCCTTTGTAGTCTTCGTCGAACGGAGCGGGCTCCATAACTCAAACAAATGCCTCGCGCTCTCCGTCGCGTCGAATGCGCCTTTCGCTGCGTTCGTGTTTCTTACAAGTGAATGTCGCCCGGAATTACAATACGTGTCTTTTCTCGTCTGGCAGTGTTCTTTTGGGAAATATAGGGAAGTTGGAGCTGGTTGTGACGTGTGAGATATGATCAATATGCTAGATGCAATTGAAGCAGGAGGTACGAGGCAGGTTCGAGAGAAGCAGGAGGTTCCTTTACAGTAAAGGAAAGTGCGGGGGAGATGATTGCAGAATTCTGCAAAACATCTGTATCGTGTGTCGCGGGTACAATAACTTCATTTCTGAGAAAAGCAAATAAAAATGGAGCTAAAAATATCTCTTGTAAATGAATGGATTAACTCTTCGTGTTATATTTAATAATCGTACTACAATATTAACGAGAAACTTGAATTTTCGAAACAATAAAAGGTAAAATCTTCTGGGTTTTACTTAGCATGGTGATTCTTCTGGCACAGGCGAAACACTGTTTCAGAACTTCTGAAAAACTACCCCTCAATTGTGATGAGGTATTTTGTGTTGGGGATGATTTTCGAAGATAGTGATTTTTTCATCTCAGTTTCTCGAACAGACTATATGAAGTTTGTACACACGAGGTTACATCTCCCTCGATTATATGTGTGATTTCGTGCTAATTTTTTTTGCGAAATTTCATCCCTCGTTCTACTAAGACTCGCCTAGCGACGAAGGGGATGAAGGGGGCTGAAACCTGTCGTTTACGAAACACCTGGTACATATGTGGCGGTAACTTGACGCAAACCTTTACAAAGAAATTATTGTGAGATGAATGAAGGGCGCTGCTCGTCTTGCCTTGCAGTGCATTTTTTGCGTATATCGACCTAATCTTGATTCTTGACAAACAATAATACAACTTTTTTTTTTCATTTTATCCTTAATTTTGTTGAGGTGGTCCATGTTTATATCTTAATTAAGTTCCCCCTTTCTTCTAAATATCCGACCATAATAACCTTTTCCCTTTTGGGTTCTTATTAATTTCTTTACTTAATAATTGAAAAAAATTTGTTGGTTTGGAATTGGTGTCTCGTGATCCTACTCTGTGCTAACAAACTTTCATGAATCGATAATGTGAACCTAGTGCGTGAACTGCATCTGACTCGAACCGGCACCAAGTCGAAAAGAATGTATTTAGTCGCAAGGAATAGGGAACTCACTATTGTTTGTCATTTTACATTTTAACTTTATAATCATTAATTCGTGTGGTTTTCATGTGCACTTTTAAAAGTTGTATCATAAAATATTGAATCTGTATTCAAATTAAGTGTTTTATACACAATTTTGCATCGAGATAACTTACATTATGAAGCAAATTTACTTTTCTGATGTTTACCTCCTTTTATTTTTTATGTCTTCCAATCTTACCAGTTGCGTGCATTTCCATTAAGGATTAGTTTCCTGTTTCAGAAGTCACTTAAGATATTTTTTTCTTCCTTCGTATCTCTCTGTAGCTGCTACTTTGTCCTTCAGTGTAGATCCTCTTGAGGCCAGAAGACTTCGCAAGAGCGCCGTTCAATTGGTATATTCGCTCGTGTTATCTGCTGTATGGCTTTGCGACAAAGGAATGGTTATGCGCAGGATATTGGAATTGGGATGTGCCCTGCGGGGACTCGTCCGGATTTCCCTCTGGGTTCTGGCGTCGATACGGCCAATCACGGGCCGGAATGAGGCTGTGCGTTTTGCTCACGGCTCCCCAGCTTCGGATTGAGATTACGAAATTGCGGAGTTAATATTTCAGACTCTGAAATGTTCCAGAACATCCTTCCTAGATTTAATGTAATCCCCTTTGGATTTAACGATTTATTGTTCATGAAATAGTTTCGCCCCGCTGAGAGTCGTGTTGAATTAAGTTGCTGTGCTTATCGAGTCGATTAATTTCCGTTTTTACTCGGATCATCAGCGATGTGATAATCTACAGGTTGCTTTATTAAACTTTCCCAATTCTTTTTCATTCACCCTTTACCACTTTTAAAGAGCCCAAATACGTATGTTTCTCTAAGCTGGCTCAAAGATATACTTTTTAAATTTCAAATTTCATGAAATATCTACATATCATGTGTAATCTGATACACGTGAAAAAGATAATGTTTTCACTGCCACTAACCTTCTTTCCATATGAATTTTCTGCGATTATGGTTTACTGAAATTGCAATTTGATTACTTCACCTGTCTTTTACTACTTCACCAGTCTCAAAATACAAATAGGATAAAAGAATGTAAGTAAACTACATTACTATTCTGTTCAAGCCAGGCCAACTAAGAAGTGGACAAAGAAATTCTATTCTGCCCTCAAGGACGTAGGTGTTAAAAAATATTGAAGATTTAAATTCCATTACTGAGCTGTTGTGAAAATGGAGTCAAAATTTATATTTTTGTGTGTGTCATTTAAAGAACATATGTAAAAACCAAATGAACATATAAACAATTATCATGTACGTGAATATCGTAACCGGACTTTTTTTTGTAAACGTAGGCTTCCGTGGTCGGGGTCAGTATAAACTAGTTTGTCCGGGATCAAGCGCGTCTCAGTAGACCAGAATACCAGAGTACGTCAGCTACTTAGGTCTGTACGACTCTGACATTGCCCTAAAGAAGCCCGGAACAGGATGCTCGAAACGTTGGTAGATTTGTCTAATGAGACGTGGTTTGTCCGGACAAACAAGTTTATATTACTTTTTTAAATTTATATTTAGTAATGAGAATAAATATTCCACTGAAATGCATCAAAATTATATTTTTATACGTAGGAACATTTATTATTATTATTAATATTATTATTATTATCATCATCATCATCATCATCTGGAATTACTGATTATCTTCTTCCGATAAAATCCATTCTGTACTCAGACAAGATATCATAGAAACTGCTTGTTCTAATTATGTCTGAAAGAAATACTCCGTGAATACTTCCCTACAAATCTTTCGACGAAAATTAAACATTTCCGGGAAGATAATTAAATGATGTCGATTTACTTTTTACAGTGAGTCGAGGAAAAGGGAATTCTGAAGGATAACTCAATTTCTATCTCTTAGCAACGTCGGTCGCTTTGGAGAATAATTGAATTAAAGAATGTTTGTGCTTCGAAGTTATAAATGGACGATTTGAGTGGAAGGCCATTGTATTGTTGGGGGAAATTACTTTATTCGAGAAAGACTATTTTATCACTATTCATATCATCCCCGGAATATATAACTTATTTCTTTAAAGAATGAAGTATTAAGTAGACAAATGAAGATTTATTACGCTTTCAAATGTTATTCTTCCATACTTAATATTCAATTTATTGAATTTAATTATCTAAAATTTATATTTAAAATTTATTCAAATTATGTTTAAAATTGCCTGTGTATGTAAGTAATATATGTATAAATGTAGTCTGCGTCTTATTCCTTGATTTTGTTCATGATCCTCGTACTCAACATTCTGTGATTTCTATATACACATTGTCTCATTTCCGACGTGTTAAACAGTAGCAAAGTTTGTATGTCACTAGTTGCCTGGTGCGGGTCGAAACGCTGTAAAGTTTCCTTAATTTATTATGAATCGATTATGTGAAAGTAATGTCGTTTCATTTAATGATTATATGCAAGTTATTCAGACGTGATTTTGACTTATTTCTCTCCTGAAAATTTCACTGAACATTTTAAAGACGGCGCTGAACTCTTGATAAATATGCAATAAACAACAGAAGCATAAATTTTTTACTGTTGTATCATATCCAAATCATGTATTAAAAGAAAAAAAATTTGTGCTGAATCCCAAGCGCAATTCACGATTCTTTTCATGAATTGAAACATGCGATTCACAAAACATAAGAGTATCGAATCGGTAAAAATATCACCTCAGTGAAATTGAAAAAAAAAAGAAAAAAGAAAGAAAAACACTGAGAAGATCCGATTGAATCTCGTGATTGCAATTTAATTGATGGAATTCTGAATCGGAGCTCAGTTGATCGTAAATGCTAAATTGTTATTAGCCTCACGATAGCCTGGTAAACTCCATTGAAATTGGGAGAATTTAAGAGATGAAAAGATAAAATGACCCGGGGCCCATCCTGGCCTTGGCTTTCTTTATTTTTTCTTCGGGTAGAGGTGGATTTTATTTGTTTGATCTTTAGGTTCTGGTCTACGGATCATATTTATACTGTTCTTATTATTGGTTTTAGATTTTGAGTTATTTTAATTATAGAAGTGAATGATGGCGTTGTCGCAACCATACAATTTCGATTAAAAGACGCCGTCTTCTACTTCTTTCATATTAAAGTCAACCAACCTATCACCAATTACAGAATTATTTTAATAGTTAGGATTTATTAGCAAGATTTTTGGAACAATTTAAAGAGTTGGCAGTAACACGTATTTGTTAAATAACTTTCTGGTATTCCATTTAATGTAAATATGTCACTTTTATTTCGATATAATAGCAAGTCGCTAACTGTTTTCATTCTCATCGCAAGGGGGCACATGCCATAATTTTACCCTGGGGCGCAGAAATGACAACTCTGTCACTGCTTTGGGGTCCTTGATCGAAATTGATTGTGTGTTCCCTTGCTTACTCCAGGAGAGTAAGTTAGTTCATGGAGGAGGTCCTTAACGTGTTCATACGCAGTTTGCAATTGCTTTGCTGATAATAAAAAACCATTTATTGTTTTAAAAGATGAAAGGGATTTTCTTTTTTTTAAAAGATGAAAGGGTTCAGTTGTTGTTCTCAGCTGGAAGTCGAAGCTTCTAAGTCGAGTTTTCACATAGTTTCTTATGTGGCGGAGCTGTGTATCACCACAATCACCTAACTATTCAAAAAATTGACGTACACCTACGTCAAAAAATGTTTTAGACGTCATGGGGCATTATGAAGAGATATTTAGGTTTCTTTTCGCGGTTTGTTCGCGTCCATATATTCTAATGACAGACCATACTGCTTACCAATCCAGTCAAGTGATTTCTTCGTTTATTTATCTCTTTTATAAATAACTATTTGTTACAAATTATTTCTATTATTCACGTTGTTAATGTAATTAAGATAAATAAATTTTACTTATGACCTTTTTTGTACGAACAATGTGTCTTTATCATGTTAAACTGAAACACAACGCTTTTACACATGACTTGTAAACAAACATTAACGTTGCAAGAGAACAATGGGACACGATGTTAAAGTAAATATGAACACGAAATATGTTTACAAAAAAGCAAAAATGACACACACGTGTTATAAAGTGTGTAGTAAATACTCGATAGTTTTTCTGTGTCGGAGCGTTAATTCAAACTCTCTTTTAGTGTTTATATAAATATATTTTCAGATATGCAACACTCGTAATAATTAATTGGTTTCTTCTGACATAAAATGTATTCCAATCCATCAAGTGATCATTATGAAGGTGGTACTAACGTAGGTAGAATTGAATCACTAAAATGTCTTAAATCGTCACAAATAAACAGAGTAACGTGTATTTATTGACATTTGAACTTGAAAAATATACCGCACTGGCCAATAAAATAATGAAATGTTGAAATACGTTGCGTCTTATGATGAAATTATTTATTTATAAAATAAGACCAACTTTTAAATCACGAAAGTAATGGAAGTTTACTTTGATTTGTAGTAAATTTTTCGTAGTTTTTTTTACATCACTTTCATCTACAAGTCACCGGACATCTGAGAAAGATATTTAACTTTTTCCGAGGTGAGATGTATAAATCAGGAAACCGTCGCGCTTGGCCGCCATGTTTTTACTTTATGCTCTTGTGCATTTCAAACGAGTCAAGCGAGTTCCTGAATAATGTTTTTACTATATTATTAACTGTTAGATACAAATTATTTAATGTTTTTTACTCCCTGATTATTCATATTTTTGTTTCACAACAATTAGAGGAATAATAAAGAAAACAATTACACATCGCTCTGATTTGACTAACTTGGGAGTGCTGGTCCCACCTTAATACAATGGGAGTTAATCACAGTTTTTCAATATTTTTCAAATTTCGCTTGTGCTTCTGTGCTCTAATATTTAACTCTCTTTTTGTTACAAATTGTCTCGTCGTTATTAGTTACCATCATTCATGGAGTAATATGTCAATTATATTAAGTATAAACAAAGATGACAATTCGACTTTTGAATGATTTGAATAACTTTACCTGACAGAACAATCTGAATCGATTTTTAGTCGCTATCTTGATCACACGAGACTGTCATAAAATTTTTAATTCATGTTCACTTTTTAATGCTTCTTGTATGTTTAATGGTAACAATATTATAACTCCATTCCTGTGAGAAGAGTAGTTATTTAATTAAGTAAAAGAGTACAATTTGGAAAATACAAATATTTTAATTTGATCGGGATAGTGGATGAATAGACCATAAGAAACAACAAAATTCTTATTTTAAGTTCCGTTCTTATTCTCTTTCTGTCATTATTCTTTCTCAGTTTTTTAAATTTCAGTTACCCTGAAAGACATAAATTTGAAACAACGTTGCACATTTTTTGATATCTGAACATTTTACGTATAAAATGCATGCTTGCATTTTTTATAAAGAGAAAACAATCAAATTGTTTTTTAAGTACTTGATTAAATATACAAATAGGTCAGCAAGGAAGGCAATTTAAAAAGGAAGTTGTGTAATCTAATATAAAAATTGGTGCAGTAAATGGTATCTTAAATCGATTTCCTCTATATGTATCGACTCTGGCGGAGTTCGCTTGTTAATCTAGCCCGACCTAAAGCGTGATTCTGGTTTCGCCCTGCGAAGATTTGTTCCCAATTTCCAAGACAATTGTGGTAATGAGCACAATCACTTCAAAGCAAAGTCCATGTTTCCCCGAAACATAACCTCAATATTTACAATATCAACGTCAACATCAGTTGACATTCTTCGTTGAACACACAAATACCCGGTTAGGTTTTTCTACACTCGCTTCAGGAAATAAATATATGTTTGTAAATTGATATAATTTTATAAATTAAGGCTAAAAAATTTACGCTCACTGTTAAATTACACCCACAGAACAGAAACATATCTTTATTCGCGTGACTTGGGTCCCTCTCACATACTACATACCCGCACTCGAACGCAAATCCCTCGTACCACCGTATTGCCATTGACACGCCAGGCCTCAAGGACCTCAGAACATCATTTTTTAAAATAAAAAAACAGACATTGTGATACTTTTATCTGAAATAAAATGTTGAACTTAAAAATATTCCCAACAAAGAATTATAACATTAGTTTTAAGTTACGTTACGTGGACACCTCACCACTAGTATTTTTCAATTCATAAATTTGTGTTAAATCTTTCTATCGAATTGTGCATTTCATTTAAACAATAGTACGGAAAAGATGAATTTAAAGTTAGGTGAGCGTTATTTGCCTTGGGTCCCTTAGATCATTCTCTTCGTAAATTATTCGGTATATTACCAAAAGAATTCCCTCTCATTACCCCCGGCTTCACAGCGAATAGCAAGATTCCTCAAATTTTGTATCCCTATGATACAGTACACATCTCCTCCACACCAACACTCCTTTGAAGTAAATTAGCGTATTTTCCTCCACGTGGTCATACGCAGTTTTCAATTTCAATTTTGAAGTAAATTACTAGTCATTGCCAGAAGGTGTGTTCGAAAGAAATGAGAAATCTGGATAGGGCTTTGAATGAAATGAGAATACGAAAATTATACATTTTTATTAATAATAGTTTTATGTCATTTTTGTTACTTGTATGGTATATTAAAAGTATGATTGAATAATATACCTACTTGGTTTACGAGGCCATTAGCATATGTCCATTTAATCTTTAAAATTTTGAAACCATAGAATGTATTGAAATTTCACAGTTGACAAATTTTGTAGTCGAAGGATTTAGTACTCTGCTTACTTGTATACAGGCAGATACTTCACATACTTAAACCACATGTGCCTTCAGTAAAACGTATGCCTCATACGTCAGAATTCTCAGTATCACAAATTGCTGGTGTAGTAAGTAAATAACTCCAAATCGTTCTGGAGTATATGTGATTACGGGCACGATAGAAATAATCATATATTGAAATCTCTTAAATTACGGTGAACCTCACCGCCAGGTAACAGATTAATTATGTTATGTTGAATGAAAATATATATGAGGAGCGTAGTCTCTACGAGACCACCTCTCTACGAGACCAACATCATATAATTAATAATATACTATTCAACTTCATGGCAGTACTCTCTACAGACTTCATCTAAATTGCCAGCAACACTCTATTCATATATTTGCTTATGATTCCATGATATTTAGTTTGTATTGCTATTAAAAATTAGCAGAGCTTTGAAAATACAACTGGCGAGTTTTGTATTACGCCGATAAAACATAGATATCTACGTTACAGACAGCTATATGTATACAAGGATATTCAGACGATATTCGAAGTTATTATTCGTACTCTATAACTCTTGACAATGAAAATACTTACTTTTGTAATCATCAAATGGTCAAGAAAAAATAAATATTACAACTCAAATGTATTCGAAAGTCGTGATCCTGATTATGTAGATTTCCATGTCTCAGAAAAATATTAGCTATTGATTTGTCATGCTTTATTGGGGGAAATTTAAGGACGATAGAGCTATTGATAAATATTTTGAAAAATAAAAACTAAATTCTTAAAAAGAAAAGGAGTTTGTTATGTTTGCATCACACATTGCATAATGTAACCATGAATCTTGAGTAGTTAGGAAAGCATTTTCCTTCCTTCTTCCCATAATAAATCATTACGTATCACGTCACGTTTCATCAAGATCGCATTGTGTCGAAGAACATAAGCTGATGATGTACGAGTATATCCCTGGAGAGCGAATGTATCCTTCTCAATTGTTGTGTGGTGCGTACGTCACAAGGCAGACTCCGGAGATTGAGGAAACCTGGAGAAATGGATCTTCAGTATCTTCTTCAAATATAAATAATGTAGACAAACTACCTGAGTAATTTTGCAGTCAATTTAATCTATATAAATGAAAATTAAATGCTGTTCGTTGGTAAGCGCATTATTTGGCTAATTAAAAACAATATTCGTAATAGTCAGAATAAGGTTTGTAGGGGGAAAAATTAGAAAAGTTGCCCGGAAAATTGGAAAATTCGAGAAAAACTGAAAGTGCTTTTTTCTATGGGATTTTTGTATGAACCCAAGATCATAATTCATGATTTGAACGATGGATATGTGTAATATTTTTTTTGCTCGTTATGGTTCTGGAAAAGTTTTCAGGAAAAAAAATTGAGACAATTACAAAGGAAAGTCGGAAAATTCGGACAAACTGCAATAATCATAATTTTTGTATGCACGCTCGATCAGAAGAACGACATATTTGGTGGATTCTTTTTTTCCGCAGTTTTCAGTTGAATTCATATTACATACACATCACACATTTCCAGCATTTCAGCGGCGTACTGCTGATACAATTCATCTCGCATGAAAAATTTCCCATGAATTCCCGCACTTTGAATAAAAATTAAAATAATTTCACGTGTCACTATTTAGAAAATAATTTTGTTCAATAACCAGTAAAAATGTTAATCAAATACTACGGTTCGTGTCTAATGTGGGACATCGTGAGGTGATTTGTCCCTAGCAAGCTCAGGATGTTACTCACTTGCAAAAGAGTAGCGCACTCGACGATGTCTCGCAAGTAGTGTTTGATGTGCATTTTAGTGGGTATTGAACAAAATTGTTTTCTTAATTGTTATATGTGAATTTATTTTAATTTTTATTCAAAATTAAGTTGTCTGCATAAGTATAGGTATTTTTCTACATTATTTCTTTTCAGAAGAGCAGACGTCAAACAATATCATTAATATTTTCTTCAAAATTGTTTAAAATATTTAGTTGTAAACAGCGGTGCTCGGATGAGTTTTAAGATTTTCTTTGTGTATTGTAATTCATACATGATGTAATAATACATAATGCAGTATATTGGATGATCGGTCAATTTGTGAAGCTATATAGTAAACAGGTGGTAGGTAGAAAAGTGCTCAAGCGTGATGAGTAGAATGTTTTCCACTATATTGAAAATAACGCCAACAAATTAATAGGAAGTAATCATTGTACAAGTTTGCAAAATATCACTTGGAGATATGAGGAACTAGTAAGAACAAAAGATAACAGCCCGACAAAAAATCTCTGTACTAGAGACCCGGGTACATGGATTCGATGTATTTGCCGTTGTCCCCAGAAAAATCCATCGTGTCAATTTTTAGTTATCGCCGAATTACCTCAGAAGGTTTTAATGAAAAATGGCATCGAATCCATATACCCGGGTCTGGTAAAGAGAAATTTTTTGTGGGGCTGTGTAATCCATCTTTCTGTCCCTATTGAACTGTAGTTGCATAAAAGTTTTCTCTCATGTTACTTCATCCAGTAGCTTCTTTGAAACAAACTACATGTGCAAAAAAGCGGTGCGGCAGTAAGCAATAGTCCATGTCCGTAGACTAAGCAAAAGTCCAGCAGAAAATTGGAAGTATTCCTACTCTGTATCTTTTCTGATGGAACTTCTTCTTGTGATGGTCTCTGACTTCTTCATATTCTGCCATGGAGTCCAGTTCATCATTCTCCTGAAAAACATATTTTATTCTTTATCTTATTTATCTCGACAGTTTATTCCCAGCATGGTTTTATAATATTTATCTGACAATTTTACACTAAGGCCTTGTTGAATGATGAAACATTCCGGTTATGAAAGAATTTTTAAATGTATGTATGTATTTATTCGTTCGGCATTTTGTTGGGGAGACTGCACAAGGTAGTGTTCCATCGCCGTTTTACCGCGTGCTCTACCAGTGGCTTACTGGAACCAAGATGCCAGCGCGGGTGAATGACGACTTCCTAATGTCCTCGTGATGACAAGAATTACATGAAAATGAGGTGAAATGATTGAGAGTGAATGTTGTGGTGGAATGAATGTAATACGTGAAAGGAATAAACTAATATAAATAAAAAGAATAAATTTTTAAATGTAATACGTTATATAGTATTTAATATATTAACATGAAAAATGTTCAGGAAACTAATCTTCTGATATTGAAGTCAAATCAACGTAAAATTACATAATTAGTGTTTTGTATGGTTTCACGTTCAGGTGAAATGTTTATGGGTACCAATTTTATTTCATAGCAGAAATGATAATTAACTTATACCTCGTTCGGAAAACAATGTTATTTTACCTCCCATTTAAACGAATTAATTAGAATATGGATATATTTTTCATTCACTAGTGGTACTTCAGATCTAGATTCATGGTCTAAGAACCATCGAAACAGGGGTATTCTGAAAAATGTAACTTAATTCAAACCTGTACGTATAACTCAGCGAATTTGTTAGTCTGCGTTTCCGCAAAGATGGATGGGCTAAACGATTTTAAATTTTTCACACTTATTTTAAAGAAGGGGTCCAAGAAAAAAAAGCAGCTTTCGATTTTAATACTTTTGAAATTAATGTTAAAAAATAAAAATAATGGAGTGCAGAAACCACTAACGGTCGTAGAGCTTCCAAATTAAATTTAGATTATTTTTTATTGATCGTTTATTTTGATTTCCTCTACTAGTGCAGAGGAAGGGTTGAAGCGTTTGGATGATATTTGTTTTTTCCAAATTCGAATTAAATTTTTCTTTGTTTCATTTTAAGCATTTTAACTATCGCGGAGCTTCAAAATTCGGTACATGCGTTCTTTGCAGTGTGTCCAAGACCACCCAGCGACCTTTTTGAAATTCGGTTCAGATTTTTTATATACATCAATGGCGGTTTAGTAAGAACAGTTGTAGAAAAATCCATTCTTTCACACTAGCAAAGCAGTGGATCTTGAGCTAATTGAGTATAAAACCTAATAGGAATAACCGATGCCCGAATTACCGTACCTTAAAATAATGCTCTAACTATTAATTAGAAAAGTCTTTTATTTTGTGTCGATCGCAAATCGCTCAGTTGAACCCCGACCGAGAGAAAGATCTCAAGAGACCGTCACTAACAAATCGGAGTCAATTAGGAAGCGATAGTCAATTAGGAAGCGATAGGTCGACTTGTCGGGATCTGGTATCGTGAAGCGTTACTCTGTCTCCATTGTGGCGACGAAGCTCCCCATCTCTCGTGGATTTGGTCATCGGCGCTACGGAACAGGGCGCTCTCGGGGTTGGGGGTTGGACGTAAGGGTGACGGGAAAATAGTGTGCCGAAAATCGAAAGAGGAGGAATCGTTAATGGTTCAAGCCTGGACCGGTTGTGATTGAAATGATCAGGAGGTACAAATACTTATTCACATAACTTCTTACTTCTGCTAGCGAGTAAACCTAATTAAATTCAAAATAATTTATTTGATATTATATCTTTCATTCTTTATTTTCATTTTAGAAAAGAGCTCCATACCAAATATTGACCATATTCAGGCTTTGAATACAAATTACGCATATAAAATTACTGATTACAAGACATACTATAAAAATAGGGAATTGCGAGTTGAATGGGACAGAGAGATCGCAATATATGGAACAAATTAAAGAAATAACGGTACTGAAGAGATATGTTACAATGAGATCAGCAGCAGGAAGAGATGTGAAGTGATCCGTAATTTTGTGGAAGAGATGCGAAGTATTAGAAATGGCATTAAATACGTCACATGACTACAATGCTTGATATGGACATATTGTTTTAAGGGTTTTTGAGTCCTGTAATTTCTCTGGAAAGTACAGAATAAAATCATAGATATGGAAGGTTTTAAAAATTACTGAATTTGTTTGGCGAAAAGTATTATTTTTAATATTTTATCAAAGGATATATGTCTTCGACGCCAAACGTTATTATTGGATATTGTGCTTTATTTTTGGAAATTCACATAGCCGTCTAAATGTTGGTTTAATTCCAAAAATCGATTATGACAAATATTTGAGGAGATGTAAGGAAATGCAGTTAATTCGTTTCTAAAAATATGAATTTAAGGTCATATTTGTATTTTGAATTGTAAAATTTATTATTTGGAATCGTAACTCTTTCAAATAATTATAAACTTGCGACTTTTATTGGTGGAATACTATATATTTTGTGACTTAAAGTTCGCAACTTTAAATCACAATCGTCCGTTAAAAATTGTAAGTCTATATTTTCTTATTAATTAGATTATAGAATGGATGTTACTCTTTTATTAGCCACATAGTTTGCAGTACAAGTTTGACTGACAAGGCAAATGTTTGTTGTGGTAGGGGAACAGTAGTGTTCTTCATAAACCTGTTACTGCTTTTAGGAAAACTGGAATGACATATAGGTAACATTTTACTCCTGAAGGGGAAAAAATAGTATAACATGTAAGTCACGCCACTTTTCCTTATACAACATCTACTTGAATCTATACAATTGGAGGAAAAATATTGTATCTCAATTATATACCTAGAAGCCACTTTTGAAATATTTTTTTTTGTCACCATAATATAATGAAAGTTATGTGAAAGTCTTACAAGCAATTTTGTCTTAGTTAAAAAAAATTAAATTATTGATTTTTATAGCATTTCTATAGACCCGTCATTAAGTGTCAGTAAGTAGGTGATATGGGAAAAATTTGCGGAGTTAGGTTCCTCACTTGTTCTTTATGTATTTTGAAGTGCTGGTCCCGAATTTCAACGTTGCTGATACATACAGGTGACGCAATATGGTGAAAATTTGAAGAAAAAAAATGCAAGAGTTTAGCCCATTCCACCGATTTTTTTTTGTACATGAAAATACATAATCAGCTTTCTCACTTGTCTTTTCATTCTTGGGTCGGCTTAAACTGTATTTCACCTTTTCTTTACAGTAGGAATGCACCATCATGAAAATTTAAAAAATTTAAAAAACTTGACCCGTTTTGATTTTATAATATACATCGCATATACAAATATTTACGTAATTGGATTTCACGCTTGTTATTTGTGTTATTTTGGGGTACTGAATTCGAATTTCAACTTTTCTACTTCTTTCTAGCGAAACAACGTAGGAAAAATTTGAAAAGAAAATATTTTCCCCCTTTTTGGTTTTTTTTTCTTGCATGAATTTTGAGAATGTATGTTACAAATAAATCAATTCTCATTTTATTTTGTCGTTTTTATTTTTTGGCCCATTTGTTATGTTTTTGTGTCCACTGTATGTTGAGGAAAGTCGAAAAGGGTTGGGGAGGCACGAAAGAGGGTGGGAATAGGAATGGTTGGACGTTGAACTGCAGAGGTGGGGCCTCAGTTTCCTTTCCGATTAATGAAGACATTTAATGAAGACTCGCCATTTGGATCGTGGACCTCCACCGCCCAACACCTGCGCTTTCCTCATTCCTCTTTTCCAGCTTTTCACTTTCAACGTCCCTCTCTTACTCTTCTCTCCTACACCCCTTACCACCGTCCCTTACTTGTTTCTATCTCTCTCTCTCTCTCTCTCTCTCCCTCCCGTCCTTTCTCCTTCGTTCCAGCTTTTCTCTCAGGTGTCGTTATTGACTTAATCGAGATGAGGGATTGAGAGAAATCAACGATATTGAGAGAAAGCACATTTAATTTTGTTTTCTAACTGTCCCTTTGAGAGGCTGGTATAAATTTATCGAAAAATTTAAAATGTGAAGAGTGTCAAAATTGATTTTTTTGATTATGAACTTCTGATTGGAACTTTACACCTGCTCTATTCATTTTTTTTTACATTTTTCGAAGTGTACTGATTGCTGCGCAATATTTAAAAGAGATTTTTTATTTTTTTTAGTAAGTCATGTTCGAAAGAATTTTTTAACAAAAAAATTAATAATGTCCGGGAATAAAACACCGAAATATCTTTGTTATTTCGTTGGTTTAATTGAAACATAAGCATGTCTATTGTTTTTGAGGTATTTCACTTCCAAACTCATATTCTTATTTTTGTGACTGACATTCATATCCTCCCAGTGATTATGTGGCGATAAATAATGAGAAACAAACTTCAAAGAGAATTACATTTTTTGAAACATAATAAACTTTTTTTTTCCACTTTCATCAAGAGAAGAAAAAAATTCAAATTCTGTGATTTACGTTGTTTCTTTAATCAGAAAATTATCCAACAAATCTTTTCAGACTATCATTTGTCGTGTTTTAATTCAAATATTCCAAAGTTTAAATATATTTTTATATGTTACGTTCTTTATTTAGTATCAGCGACGCAAGTGTACTGAAAAATTCTTCCCAACATTCTTCGAGAAGATTCATTAATATTTATCATTAAGTGCATCATTTATATCCTAAACCATAATTTACTAAATATGAGCCACGATTAAAAATAGATATCCTCATTGCTAATGTTTAAAAGAAATAAGGGTCTCTAAGAAATTACATTTATGGTTTTAATTTGAATAATTTTTTGATGGTTGTAAATTTAGTTCAGTCGTACAGAATTTTGAGAGAATAACGTTTGAGTACCTGTTTTAGTTACTTGAAATATTATGTCATTTCATTCGGCCCGACTCAAATCAACTGTTAAAGTGAATTTAATTTGAAATGGAAACAAAATTCGGTTGTCATATTTCTGCTACCTTAAGACACATAACTATTGTTAAGGAAAATGAAAGTTTATCAGTTATTCGGTAATTTTATCCGAATAACTTATCAGCGTTATCATGTTTCTACACACGCACTGCAACTTGTATTTTCTGTACTTTTTGTTTGAATAATATAAATACAATATTATTATTTAAATTACATAAGTAACATCAAATAACAAGTTCACCTATCTCCATGAGTACTCTAAAATGCATTGCTGGTAATTTTAGTTATTGCACTGATTATATTCAACCTAATTGCACCAGCTGTGATTTTTACAACAGATTAATATTAAACTTATCAAGTTAAGTGTTATTGTTATGCATGATAACTATTACTAAACGTTTATAATACTGTTTAGTAGAGTATAAATTTGTATGTGCTGAAAACTTCATTAGTAGATATACTTCTATATCAATTTTCAACGAGAAAATGTAAGTTTTTATTCACTCCTTATTGTCTTTTGGATATCAATAATAGTGATCCATAAATGTTTTTGGTAAAATTTCCGCCACAATAAGTAAAAAAATTGACCTGTTTGATCGATATTGTTATTATACTTATTTATATTATAAAAACATAGTTTCTGAGAAAGTTCGTCACATGTATGTGTCACCGAATATCACTCATCGTTTACCGAGCTCGAAAAAGACAATCTTTAGGATAATGAGAGGTAGTGTTTATTAGGTTCCTTGCTCTGATTATTCTTCAAAGAATTTCCTGCGATGTGTTATTTGAGCGGTTTTCAAAACCCAACGAATGAAATATTTTGTGGGACATTCGTAGGAAGGGCTCTAATAACCAAGACGTTGGCGAACCATAAAGCCACAATAAAAAAGGACATTAGTAGACAGACAAATGGATTGTTTGGCGGGCTCTATAAGTACATACAAATCGGGAATTTTCCGAAATATATTTCACATCACTTTATGTATACGTCACTGGATATTCGAAAATGATATTTAACTCTCTCCGACGTGTGACACATGAATCATTAACTCGTTACACTCGGTTGAAATGATTTTACACGCTCTTGTGAATTTCAAACGAAACTTGTGTGTGCATTCCAAAATGTTGATAATAGTATGCTACTGTCAGATAGAGATTAAACCATGTTTTACTTTCAGAATAATTCATAACATTGTGCTATAAAACTATTAGTATAAAAATAAATTAAACACTTATACTTCTCAGAGTTTTGGAACACCAGCACTACCTAAACTATTGATCAAAGATTCATGTGAAAGTGGATAGAGAAAATTCAATATGCCTGCATAGGGAAGTAAAAAAAACCTAATGCTAACTTCAATTAATTAAACGTCAAAATCATAGAGAAACTATCATCTCGAGAACTACTCCTCGTTTTTGTACCCCCACTCCCACCAGGGGACTTACATCTAGTAAGTACGTAATTGGCAAACACGAGGCCCCGAACTGAGTCTGGCATTGCTTCCACTAACTTGTGCGAGGTTCCTTCCTTTCTCTTTCCTGACCTTTCTTGGTCACCTCTTGTTCTTTTCGATCCCGACGATATTAGGGCTAGGGTATCTTTCATTTTTCTCTTTCTTCTTTTTATAATGACATATGTAATGTTTTGAGATATGTTGATATTTGAGTTTTGATTTGTAATTCAGGAGGGTTTTTAGTGGGTATGGTTGAGTCATTCGGCGAGTCCCACGCGCGGGGATAGTCATGTTGGCTCTCCTTAGTGCGTAACTGCATTTTTCCTACCTTTACAAGCTTTTAGGGCTCTAATGACCTCGATATCGACGAGCCGTAAAGCCCCACAAAAAAATCGTTTTTGTAAAATGTTTTGTGTGGTTAGTGTCAGGTAACCTTCGTGTCTAAAGCAGATGTAATTGAATTGAAGGAGCTATATGTACGCTAAAATGTCACCGAACAGTGTGAATATCTTGTCACAAAAGAGTGTTCAAGTAAAAATTTCGTTGTAATTGCTGAAAATAAATCAAATTACTTTCTGAATCGCATGTCTCCGTGTTTGGTGCACCGCAAAAATTTCCAAAAGACATGATAATGCTGTGAACCCCTCGAATAATTCATGGATGCCACTATAAAGCCAGCAAGTGATAAAAACCTCCATGCTAGGATATGATTACTGCTGAAGGAATTTTGATTTAAATTGTGTTCATTTTAAATCTGTTCGGTATATATTTCTAGACGGTATCGTCGTATGTCTGTTAAACAATCATCCTCAGTCAGATGTCGAAACAAACGACGAAATCAAATTCATAACAGTTTTAAAGATTATTCTCCTTCGAAGACTTGGCAACACTGGCCATAGGCAGGGCACGGATTTTGCATGTTTTGCTCATTTTTCCCCGACTTGCTATGGCATGGCCTCCTACAATTACCAGGCCGGAGTCTAACGCTTGACGACACCGGTCTCACAGACCGGCCGGGCGGCCAAAGAGAAGTATCTAACACGTTCGTATATTTAGTCGTCAATATCATAAAAGCTAAAAAATATAGCGTGACCACAATAAATAAATACTTTAAGTTCAGATTCATTTGACTCAAAGAATATGAATGTGTAAGCAATCCATTCGCTGAAATAAAGTTAACGCATTTAACCAAGCCGGTCAACGGTAAACGGTTCCACATAAAGCATGATCCAGCCTGATAATTGTAGGAAGCCATGGCTATGGCTTTCAGGAGTCGATTCTTAGCATTTTTAACCTCGTGGGACAATATCAATTTAAAATAACATTGCATGTGTATTCATATTCTTGAATTCAATCCGATTTTTAGTTCGTATTTTGAATCTTTTAAGTCCGTATTTTTAGTTGTATGTGGTGCATATCGATCCCTGCTCTGGTCATAACATATACTGGATTATGCATATGTACGCAACGCTGATCATCGTGGAGGACACGAGCCTTCATTACCCTCCGCTTATCCTCATGACCATAGAGCTGCTGGTGCGACCGCAGAGCAGGCGTCGTGGGTCAATACGCGTGAGTGGGCACACGCCAGGGGAGGATATCGACTGAGGATAAGATAGAGGACGAGAAATGCGAGAAGGGGGCGTTGATTAAGTGAATGTAAGAGGGGAAAGCGATCGATCAGAGGCGGAGGAAGAGGTTATATTGCCTAGGTTGAGAGCAAAGGAAGACAGATTCATGATGAGGAAAAGACTAGTATACATAGAGAGAGCTGTATGTATCGTCTTNAGATAGAGGACGAGAAATGCGAGAAGGGGGCGTTGATTAAGTGAATGTAAGAGGGGAAAGCGATCGATCAGAGGCGGAGGAAGAGGTTGAGAGCAAAGGAAGACAGATTCATGATGAGGAAAAGACTAGTATACATAGAGAGAGCTGTATGTATCGTCCCACGAAAATGTATTTGAGATGACCTCCGGATGGGTTGATGGGTATCAAGTATGAGTGCCTTCATCTACACACATACATGTGCGGAGCCAGTGCGTCCTCCAGCATCTGCTCCGCCCTCCTCCTTCACTTGTGGATCAATTGTGGAGATGGAGGTTTAAAGACTATGTATCATCATATGAAGAAAGCGAATATTATGGAGAACCGATTAGGAATGCTAAGTTTCCTGGGGTATAATCGGGTCCGGTGCTTTGACTTCTTAAACGTGAAATGAAAGCATTCATACTGCATTAATGTTGGACAGTTGTCTGTAACAACATTATAGAATGATTTATATTTTACGAAAATAAAACTTTTAGACGCATTGAAAATAAACCATTTTAAGATTAAATTATTTTCTTCGCTTTCTTTACAATTAGACAAACAAATTGAAAATTCTTATCTTTGAAACGAACCCAAAAGGCTCCATTTTATCTGAACCGTTAATGTTAGACTGCGATAATAACGTATATAAGGAATTGAAGAAGGATGTTTTGTTATAATTTCTAAATTTTATTTCCATTTCTCATGTATGCATTTATGTGATGGAGTCATGAGATTTACTTGGATATATATCTTCGTAAATGAAATCGAGAAAAAGAAACGGAAGGTGAGATACGCTTGAAGAGTAATTACCGTTATTGTAATTTCGAATGATCAATTATAAACAAGGGAATTATATTATTTCAACCATTTCGGAAATCGAACTGTGTTTACCTAGCAGCCCTGGGCCCTTCCGCATTGCAGCCCTGATAACATACGCCCTCGCGGTCATGCAGACTGCAGGCAACGACGTTACGGTGGCGACGGTGGCGGTATCTGTCGGAGAGAGAACGCACGATCCGCACCGGAAGTTGTGAGGCGTGCCGGCCGGGGGCGGCGACGCAGGCGACAATGGCCACTTCACCGGAAGTGCCGGCAGACCGCACCCGCCACCGACCGACCCGTTTCAACCCCACCTCTCCTCGCAGCTCCGCACCGTCCTGACCCGCCCACCCCGCTACTGCAAGTCCCAAAACCTCTCATTCCATTAAGTACTCTTGGAGTTCAGCAAAAACCAGCTCTCACTGCAGTTGTGTCATTGTACACAGGGGTTTGATGTATATTCATTCGCAGTTTCGTGTGGGTGTAACTTTTGCCGTTGTAATTGATCGAGAGAGTTTTTACTGAGGACTTTACTTGACTGCTCTTTATAAAATAAATGCGTTGGGGTGTGTTTCAATTTTGTTTATGTTTTTGTTCTGGATTTACTTTGAAGCTTTGAATTACGCTTTGATTTCAAATGTACTCTGGAAATATTGAGAAATGTAGTAGCCTGTAGTTACAATGAAAAGTGTAAATGTACAATCGTAAATCAATACGTATACAATTTCTTCCCTTTGGGAGAGCCTGCCGTAGTAATCCAATGAAACAAACTACTTGTAGATTAATATTACCTATATGTTAATATATATGTTTTATTTTTTAAGGGAATGACAAAAACTTGAATTAAATTGCATTTAGGGCAGTAAAATTAGATTATTTTGTTCTAAAATAAAACTTATTTTTCTTTCTATTTGGTGAAAGTTTATTGACAATACGATTAAAATAAAAATAGTATTTTGACTTTTTGATATTTTTTTAACCGTTGCCGTGACGAATAAACGTTTAGAAAACGGTTACTCTTTGGTATTGAATTAGCATTATTTTCCATTTTGTTGAAAGAAAAAAAAATGATTGAAAAATATTCGATGTATTTTCGTCTTTTAAAAAATTCAATGTATTACGAAAACATTCAAAAAAAAATTATTAATTAAAAATCCTTTTGCATGGAATAAAAATTGAACCAATAAGTAATTTGTGTTTTTGAACTGGTCACTTTGTTAGAACGTATGTGTTACAGTTGCAAAACGTAGGGGTGTTTGCTTGGATCAATCCTGCCCTTTAAATTAAATACCGGAAGATTCTCTGATTTATTATGTATATTATGTACTATTAATGTTCGATGAACAAATCCGCGAATGTCGAAGGATTCAGTTTGATAGTTATTTCATGAATGAGATGTTTTCTTACCTAATTTTCTTTCCAGACTCAGCATATTGTGACGTAGTATATAACACTATTTATTTGCCAGATTCTATATTGCTGATTTATTTATGTATTGAAAATCTCTGAAACTATAAGAACGTGCTTTCTGGATGAAATAGGCTTCACTACAGAATATCTATTTGACATAAAATTGATGAATCTCTGAATGTAACTTTCTGAAATTACCAAGTAGTCCAGTAAAACATTTTTACCTTGCAAAGAGTCGCGTTGTTCTAATTTTTTGTTCTGAGTCCTAACTTAAAACCCAAGTTTTCGATCTCGGCGCGCTATCGAATGCCATTTTAAAAAATTTTCGACGTTATCTTTGATTTATTGAAATAACTCCCTAACGATTTATTTCTCAGAAAATATTTTTTTTTTTGCACTATAGTAAATTTATAAAAGAATGGTTACTAATTGAGCTTTGTAGATGAAATAGTTATAGGTACACGCTTTTAAAATCATGAAATTTATCAATTCACGGCAAGCATTGCTAAATCATTATTAAATAACAACTCCTACAACAATTTTTTAAAGAAACTATCTTGTAGTATACTGAATTTCCTACAAAATAGCAGCATAAATTCATCTTCATAGTACGAATAGGTAACGAGATGCGACACCATGAGTTTTCAGACTTTATATTATGTAGAGTTTATGGGTATCTCTCGGAAAATATAGGATTAAAAAGTAAATAGTTCATAACATTTTTAAAGTGTGACCACAATGACAAAACAACTGATAAAAGCGGTTTTCTCACTGCGTTGAGTTTCACATTCATTTCCGCATCTGGGTTTCTCCAGTGAATGCGAAGTGTACTCCCGATTCGTGAAAACAAATCTCCTTTATTGGCTGTTTGAAATGGCTACACCCTCGTCGGTCAGTGACACTGAGGAAGAATGACGTCACTCATTGCACTTGTTTCCACTTCATTGTATTTCGGCAGAATTTGTTAAACTTGTTCCAAGTGTTAATAACTTTTTTTTCTTCTGCAGATCACATTGAATACATAATTTTTCAGAATGACGTTAGTGGCTGAGAGCGAGCAGATGGACCTCACTTGGCATTATCCATTTCAATGTTTTGCAACAACGAAATTTGTGTTCTGGAAAAAAGATTGTGTACGAAACATATTGTGCAAAAAAAACAACAAAAACAATTGCTGTATAGTTTTACACTTTAGTCAGATGATTACGACTCATTGTAAACTATATTCTGTTAAATAATGTCAAACGCCATAAAGGAATATTGCGTAGTAGAAATGGAGAAACTATAATCTCATAAATTGAGTTTATTTTGAAAGGCATTAGGCAACAAATAATTTATGATGTACTAGTATATGCCAAGTAAATACTATGTATAACGACGTTTTGTACTCAAATCTAATATATGGATTGTTTTGTTACTGAACAATTATTTTATCTACTATTAAAACGAAAAAGAAAAAAATCCAACGTATTTTATGGTTTATAATAACGATGTCAATAATGCCTTTATTCCAAGACCGCACCTTTAATTTTTCAAAAATTCCATTCTTGTGGAAAGTAGTTGAATATCTCGAACACCTTGTCATAAGTTTCTCTGCCGGATAGAGATCTTCTGCCAATTGCTCTTGGTCTGCCAGAGTGATGTTACTCGGCGATCGGTAGACGAACCGCGGAAACCGCATGCCTAATGGCGACTTCAACATCCGGCTGATTGCAACTGATACCCAACTAATACTCCAAATACTATCGTTCGCTTCTGATTACATTCCTTTGAATAAGAACGTATCTTGTCCTGTGGAAATGTCATCTTGTCACGCATGAGATCCATTGTGTACTGGAAACAGTTCCTGGTGTGGTTCTCAAATCAGACCCGAACAGAACATGACGAAACAGATTTTGGTATGGATCTCAACGAGCGGAAAAACAAATATTAACGTTCAATTTAGAACATGTAGAGGAAACGAAGCTTTTAAACATAATTCCGACTTTTGGTGTACGATTATTCCACGCTTTCAAGTTTCATCTACTGAAACCCTTAAAAATTACCAAAAATTAATTAATACAAAATAGAAGTTTAATAGTATTAGGTTTCTATACATTTTTTAAAAGAAATCATTCCCAAAAATTCCAAATACTTTGATGTTTTGGTTTTATTTTGTGAACGATTTCAACGATTTTGAGTGGACATGACACATAACATGACATTTTGAGTGAACACATGACAAAAAGAGGAAGAGGTTGGGTGCATATAACACGTATAAAAGTTTATATCTAGTGTCTTAACGGTCAACCATTAATCAAAATTAATATTTTAATAAAAATAATACTACCGAATTCATTCATAGGCACTATATTTGGAACATCAAAATGTGTTCTCCAAACATAGAACAAGGCATAAGGCACTTTTGAGTATCTTATCCTGGTATACCCTTTAATTCAAAAATATTCACTAAATTCAATATAATTTTTCTCATTTTTAATGGACTATTGAGATCAAAATATAACTTAAAAATGATGTCAAAATCTTTCAAATCGTTTAAGGAAGATCGAAAATAAAGAAAAATATATTTATATGAATTATATAAAGATCTCAGCTAAATTTATACAATAGCTACGTATTGTTCGATATATGTTTGCGTGAAACTTCTAGAAATAATTTTCTTCTTCTTCGTAATGTTTCCTGTCATGTTCACAAGCTAGAACGCATTTATGACTCATTTCGTTAAACTAGAGCTTCAATTTTGTGTAATCATCTGATAACTAGGCATCATAAACTAGTTTTATTAAGATTTGCTTTATTTTATTGCTTGCGCTTAGAGCTTCGTAAAAGTTAAACATCTCTCCAGCCCTTGAGTCGCGATTTATAGATCTCCCTCAGGTCATGTAATCTTTGCTTCGCGTAATGCCCTGAAGAATTGTTTGCGGCGCGGAAGATAATTATTACTACAAGGGCTCGTTACAATCCTGAACTATTAATCGACCAATAATGACATTTTTTATGTTCTCTACGAACCCAGCCGCTTCACACGATTTCACGTAGTCCGATGAGAAGAACAGCAGTAATCAGCAGTGGTGTCGTGGCGAATTTAACATTTTTTGCCGAAACGCCGAATTTCCCGTATTCTACAACAAACGGCGGTCCACCGCCTCCCACCCCTCACAAGAATTTTTTTAAAAATTTATATACCAATTTACACCTTTTGGGTCGACTTTCTTTGTTAGAATTTCACCATTTCTCTAAGCTAAAAAAAGTTAAATTACTTCGACCTGAATTTTTTCTAATCTAATATTTTCTGAATTGTGAATATCCATCAAAAGTTATATCTGATATGACTCTCTTGACAGATGAAATAAATTATAACCAGCGTCTGTGTTTAAATAATTTTGTAATCCTTAGGACTGGCACATTTTTGTGCGGGCAGTTATGAGAAAACGTTGCGTACAATTATCACCATTTTGCAGAGCACATGCCAAAATCGAATGGTTTTGAAAGAAAAACATCCTCAATCCTCTCACGCGTAGCCCAGGACTCTTGCTGTATTCAACTTGAAATTCTTTTTCTTTTAACAACGCTTAAAATAAACTCTTAGGTAAATATATTCGTAAAAAAAGAAACGTATTTTAAAAACCAGCACCGGAACGGCTTTCCGATGCGTTCCGACACCATGACACCACTGGTAAACAGATTATTTCGCTTTTACAATGTTCAAGAATTCATTGATTTTAATAAAAGTTTCTATTTCCCATTAAATGTTTTTAATAATTCTTTTAAATATTAAGTACAATAATTCATCTTATACTTTATTACTCTATAGCAATGCTATAGAATTTTCCAAATTCGGGTTATTTTCAAAACTATCTTCTTGAATGGTATTATCGTTTCTTATTATCTGTACTCAACCTTGGAACGGGTGTGTACCTTACCTCTGTAGCCCCATCATGGTCTGGGTTTTCCTCTGGTTTTCGGATAGACGTGGATTTTATCTATGGGCTTTCGAAGTGTCAGTCTCATTAATACTATTGTAATAATTAGTCTCACATTCAGAGTTATTTTAATAGTTTCAAGTTATAAACAATATTTTGCGAATAATTTAAAGATTTGATAATAGAGCGCATCTGTTAAATAATGTTATTCTTATCACTTGCTTGGTATCCACAAATTCTTCAAGTGGTAAACTATTGAAATTGTGTTGTTTCCAGCAATTTCGAAAAAAAAAAGGAGTTTGTTTCCATCTTCGTTTTGTGACTTTTTCCTCACACCGCTTGGTGACATTTTATCGCACATTTTATCGCATTATATATATATATATATATATATATATATATATATATATATATATATATATATATATATATATACACGCACGAAATAAAATCCTCGACATACCCCTGATACTAAACCTACAAAGCTTCAGCTGATCACAAGAACGCAGAGCGGTTCCCGAGATGGTTGTTGTTGGTATTGAGCTCTTTTATTATCCAGGGCAGTCGTGTTGTACTCCGTCTCCCTACTTTTACATGAATCCCCATGTACATAAATTTCACGAAACGTTAATCGGACAGTCGCATTGGGCAATCCACATATATTCTTGTTTCAAAGAGAAGTAACGCCAGAACAGAGAAGCGTACGATCAAAATGTCCCTACATTACGTACAGGAAAAACGACGAAACCTCAATTGATAGAAATGCACTGAAGCATAACAATAAATAACGTAGGGAATTATTTTATGATATCTGATTCAGGAAATAATGGAGTTAAAAGCTTGTAGTGAAGGTAGGGATACAAAATACCGCTTCCTGTTACACAAGAGATAAAAAAGTTCACTGTAAGTTTTACTAAATCCGTGAAATAATGTTTGAAGGAATTGTATGCGTAAAATAAAACTCATATCATAGCTATCAGGAAGTAGCTTTGAGGTTTTTTGTTATTTCATTGCTGCCTTATTTTTCTTTTTCGTGAGCGGGATTTGAAATTCTTGAAGATCTTTTCGTTTCGTTGTTATAAAAAAACTTTGTTAAAAATTAGGTAATTATTTGATTGTGAAAATTGTGATGTAAATTAAGTACTGATTACACATTTTGATGAATTATGAATGCCTTGAAATAGAAAGAAGATGAAACACTAGAGTGTTCTATGCAATGCTAATTGTCTCAAAGCGTTTGTCAACTGTTCTCGATATTGCTTGTCAATGCATTAAATATTAGATATAATAATAAAGTGTAATATGTAATATTATTTTAGGAAAACATTTTATTAATTTTTATTGTACCCATATAATGACATTCTGTTGAAACACGTTCCATTTGGGTGAAAGAAATTGAGAGATATAAAAACCTCGTAATTTTATTGAATCTTCCATTGACGCCATTGGTTCTTATAACGGATTGTTAAATAATATATCACTACATAATTGTGTTACATACATTTTTACGTATGGTAATGGAATTGACAAAGAACACAAAGTTCAGAATAATCAGATCAAATCCGTTGGAGGGTTTGTGATACATAGTACGGACAGTGTTCCGCATTACACCTGAGTTATATTTCTGTGGACACAAGAGCAGAAAAGTCAGTCTATTTTTCGAAACCTCAAAGCCCATTTCCGGATTTTGAAAGTAAACCGATGGACGTAACATCTGAAGGAGGTAAAATGTCTCTTCCGCAGGGAAGTACTTCACTTTTTTTTCTCGACTGTGGCCTCCGACGCCAGACCGTTGTGGTTGGGCTGGAGGCGGGCAAGTGGAACGGTGATAGCATTGAGTTGTATTCGCTCCAACGGAAATCCCCTCCTACGCCCATAGTTTGTCTTTTGTCACTTCTGCATTTCACCCCAGCTCTGTTTTGCAATCAATTGTAGAAATCTTTGAAGTTTCTAACAAGTATACAACAGTCATTATATAAAATATTTCTGTTAGTATCCTAATATTATAGATACTCCAAAATAAGAACCGTACTTACGTAAATGTCAAGTTTATTTATGTTGAAATATTCTAAAAGTGTAAGTATTTTAGATAAATTCAGGTAGACATAGAAGATTACTTTTGTGTACCGTAAATATCTACGTACCATGATTAACTTTTCCGAGAAAATTAAAAAAAAAATGTTTATTTCTAAATATTATTAACAAAAGAAAATAATTATAATTCTTACGTCAAAATTTCCCGGAAAACTTTGAACGTGAGTTCCTGTATGAATCTATCCTTTGCATTACAGAACTAATTGTAGAACTTAGGAAGTTATATCCTGCATTGATTGCGGTAAGCTTTTTAAAATATCAGTAAAATACTAATAGTTTTGCGATAAGCCCTTATTCCAATCAATGTCTTTCCAAAATTCGGGGGTAGACTGAAAACTAATGCACACATGCTTGTAGAGCGCGAACGAAAAGACCTTCAGAAGCGGGCCAGGTGGCATGTGGAAGTAACATTCACCCTCAATACGCATTCGCAGGTTTGAAGTCGTTGCGTTCATCCTGTGAATTTCGAGAAGCGGAAGTAGGGAGGCGTGTTCTAGTGCTATGTCAACGCGAGTTAAACAGCGTGCTGTTATCGAATTTTTAACTGCTGAAAAAGTGACTCCCACTGAGATTCATCGTCGTTTAAAGTGACGATGATGTTGATAGGTTTACTGTAAGTCGATGGGTAATAAAAATTCGTAGTTGCAATCCTGGAAAAACCCATAATTGTTGATGAAACGCGCAGCGGACGTGTGACCAATGCCATTGACTATAATCATCGCAAACTCGTCGACGATTCGATTCAAAATGATCAACGAATCACTCAAAAGCGTATCGTAAACCATATTGGAATATCCAAGGAACGTGTTAGTTTCATTATTGAACAATTGGGATACCGTAAAATCTGTGCACGATGGGTACCACGCCGTATCACAGACGAGTACAGCGGCAATTGGAATGCTGGGAGCAACTTTTGCAGCGCAACCGTGACGAAGGAGACAAGTTTGTTTCCAGGATTATGACGAAGGACGAGTCGTGGGTCTATCATTACGATCCAGAAGAGAAAATACAGATCGCTGAATATCGACGTTCGTCTTCTTCTCACGCGAAAAAGTTCAAAACACAACCATCCGCAAAATAACTTCTTTTGACTGTGTTTTGGGATGCTCACCCAGTTTATGTGACAGATTTTCTGGAACGAGGGGCTACGGAAAATTCTTCTCAGTACATACAGACTCTAAAACATCTCCGACGCCGAGTTTGTCGTGTTAGAGGCAGCCTGGCGCCAATAATATTGCACCATGGCAACGCTCGTCCACACACCTCGCGCTCAACTGGAGAGGCTCTGCGAAACCTGAAGTTTGAACCGATTCCACACCCTCCTTATTCCCCCGATCTTGCGCTTAGCGTTTTTTATTTTTTTTCCGCTACTCAAGAGAGACCTCAAGGATCATCTTTACACCTCGGACGATGAGGTGAAGGTAGATGTCAAACCCTGGATTCGAGAAAAGTCGGACGGAATGTAGAACCTTGTTACATGTTGGGAGAAATGAGTTAGACTAAACAGTGACTGTGTTGAAAAATAAATATATGATTTTGAAACTTAAGAATTAACTTTAATGTACTTTTTGCTCGATCTTGCTATTTGTTTTTGTTCGCGCTCTACAAGTATGTGTTAATTACTTTTCAGCCTACCCTCGTAGATCCAGTTGAGCTGAATCCGAAGAAGACCAAGAGGACTAGAAACGACTTTTCTTGGTTCTACTTTTCTTGGAAAAGTCCCACAATCGTTCTGAAAATTTCGGAGTTTACTCTTATAAAAATTAACCTAGATGAGCTAGTTATTCTATGAACGCACGTTAAAGCTAGATACACAAATATTTATTTTGCTTTTGCCTATTGGAAACAAAGTGGCCGAATTGGGAGGGGTAAAGTCTATACGATTTCACAATATCATTTTTTTAAAATGATTTGTTTGGAAGTACCTGTGGCTACAGACTAAAGAGTATTTTTACAAGGATTCATTTTTGTCAATATTGAATCTCATAAACATTTCCCTTGAAATATGGTGATATTTTAGAATTTTTAAAAGTACAAATCAAAAATCTTTAGCGTACATATGGTTGGAGAATTAGTGTATTGTCCTCCACGTGGTCATACGCAGTTTGTACTGCTTTTTAAAATAATTGTTCTCAGTTAAAAATATCGAACATTGTATAATTTAATCACTCGGTCTAAACAATCGGAGCTTTAGTTAGCGAACTGTGATGTCACTTAAAGTGAACATCAGAATTTACTAACAAAAATGATTAAATATATTTAACTACCTTAATATGGACCATTCGCATTTATAATGAATTGAAATATAATTAATAATTCGTGGTAAAAAGTGGATTTAAATTATAGAGTTCATAAACAAGGTTTGTGTGTTCATTCAAAATGATGGTGGATAATTCTCATTCGTGTATCATTTTGAATCAATGCGCTGGCCTTGTTGGATGTTAGTAAATGTTTCTATTACACACATCGTATATTATATCATATACATTGTTAGTATAACATTATTGTGACGCCACAATCATCGCCTAAGCTATTGAAGTGTTTCAACTAGAAAGTTCAATCATAATTTTAATATTCTTTTATTATGTCAGTTTAAAAAATTAATAAGAGTAAAAATAACACGACCCAATTCTTTCATAGACACTATTTTCAAAAAAATTATAACAATTTGTTTGTAAAGTGTTTTTGCCAAATGCAGTTCCTCTTAAATAATTGGGACGTTTTCTTTCTACTGTTATTTTAATTCTCTATATTAAAAGTCTTTACGTTACGTTAAATATATATTTTGACGACAATATTTCTTTCTCATTAATATATTTTTCACTGCAAAATTCGGAAGTTATTTGTGTGAAAATTTGTATCTGAAAATATATCTAAAATATTTTTTGTCTCTTCCGAAATTAAAGAAGCTGATTTTTACCATAATTGAAAGAAAAGCGTTCCTAATTTTAAATTATTAAATGTATGTTTATATGTACTTCGATATTTCGTGCAATACTAACTTAGTTCCTTAGAGACTGTGAAAACTGTATTACCGATGATTAATAATACTTTTGGAGAAAAGTATATCCGGTATGAATTGTTATCTATTTTTTCATATATTTTGAAAACTATTCAAAATTTTTTGATGTATAGCGTGGTAATTAACAAACGTTGGAAATAAATATTACAGTGACAGGTTTTCTTGTTCACTTGAGCTGTACATCTTCATTAATATCCATTTCTTCTTTCATTTCCGATATATGCTCCCATTAACAGAGAATTTATCGCCTGACGCATAAAACAAATTCACAGAGTGCTAGGGAGCATAAAGGAATCTGACGTCCAAATTCCCAATTAATGTCCTTTAAATTTGTCTCTCCCACCGTCATCTATTCTTGAATTATCACGAGGGCAAAACACGACCTTCCGTTCGTAACACGAAGCCAGAAAATAATTGTAGAGCTACTCGTTCTTCATTTCTCGTTTTCTTTTGGTATGTGTGACGTTTTTGGACAGGTAGGGAAAATGCTGTTACGCACCAGGAGAGTCAACATGACTTTCCCCGTGTGTGGGACTCACCAATGACTCGACCATACCCACTAAAAACCCTCCTGAAATACCATATATCTAAACATAAAGAAGACAAGATATGACAGACCACAGTTTCCTAAAACATTATAAAAAACGAAAAAAAAGATGTAAATTTAAAGAAAAGAAGAATCATATAAATCCAAACTCTCCCGAGAGCTTGTGGGAAAAACCCCGATTCATTTATGGCTATAAATCATGACATACAAATAAAGATCAGATACTATACCAAAGATTTCTCATAATATCTCTTAAATTATTACCTCGAAATTTAAAAAGTGATCTTCTTTTTCTGTTTACTTGTATGTCAAAACAGTAATGTCCTCACCCGAAATTGGAATCCTGAACGTTAACTACGGGAAAGACTCATGTCAAATCTTATTTTTAGATCCTGTTAAGTAAAATCAATTACATTCAGTCTGTCATAGACTTTGACATATGCAGAAGTACGAAGGAATTATTGCGAAGTAGAAAATATTAAGATGACACCTATTTTTTTAGACCCAGTTCAATAAAATTAAGCAAATTCTGTATTTATGATAGACTTTGTCATGTGCGAAAAACGAAAGAATTAATGCGATGAAATGTAGAATTAAAAAGGTAGCAGTGTCGCAAGTAATTGGTTTACGTTGAACAGTCCTGATCCTTCTTATGAAATATGACTTTCTTTTTTGGTTTCAAAAAGCGATTGCGATACAATTTCGTGTTCGGTTGAGCATAACAAGATCCGTCTTCTCTCCCTCTGAATGTGTACCAAACAGGAGAAATATAGGAAACCTGAAAAGTCCGGTTTTAAATCTGAGAGAACCAACCAAGTTATATTCAGTGCTTCAGGATATAGATCAAATTAGCTCAATTAAGGGACCAATGACGAAATAGAAACGAACGATAACATGAATGCTAAGCAAATATCTTAATTAAGGAAAATGTGTTTATATATGTTAGGCTTTCTTGGCTAGAGCGATCTATTCTAGTAATTACTCTCTAATTTAGTTATTTAATAGTTACGATTTAGAAACAATATTATCTTAATTATCTATAGTTTGATAGTAATACGTACTTGTGAAAATTATTTTTTTGGTGTTTTATGAAATACAAATGTGTTGGTATTCTGTTGATATTGTATTACTTAGCTAACTATTTTTATTATTACCTCAGGAGTGTGCTGAAATATTAGAACCACCTCTGCTTAGGGTCCTTGATAGGAATTGATGGGATAGTCCCTAGTTTGTTTCCGGGGAGCGAATTAGTTTATTGTCATTCACATGGTCATGAACCATCAATAAACTTATTATTATTATAGCCATGCCCTGAGTAAAAAATTCTAAACTTCAGCTAGATCAGTGAAATGCAAAGAAATCTCAGTTCTGGACTAACGGATGATCAGGATATTATCGTTGGCCATGTTAAAGATAAATTAGATAATTGTTTTTGTTTTGTTATTGCCTTTAAGATTTGTTTTTAATTTAAGAAACATTACACTACAAACTCACGTGAACTTACGAAAAATATATTGTGTATGGCAATAAAACATCGTGTTTTGGAGAGATTTTTCAACTGACCCATCAATAAAATCTCAAAGAAATTAGAAAGCAAAAATACTTCTCCTTAACTTTGCAGAGCGAAGATAGGTTTGAACGAGGGTAGTTCTAGGGAGAGTATAGACAACGTATCGTGCTCAGGTAAGATTGGCGGCGCCTAGTTCGTCCTAAGTTTCCAGTTTCAGCGAGGAAGGGGAAAAGTAGCTGACGATTGGCGTTATGAGAGTCAATTTGATATTCTTATGTACTGTTGTTTTGCAAAAAAGAAGTAATCGAATATTTCATAATTATACTTAATACAACAAAAGTTATATTTTCCAGTCGTTGTACACAATGCTTAGATGCAACTCGGGTTTCCTATTATCTTCCACGAGTAAAACACTCCCTCTTTACCCAATATTCGAACCCAGGACCTAGAATCTTAGGCTTCAAGGGAGACTCAAACCATCTGGTTAAGAAATGTATTATGAAAAGAGAATTGGTAAATAAAAGCTACTGAAAACCAGAAAGGTGACATAGCACCTGGAGCATGAGCCGTATCCCCAAAGCTCTGGAAACTATGGGAGTGGATGGTATCTTGGTTAATAATTAAAATATGTTTGTAATGGAGGACCACCAAACAATAAATCGATGGACATACAAATATTAATTGTTTTACAACGAAATGACACAAAAACACGTTCCCTAATAATTCCACCAAAGATCTAACCTACACACACAAGAAATCAATGGTACATACACGTAAAATATCTAATACTAAAACTTACAATTAAACACATGACATTGATAAAAGAGGCATGATTATATACAATAAGGTTCAGTTAAATGTTGTTGAATTCGTCAGTGAAGGCAGATTAAATTGATCATGAAAGATCATACAGTTCGTTAGATTTTCATTGGCCAGTGAAAGGTATGTGAGCTCTTAGTTACGTTCTTGAAGCGATTGCCGACGGTCAGTAGGCGAACAGCGTCCCGGGCCTTTGGAAGATATAAAAAGATGCAGGAGGCAGAGGTGTGTGGATCCAACAATAGTATTTAAAGTTTATATGATCACACTGTTTCCATGATCATAATAAAACCATATTCACGACAGTTCCAGATGGTCGTATCACATGGTTGAAGGAAATGTATAATTTTATCTCACGCACAACACGCTTCACAAAATGTTCATGACGGACGCAGTTATGGCCCGATGTTGACTCGACGAAGTCTGAAGAGATGAGTGATGATTGAGCTAATGAAGCTAAGGGGCCTCACTAATTCGAGGGAACACACAAATTAAAGAATTGATTCAATGTTACATTAAAATTAGAAAATTGATATTCAGAATGTATGTAACAATTCTCCATGTAATGAATAGGTAATCATGTGTATTTTATCATCATGAAATGTTTGAGTGAGAGCTCTCTACTGGCAGATTGAAGTACTTAGGCCTTTTAGATCTATTGATAGTATTAGATAATATTATTAACTTCTGGTGGAAATGCACCAGCACTACTAACACGATGTGTTTATATTCTTTTGTACCTCACAAAATAATACAAGTTTTTCAAATGCGATTTCGTTTCGTAGAATATGAAACAAAAGAAAGTTCAGTAATGCGTGCCGTGAGCTACAAAATCTCGATTATTTATTGTTTCGTATACTGGCTAGTTCAGAAACGATGGAATAACCATGTAACACAAGTATTGGCAAAAGCTTCATAAAAATTCATGTTATTCACTAACGTTGATGAATATTCATTATTCACAATTATTAATGCTGATTACATAAGAAAACATACATTCATTGTTTAAATCTCTCATTCCTCTCAGTGAATGGAAACGGAATACATTTGCATTTTGTTTTGGTGAAACTAAAAACAAGTAAGCGTCGCAGTCGTCTTTTTGATTCAGGTCATACTCGGGATGAATACAAACCATGAAAAAGTTGATCAAAATAGAACGTTTTCTGACGCGTTGCAATAAAATATGTATATTCTCTATCCTATACTATTAAGCGAGCAATAATTGTACCTAAGCACCTACGAATGTATTTTCTGAATATTTTCACGATAATGACTCTTAAAAATTTTGAACATACATTTTGTGATAAATTTTTCTCGGAATAGATGTGTGATGAAAGAGCGATTTAACGTACGTTCGTTCTTTTTTGTGCCATTTGTGTATTACAAAAGTTCTACATTACGAATTCAATGCTTTCATGTATTTATATTGCGAATAATATGGGTAACTTTCGACTCCAAATATTGTTATCAGTTAAGTACCAAAATTCCAGTTAGTGTTTGTGTGAGTGTATGCACAAGTTTCTATCTGCCCCTCCGTGGCTCAGATGGTAACCTTCGAGCTCATCACCAAGTCCCGGATTCAATTCCCTGTGGGGCCAGAAAAATAGGTAGCTTTTCACATGAATGTCCCAGTTCGTATAGCTGACTACTGACATGCGAGCACTCCTATCCATCTCGTCGTAGTATCAATAACTGTAACTATTGCTGACTACCTCTACTACCCCCAGGGGACTTACATCTAGTTAGTAAGTGTTTGGCGAACACGGGGCCCCGAGCTGAATCTGGCATTACTTCCACTTACTTGTGCTAGGCTCCTTCCTTTCTCTACCCTGACCTTCCTTGGTCACCTCTTGTTCTTTTCGATCGCGATGCTAGTAGGCTAGTAGTTGTTGGTAAACCTAGCTAAGCGACCCACCTACTAACAATAGCCTACCACTCAACTCCTATCTCCTATCGCTCCATGTAGATAAGCTTCAATAGCACGCTACATTTCCTATTTACAAATACAACAATGGAAGTTTCTATCTTAAGTTTTCTAACCAATGATTACTTTCGACAACTTAAACTGCGTTGTCATATAAAATAAACGTAGTATTGAAGTAGATATCTTTTGGATATTTAATTTATAATTCATTTCTTGTTTAATTATGCGGGTTATTTTGTGTTTTTTATATATCTGCGTATTTTAATACGCTTCCGTATTGTTGTATTATATTGTTGAGTATCTTTTACTACATTGTTGTACATATTTCAATTATTTCTATTGTTTTGTTTGATTTCTCTAATTTGTATTATTCATTTAGAGTTGGTGGGATTGCGGATGAGTGGACCGCATTTCCTGAGCCACTTTCGAACTTAACGAAAAAAGTGTTGAATTCAATGTTTAATGTATTTCTAATATCATCATAGGCAATACAAAATGGAAGGCTTCGTATTTTTTAACTCTAAATGGAAAACACTTCGTATGCAAATCAAACATCTTCGGTTCCGGACGATCGTTTCACAGGTGTGTGAGCCCGGTTAGAGTCCTTTCAGCAGTACTTGGTGTGATTTACCACGATCACCACAAGTGTCGACATTTCGCTTTAGATATAGATAATTTTTTAATATAAATAATATTTAACGTAGATTTTACTAACTAAACATACATTTTTGGGAAGCAAACATCAGAATTTTCAAAAATTTATTTTAAAAAATTGGGATTTGATTTTTTTTTTTTTTTTGCGTTCTAGCAGTAGGAGGTACGTCCTTCCGGTAGGTTCTTGTGCGATCAATCTATTCTCTTAAATATTCTATAAGCAACCCAAAAATTCGTCTTTGACCTGTGTCTCTCCTGTGCCGTGAGAACGAACTCGGGATAATTTGCGGGGAAAGAAAACTTCAGTAACTCCCTTCGAATTCGGTTATTGAGCGTGAAATATAGACGGTATATTTCGAAGAGTGTTTGTTAAGATGTGGATGTTTATTTTTTATTTTACGAGAAACAAATCTAACAGACTTCATTATTTCTTAGTACTTATACAGGATTAATTTTTAATTCGTCAAATGGAAGTGGTGAAAACCCTCCAGTTATGTAATGGAAATCAGTCCACAAAACAAAATTTCATCTGTTTCGCGGATTCTCTGTTCTTTTTTTTTCTTCTGATTTGCGTAATACTTGAGCGCTCATGTTTTGTCTGCGACGTGCTACCCGACGCGCGTCCGCAATGCGAAAACACAAGAACAGCTTCGGTGGAGATGACGAGGGAGGAGACGGGGGAGGTTTCTGGCGACCGCAGAAGCCGCGGAAGACAACTGCAGCCTTCCGGTCTCTTCGTGTGGAGGGAGGGTAGCGGAAGGGGGCCGCAGACAACACCGACGTCGGGGGATGCTGCAAGACTCGCTCGGCGGCTGCCAGACGGGAAGGGCAGTACGGCAGTGGAGCGCGTAATTTGCGTGCTACGAACTTTCCCTTTTTAGGTTTCTGCGGTCTGTTTGCGCCGCCGCCGCCGTTGCCTGGGGCCCCTCCTCGCCTTCGTCACGCCTCCACCGACGCTGTTCTTCTTGGAGGTCGGTTGGTAACACTGTACTTGCACGATGTTCTTAGAGCTTTGGAAACTCTTGATATGTTTCACTTACTAGAGCAAGGAATGTTGCATTAAGTGTTAAGTGAACTTCGCTTAACTTCCCTTAGTTAAGTGTACAACTTGCCAGGAGGCTAATACCGCTTTGTATTAGTATGGCAACGCTGCAGGTATAATTGAATCGCGAATCACATATTTGTATTTCGAGCTGGAAAAGAAATAGCAGACAATTGTCCGCATATATTTATTTAAAAAAAAATTAAGAAATTCTTTTTTGTCGTAGCGTTGATGTATCTGTTAGGCAGTTTCATATTTCTTGAGAAATGGCCTCTTACTTTACGAAAACGAAATTGATATTTCCGTTCGTGATCCACTTCGACCTAAAGGGGAAGTCAAATAACTGATGTACTAGCTGAACATTTAGGAATGACACCCACACAGTAAAAAAAATCTAGGTATAATTTTTGTGTTCTGTACGAATGGAAATTGTGAACTTACATAACAAAAGATTATTATACATCCGAAAACTGTGTATAAGAACATCGTTAGTAAATCGTAGAGTCGACTAAAACATTATATCAGCGAAGAAACAAAAATCGAAGTTGGTGCACACGTGGTTGTTCGGCTTTAATGCTCTATTGCGGAAGGTCAGAGAGATAAGAGCAATACGAGGAAACAGTTTATGTACAATTGAAGAGACAATATAGGACGCGTACGTTAGTCATTCAAAATACTAGCTTGAATGAAGCTAATATTCTGTACGATAACATGAATGTTTACCTTTATTTCAACACGAGTATTTATTTTTTGGGATAACATGACAGATACTGCTTGTCTCGACTGCTAGTTTTATTCAGTTCCATATCTAGCATTAAAGAACAAAAACAGGACATCAAAATGTATAGTATATAACAATGCACCACGTAACTTAGCTACAATTCCCTACGAATATTGTTTATAGCAGCGAGGTCAAACGCGTCAGAACTGTAAATTGCTCGGACTCAATTAGTTAAGAAACATCCTTTTCAAATAAATGAGTCATTAATCTTCTTTTCTTGATGTGATGTTTAAATGCTGTTATCTCGGAAAGAAAGATGTGAAAGATGAAATAAAACCCGACACATCATTTGTGTGAATTACTCCGTGTGGGTACACAGAAAAGTAATACTAATTTTCAAGGATATTTGTATATATAAAGGTTGCGAGTGTTGATATGAACCCCTGTGTTTTTGATCCCCCTTCCTCACTTTACAGACCGTTGTGTTTTATGAGGGTTTTTTTTACACTTTTTTTCTTCAACTTAGTATTTTATCGTATAGTAACCGAAGTGACTTCATTCGTGAAGCAAAGTTCCAGTACTTCCAATATGCATCCTATCGGATAGAAAATTGTGAATTTGCGTCTGACTTCAACAAACTCCTGATTTATTGTAGACGACGACCTTTGCTAGTTCACGCCACCGTCTCTCCTTCCCTACACTATTACTTCGTCGGGTTTTATTTTGTTGTAAACATTGTCTTCTATTTACACCTGAAATATCACACGGAGTATGACGTAGCTTTAACATCATCCAACGGTACACCATTTTGTTCTGAGGAAGCTGGTGAAAAGGCTAGACAATGCGCGGAGGTCTCCTCTTCCATGCCGTATCTCCTACCCTTTGGATCCTGACTGATCCACATAATGTATAAATGTCTCTGTAGTGTATTTTATGACCTGTTAGTAGACCTACTACTTTCCTCATACGACTCCTACCTAAGTTTAGTAGAACCTTCTTATACTCTTGATTAGGCCCAGCAATTAACTCGCGCGTCTGCCTAGCTATATACTGTGACTTCCATATAGTGAGTCCAATTGAAAATCTCCAGCCTCAACTTTTGTGAAGATATTCCAAAGAAGGGTTCTGGGCCAACAAAGTGTCCCTTAGATCCCAATCTCTTGCCAGTCTGTTTCATCTGCCTTTTCATTTCCTCTGATTCCCATATGTCGACGAACCCACTAAAGGGTAACTGGTTTTCGTTCACAGAGTATGTCTATCATCTGTTGGCATTGCCACACAAGTTTGGATGTTGTTCTACAGGCACACATTGCCCTTAGTGCTGACTGGCTGTGGCTGCATATATGAATGCGGCCACTATGTCCAGACATATTTTGTGCGAGATTAGCGCAGGCCAGTATAGCAAATACTTCCATCCACAGTGAGGATAGTACAGTAACTTATATTATAATATGGAATACAGGTTAGAAGACGCTAACGTCCCCACGTGCCGTACAAATGATGTCTAGCCAGAAAAAAATGTTTTTCTTTTTCTAATGATTTCCAAGGAAAAATTCTGTTGGTTTCGTGAGATTTTCGTAATACATAGAAAAGTGGTGAACATTTGGGTTAGAATATAAGGAAATTAACCTATTTCAAATTACTTGCACTACTATAGCTTTAGAAGTGTATTTTATGTGAATACAGAATTTTGCAAAATAGCATGTTTCTGTTTCTTACTGGCCATAATTTTTCTCGATAATTTGATCTCGTTACAAAGTTTTGAGTAAACTGCTGAATAAATTAGTTTCGAGATATCGAAACGAAGAGTTGGAATTCAAGACTCGTCATATCTGTTGAAGTATTTCTTCTGGAGAAGATAATTTTTTGAAGTTGAAGTCCGAAGACGAAATATTTTTTTAATCTGATAATGTTGTAGTTGTTACAGTACTTCGAATCAAACTCTTTCAGCTACCCCATGCTCCCCCAGTTCTTAGACCTATAAGAACCCATGTATGTCTGGCGAGGCTTAACCAACGCCACATCAACATAATCTTTCATTATATCGATAAACCCACTGCCCCAAGACCTTCCCTTGAGGGACTCCTCATCTTTGTAGCCGGTTGAGAAGGGCAAGAGCTTGAGGCCCTTTGAGATTCACGGACTGTGAAACCGCTGCAAAACCAATCTTCTGCAGAGAGCATATTAACGTTCTTCATAAGTTGCCATTTATGAACGTTAGTTTTTAATTATTAAAATGTAATGTAAAATATTTTATAAGATATGACACGAAAGCTACAAGAGGTTTTGTTTCATTCGTTTACTTAATTTTTAATGTTCTTCTACCTTCATCCTATTGTTCACATAGTATAGATAATAATATTTTTTCTCCATTTACGCAAAGAAGAAAGTAGAGTCAGTAAATATAAGCTATTAGCATCATAAGATTAATATGACAGACAAATGAATAATGAGATGTTAATAAGTCGCCATTGACTAGTAATATCTCTAGTTAAGAAATATAAGTCTGACAAAAAATTCAGTACCTTTGTGGAAATACCAGGCACATCATAATGCCGAAAATAATGAGTTAAAAATATTACCTTAACAACATTTATCCAATGGAGGTAATTTAACATTTAGTATACATATACCTGGTTACAAGTTATGCAGGCTGTCTCAGAACTCAACGTGCAAATTTGAAGGAATAGTAGAGCATATTACTTGGATTATAAGGAAAAAGTATTAAGTTTCTCATTTCCGGTAATATCTCCCGAGAGAGACATTATGACACAAAGACAGTAAGTACATAAGACAGAAAGATGTGATAAGGTGAACTGAGATAATAATATAGGTATTAAAAGGTCAGAAACAACAAATAACAGATGTTCAAAGTTCTGCGTATTAACAGCGATTCTGACCGAGCATTGGCGTTCTGCAGGGTTGGTCACCCTGCTGTCTCGTGAAGTCGGTGCGAGGGCTCTATCACTGCTAATGGGCTCACATTTGAACATATGTTGTAATTTGTTGTTGAACATTGAACATCTATGTTATTATCTGAATTCCCCTTATAATGTGCTTTGCACACCGTGTTGTTTCGTATTTTTACAGTCTTTGTGTTATCATATCTCCTTCGGGAGACACTCGCAGACATCTGTGGACTGTAATGATTTTTGTTCTTATTATTGTACTCAATCCTCCCTCCAAATTTTTTACGTGGGGTTATATAACACTCTCTATAATAATAAGCAAGCAAATATTTGTGGAGTTGTCTTTTTACTACTATTTGAGAAGATTTTAATGATGTAGAAATATGTATTATTCGTGCGTTATTTCGTGCACCCACATGAGCAGAACAGATGTGAGATCTATAGTAAGGTGGAAACGGTAACGAGCTAGCAATTCTGAAGACATTAAGTTTGATCCCAGGCTCATCTATTTACATCTGGCCATAGTTATCCCAAAAATTATTAATAATAACGAGAACTTACCTAATTGTTCTGGACTTTTCGTACCTTCTCTTGCATTTTGTTTCATCCTGTATCTTTTATGACGTAGCTTTATTTTCTTTCATTATTATCAGTTCTAATCCTAGATGTGGCAGTAATAATTTGGAGTATAAAACTTAATGCAATGCTTACAAAAATATACCAAATAATATGATGGAAGTAGTTTTTCTTTTTTAATTTCAAAAATTTATTTCATGCATGAGGAAGGGATTAGTATCGTACGCAGGCGATACTATTCCCTTACTGATTCTGTTATTACTAAATTTAAAAAAAGCTTCATATTGCTTGTCAATAAACTGATAATGCATGCTGTCAAAACACATGGGTGAAAAGAATAATATCGTTATTAAGAAGAAGAAAGCATGTTTCTAAAAATAGCAGAACAAAAAATTGTAGGAACCTCAGTAATGACAAGGTACAAAGTTACAAGAGATGAATGATAACCAAATGAATCAAAATATAACGTGAAAATAGGTATAGGATCATACATAAAATACGTAACGCACCCCATGGAGAAAGGGGTTCTGCTACCGTTACATTGCGTTACGGTGGGGTAGGGGATGTTAGCCATTGTGTTACGTAACGCTACAGGATACTTTTAACTTTAAAGTTTGTCTCTGTAATCTATGTACTCAATCCAGTGAGATCACAGATCAATGAGGAACAAAATAATTGAGTGTATGAAAATTTTCGGAAAATCAACAATTTTTTTAGTAAAGAAAGGGGGAAGAGATGTCTAGCGTTTTGTAATTAGAGAGTTTTTGCATAACGTACACGCTTCCTAGCGTATAAGTAACGTGATTACTCCAGAAACTACATGGTACAATCGATGCATTTTTCATAGCGTATCTTCGAATCAAATTATAATAAAAATTTCAAACCCAATCAAACAACTTCTGTGCAATCGTACACAATTAAACTGTACTGTGAGTACACCAGAACGTACTCATACGACACACACAACCAACAAATCTCTTGCATAACAACAACCCTCTCACATATCAACATAACCTCAAATCCAGACCAGAATCCGCCATGACCTCGCTCACTAGCGTGTCGCTAACATCTTTCGCAAACAGAGTCTTTCTAACGTACTACGCTAGGAGTTAGTGTATCACTAACTTCTAGCTACGTAAAAACTCCCTATTATTGTGATATCGGTACGGATGCTTTGTGGTAATATCGCGTTGCGTAATTTATGGACGACTCACATGAAGATGCATGTATACAGACTTAATAAAACTGTATGAAAAGCCATGTATTTTGTTTACGAAGAGAACCAATAAACGTCTTGCCGTAGCGATGTCTCCGCTTTTTCGCCTCGACACGTTCGCCTGGTACGATGTGTGCGCCCTTCGTAGCGTCATTGGACACACGAGACAGTTGACTGCGAAGTGTTCCTGTCGCCTCCACCTGGTGCCACAGTTCGCTCCTTCCATTTCTACATTCACACTGGAAGCGCTGCATCTATATTCCGCTGTTTCCTTTTGTTTTCTGCTATCGTTGTTCGTGTCTCCCGACTCATTCCGAAGTATGTTGGAAATCACTCGTTTCTGTTTGCAACCTTCCTCTCCCCTTCGGAATCTCCACCTACGGCGGAGTAATCGGTTAGTATCCGAGGGTGGTGTTAATATTTAATTAATACCAAATCAAGACCCTATTTTTTATGAACAGACATATATTTACTCTAAAACACAAATAAATAAATGTAACTTTCCCCTTTCAAATTAATTGGCAATTGTTGATTCTGATTATGTAATGTTTCTCCTTTCTTAATAAAAAAAGACCATTGTTGTACCTAGCTGATATAGTTTTTCTTGTGTATCACACCCATTGCTCTTAGGTTGTCAATTTGCCTGAAGATGATCCACAAAAAGGTTGTGTATGTCTATTTATTTGTGTTTTAGAGTAAATGTATGTCTGTTCATAAAAAATAGGGTCGTTTGATTTGGTATTAATTATATATGCAGACGGAAAATATGACTTATTAATATTTAATTCTCTCCTTTAAAGATTTATGAAGTGTATTATTTGTCGCTGGACTTATAACTAATATCTTGAAATTACCTCAAATTCTTATAATATTATTGATGTAGTTAGTACGCGAACTATGTAAAAACATTTAATCCGTTTCGTTTTAATGTAAATAAAAAACGTCAAGTGAATGACTTTGAAGTATCATTCTAATGTACCGCTCAAAATAAGTTGGAAATCGTTTCTCTGGGTAACCTTTAAATCAAATAGGGCTACCATAATTTTCACAAACATAGAAATCTCTTAGATTGCGGTGAACCTCACCGCCAGGTAACAGATTAATCTTGTTACGTCGAATGAAAATAGGAGACGGGACCGGGGTTCGAACCCGGGACCTTGAGCTCTGCGCGCTCATGCGCCTACCGACTGCGCCATCCCGTTCGCCTCCCGGGCCTGTCTACCATTCTCATTCAACTTGTGAAACCCAAAGACCTCTGAGGTGGTCTCGTAGAGACTAAACTCCTCATCTGAGGCGACTCCCTTAGGAAGTACTTTATTTGGGTAGTATTTTTCCATTTCTGGTTCACAAACATAGAAATCTCTTAGATTGCGGTGAACCTCACCGCCAGGTAACAGATTAATCATGTTACGTCGAATGAAAATGGGCGACGGGACCGGGGTTCGAACCCGGGACCTTGAGCTCTGCGGAGTTTAGTCTCTACGAGACCACCTCAGAGGTCTTTGGGTTTCACAAGTTGAATGAGAATGGTAGACGGGCCCGGGTGGCGAACGGGAAGGCGCAGTCGGTAGGCGCATGAGCGCGCAGAGCTCAAGTTCCCGGGTTCGAACCCCGGTCGCGTCTCCCATTTTCATTCGACGTAACATGATTTACCATAATTTTATTTATACCGACTCGTTCATGAGAAATCTCCCCGTTTGGCCAATAAGAGTTGGATTGTGACTAATAATGAAACATTATAGACGAGGTAGGGGAGGAAGCCTCAAATATGAGTCCGGGTTTAATGCATTCAGCAAGAGAAGTGAATTTGGAAAAATGAAAATAGGAGTAAAATTAAATTTTTTGTATAATCAAAAGTTGATATAAGTTTAATTTTTCATTATTTTTTGTAACTATAATTTGTGTTTTTTTTTCTTCAAAAAAATACATTGATCGAAAAGTTTTTAATTTAAAATTTAAATTGAATAATGGTATTCGAATCTCGAGTGCTGGCCCCATCTCCATTCTTTTATTTTAGTTACCTCAGTTTTCTCTCTGTAAGACTATATTTTTAATTAGTCTCCAAGAAAATTTATCATTCTAAACATTTCCCCAGAACTTCTAACATCTCCGCGGTTGTAATTTTCCATTTACGCAATTTCCCTGGACATTCAACATATATTTTTTTTCATTACCTCGTCCTTTTGTCTCTCGTGTTCGTCCTTTCCCCAGAGTTCGTGGTGCTACACTTCGTACTTTTTCTTTGCCCGGCATATCGTCCTCCCAACACGTTCCCTGTAGCGAAGTGACGATTCTTTTGCGAAGTGTCACATTTGCCATCAGCGGGTTGCGTCATCCTTCTTCTGTCCGAGGGTATTTTTGCTGCCGCAGGACAAGCGATTTCCCTAACGCCGAGGGCCACCGTCGTGCGTTGCAGGTCTCTCTTATTTCCATTGACAACCCTCACGCACGCAGTTCTCTGTGTGACCACTATTGTTGTATTCTGCGTCCCATGGCCAACGCCTTCACGGAATATTTTCGTACTCCCTGGGACGTATACGCCTCGATCATGTGTTTCACATCCCTGGTTTCCTATGGTTCAAACCACTATACATTAATATCTCACAAATCAAGGAAATATTTATGAATATTTGTGTGGAGCAGAGAAGAGAGAAGAAGCAACATGTCAATGCGGAAAAGATGATAAAACCAATGATCAAGTTTCATGGGAATATGAGCTGTATGGCGCAGAGAGAGAGAGGGAGAGAGAATTATCTCAAAGATTCGTTAGCAGATATTTTTTATACCATGGGCTACACAAATTTGATTAAAACTATTTAAAAAATGAAAATTGTACGGAAGAATTGTAAAAGATAACACAAGTTATGAAAGAAAATTTAAATTATCATGCAGATGCTACGAGGAAATAAAAGAATTTGATCAGGAAGATACCTCTAATGTCTTTCATCACGGAAATGGGGCAACAAAACCAAAGAATTTCTAAACATAAATAAATAAATCTCTGATTTCCTCTTCTCTGATCTTGAATGTATTCACCACTCTTGATGAGGATGTGTCCTCAAGTTTGTCAACTGCGATCATTGCAATAAATATTCATGTGTTGTTAGAGTATCACGAGACGTTTCTCACAACCACATCTATCCTTTATATCGTTTCTCTGTATTCAGGTCTCAGCCTTCCTCACTATCCTCCTCTGACCTAAATGGTCTGAATGTCTGATCTTCTCAGCTCCAACTTTTCCAACTATGCATCCCATTTTCCTAAGTGTTCCTCACTTCTCTTCTCATGTCATATCTCCTTCTGTCCTCATTTCGCCACCAACTCCCCCATCCACGCCATTACCTCGTTTACATTCATCCGAAGTCTTTCTTCTGTATTCCTCACTTCTCTTCTCCTCATATCCTCACTCGGCTTCGTCCTCACTCCATTGCCGCTCGCGCCTTACCTCCTCCCCTGAGGCCTCCAGTGGTAATTCTGTCAGCTGCAGCTGGAGCGCTGCGTCGGGCGGGAGGACGCCGAGGGCGGTGACTCAACTGTTCTGCTCCGGAGCGACGACGCGCAGGGGATGGGGAGGACGCTTGCGAACGTCGCGACGCTGTCGACGCTCACGGTGGAGCACAGGTGGAAGCAATGCTCGGGAGGAGGAGACGGGAACGCCCAATTCCCCGGCGCCGACCAAGACGTCAGTGGCGGACTGTGCGTGGCAGATATAGGAGTACCGCAAGGAACAGTTCTAGGGGGTGATGGGATAGACTCCGAGAGTAAGACGGGTGTTATGAAAAAGAGGTCTGAAATGGGGCTGTCATCCCAGGGGTGGCTGCGAAACGGGGAACGAAGTCTGCTTGGTTTGGCAGGAGATGAGGATGGGGTGCCGCAGGGGTGTGGTTTAGGACAGAACACATGAGTGGGAATGAGCGTGTCGGAGGGAAGTGAGAAGTGATGAAAATGATAATGTGGGTTGCCCGAAGCGGGGATGTATAATATGATAGGAAGGGGATATTTTAGGGAAAGCCATGCAGCAATGAGGGAGAGGAGAACAGGAAACCCGGAGGGGTGGCTGTGAGGGGTTAAGTAGGAGTTTGGCGTTGCGTGACTTATTGAAGAAGAGATGTTACTGCTGGTGTACGATTATGATTATTCCTTACTGAGGTATTAATTCTCTCTTCATTCTCGCTAGCCGAATTCACATGTTCTGTCATATAAAATTGGTGGAAGACTGAAAACTTATTTAATGAGAAGGAATATTAAAACCTTCATCACATGGCACAATTGCTTTATAGTAAAGAAAAAAAAGACGCATTTGGTTTAAAATGGAAAACGAAAACTATTTTTAAAAACCTTGTTAAAGGCAATAGCTTTAAGATTTTATGTATATTCTTATGTTCAAATAGTAAAGGAAATTTTATCATATTTCTTCTTTCGTTTAAGTACCATTTCACTTACGTTTTGGATCCTTCCTCTCCCTCCTGCTTCTTCGTCGGTTTGCAACTCAGATTACAATCTATCTCCTCGTCTCATCATCTTTCTACTTTCATTCAATGTTCTTGATCGTATATCCGAACGACAATCTTCGTTCACCTTAAAGCTATCCTCAATTGAAATCCATTTTCACCAAAATCACTGCAGAAGTCGTCTCGTAATAATAAAAAGAAAATTTACAGTTTTCGTTTTTTCTCGTCTGTTTGATGTATATGCTCTTTTACTGCAATAATAATCCTTCTTCATTTTCTATTTTTCTACTATCCAACTTAACGATCTGATAATCTACTTGGGAATTTTATATTTTTTGTTTTATTTTTGACCGTAGCAAGCTCTTTACCGCATCTTGATACACAATTGCATGCATTGTGACATAATTTAAGAACAGAAATAAAGCAATTATGAAAATAATGTGAACGTTTGAATGGTCAGCGTATCGTGGAAATACAATATTTTTGTGATGTCATTTCTTAGTTCTAGTCATCTTACATTAGGTACTTTACGTACAGATGACGTTTTCTTCAACTTCATACTTCAGCTTTGAGATAAAAGATGTTTGGTTTGTTAAAGTATTTAGATTCAACTTCAACATTAATTTTAAAAAATACTTGGGAATTTTATACTTTTTGTTTTATTTTTGACCGTAGGAAGCTCTTTACCCCATCTTGAATGGAAGGAAGTGTTTGGGTTACCTAGAAGTCTGAAAGCACCAAACCGGCATTTGTGTGGAGTGGGTGATGGAAAACCTTATTTGACTATCTCACCCTCTTCGATCTAGCGAGGAATAGAATATCAGCAATATAATGTAGCAATAGAAAATATTTCGGTTGACAGGGTTAGGGCCATTAGACTCTCTCGTACGCCCAACCAACAATCATATACATACACATCAAAGCAATGAAATAAATATAAACAATAAAATACAATAAAAAAGACCAGAAACAAAAATAATCATACATAATACATAAAATAAAATTAAAATATGTAAAAACATAAAAGAAACATAGCAAGAAAACGGATCACATAATCTCACTGAAAATGATAATTGATTTAATTAGAAAAGAATACTTTGGCACAAGTCTCTCTGGACGTCCTAGGACTCGACAAAGATCTGACGCTCTCAGGTAACAGATTCCACTCTCGGGCTGCTAGAACGAAAAAAAAAAGTGAGTGAAGATCGAAGTTCTGTGAATAGGAAGGGCAAGTGAGGTACCACCTTGTGCACGAGTATTGCTGCAATGATGGGAAGAGAAATTAGTGAAGAGAAAGAAGAGATACGAGGGTCCAGCCGTTGAAACGAATACGGTACAGGAGACAGAGAATATGCAATTTTCGTCTTTCATGAAGCCGAGGCCAGGCTACTTGTTCATAGTAGGCTGACACATAGTCAAGTGTACTTCAGATTGCACACGAATATCATGGAAGCATTTTGGGCTACCTGCAGATGGTTTGCTAAACCTGAACCTAGGTCTCAGAAAACTACATCACAATAATCTAGATAAGTCATAACGAGACTATTTATTAATTTTATTTTCATTTGTTGGGGGAGAAATGATTTAAATTGTGTTTAAAGAGAGAGAGAGAGTGTGTGTATCGTTGAAAAACATTTTTAGAGGATGACATAGTTTGTTCTGACCATGACAATATTTCATCCATAATTACCCCAAGGTTTCTTACCGTTGACGAGAACGGTATGGTTACTTTATTCAATTCCATCGGTGGTAATTTACTCTTGTTAATTTTTCGTAAACGTTTTGGATGCCCTAATAGTATTACCTGGAATTTTTCTGGATTGATTTTCAGTCCACAATTTTCTGCCCACTGAGATACAGATTTCTAATTCATTATTAATATTTACTATTGCTGTAGTTGCTTCGTCTGAATTAAAGTGAATGTATAGTTGTAGGTCGTCTGCGTACAAGTGATGAGAAGTATGATTAAGAGTTGTCGCAACGTCGTTTATACACATGGAAAAGAGTAATGTAATTTAAATGTAAATACGATCCTCCCAATTTTCATCTTGTATTTTAAATGTGAATGTTTTAAAATGGTTAGACGGAAGAGCAGACCTTAAGGTCTGTCTCGCCAAAATAAAGCCACTTTTATTATATTATTATTATTATTATTATTGTGGTTTCAAATTGAAGCCCTGAGGCAAACCCACAGATGACGGTCTCCAAGAGGATCGATTTTCTCCGTGTGAAACCAAGATTTACGATTACTAAGATATGAAGAAATCCATCTTAAGACACATCAAAACTACACACCTTACATTTTTTTGACTAAGTATGTCTATGTCGACGCTGTTAAAGATCTTGCTCATGTCTAATAGAACTAAAAGTTCTATCCATTGTTTTCTGTCCATTGCTCGTCTTATATCGTCAGTTACTTTAAGCAGGGCAGTTTGCGTACTGTGCCCTCTTCGAAAACCTGACTGATGCCTGTCAAGTAGTTCGTGATCTTTCAGATGGTCGCATATCTGTTGGTGATCAAGGAATTCAAGTCCTTTTGAGATAGTGGGTGAGATGCAAATGAGTCGGTAGTCTGAAGCATTTGTTGGGAGATTCTTTTTAGGTAGAGGTGGAGGTAATGGAGCTTTTCCACTGAGAAAGATATGAGCAAGATTGTAAGGAACAGTTAAATATGTCAGTTAGATACGGTAATAAAATGTGTAATAACCGGTTAATTTCGATGAGATCTGAGCCAATTGCATTTGTTTTTATTCGTTTGATGGATTTATGTACTTCTGTTGGAGCTACATGCCTGAAAAATAATTTTTTTTGATCGTCTCGTTCTGTACAAAAGTTGTCATGAATCTGTCGCTCTTTCACATCAGTAGTTATACGTTAACATGGAAAAATAAAATGCTCATGCAACAACTCGAGTCTAATATTAATGTCACGAGAGTCCGTTTTCTTTTTCTTGATTCCTTATGTCCTCACAGACTTCCACAATTCCCCAACATTGTTTTCTGTCTCATTTATTGGTGAAAATGTCTAAGTTTTGCATTACGAGTCATCTGTTTCACTTTGTTATGAAGTACCTTGTAATCCCTAAAAAGTGTTTCTGTCTTGCCTCGGGTAAGTTGTCTGTGGGGTGCGTCTCATTTGGTCATGAGCTGTCATATGTCATCAGTAAGCCAATGAGCTTGTGGTCGGGTCACGCATCGTGTGTTAAGAGGTGCATGACAGTCATATAGATCTATTAATAGATCACATAGCCTTTTTACCTTGCCATCAATAATGTTACAATGAATTATATCTTGCCATAGGAATGTAATTGCGGGTTCCTCTAATTGTTTGATGTCTAGTTGTATCAGATTTGGAAAAGTTACATAATTTGTCTCTCGAGTTGGGGGGGGGGTGAAGTGAGTATGATGCGTGTATTAAGTCATGGGCTTAGATTCGTGGTACAGAAGTTTGTCCAAATGTCAGAATACGGTTTGGATTATTAGTTCCAATTAGGTCAAGTAGTGTGTTTGATGATGATGTGTGATGAGTCTACGAGAGAGAAAGGATTGTCGTATTGCACATAGGCAACATGTCAGTGAGTTGTCTGGTCTCATGTGTGTCAGTGTCCAAAATATTTGTATTACGATCTCCCATTATAATAGTATGAGAATAGTCAGGAAGTAGTGACTGCAGATTAGTTTTTAAATCAATCAAGTGATCTGCTTTTGGAGGTTTGTACACCACACGTTGAAGACATTTAGTTCTTAACACATTTATCTAAAAAAACATGAATTCCGGTCTTTTTTCATACTCTCCAGGTGATTTACGTATAATTTTGGGACGAAGTTCAGAAGAGACAAATGCGGCCACTCCTCCACCTCCCTACCCGATTCTGTCGTTAGTAAAGAATCTTACAATCTGCAACTTCTAATACTAGAGGAAGTAATTGAAACACCTCTCAATTTTCTCCAATCGTTTTGGGTCTAGTAAATATGAGAGAACAAAAGAAATAATTGTGTTATAGTAAAGCAAACTGTGTAGAAGACAATGTAGTCGTCGCAGTACTATATTGGTGAAGATATTGATCCTTGAGGAACACCAAAAAATTACCTGATCTAATGAAATAAGATCACGTTATGACAGGAACATTCATTCGTCGAAATCATTCTGGATGCCTAGTGTTGTCCAGAAGTATTGCGAAAGAGAATTTTTTCTCAAAGAAAAGCAAATTAATAATTATGATGTTTGGTAACGCTTATTACGTTAGGAAACACCACAATATTCCAAGAAATTTCTCCTCCCTTCGGGGATATTGCGTATTATCCGCGGCGATGTCAACCGTAGAATTCCGTTACAACTTCGCCGTGTCAACAATAATCGAGTGAAGAAAAGCGTTTCACCGGAACAAGGGAGGGAGAGCGATTCGCGTGGCGGCGTCTGTGGTCGCGTGCGTAGCGGCGCGAAACGTGAGCGTGATGCTGCGACATCGGGAGCGGCACATCGCCGTCGCTTCATTAACCCTGAGTTAGTGTGGCAAAATAATATAACATAGTGTGACCGGTGTCTCAGACCAGGATACAATATTTCCTCATTCCTCAGAAACGTAAAAATGGACACGAATATACAGATTGTACGCTAGAACTAATATGGAGAAAATAAAATTCACAGCGTACGGTGAACGCGTCTTAGAGGATCCAGACATTCGTCATTCGGCGAATCCCGAGCGACCGCTCGCCGAATAGCGAATAGTCTGGGTTGCTTGCTCTTTGCAGCATCACGCATACCGGCAGCGTGTCAGTCTTTTGGGCACATCAAAGGAATCCGAGCAGTGGAGCGAATTGGCGAGAGATGCTCGCCATTCGGGATTTGCCGAATAACGAATATTTGGAGCCATCCTTTATAGGGCTCAGTGGATGTTATTCGACGGTTTCAGTACAAGTACTTCTAGGTATAATGCGACTCGACATCAACCTTCATAAGCTAAGACTGCGGTGCGGGTTGAACAAGAGTGGGACAAATTAAATAGATGAGAATTTGCGCGGAGTGAATGAACGATTGACACGACGTTTACTACGCGCTTGGCAAATCAGATGGAATACGTCTACAAAAGATAGAAACCAACACCGCTTCATACCCAATATGGGTAAACAATAAATCATGGTTTGAACCATCTAGATTTGTTTGAGATGCTTACAGCACACGGGAACTGTCTGTGTGACAAAGGAACGGGAAACGTCGACCATCCGCTTTGGGAGTGTATTTTGTGTGACGAGGAAAGAAGACATTACATTATATACTTAATGAAACATGATATACTAAAATTAACCGGAAAATAATTTTAAGTAGACTGCTGTATGAAGCATTTGCCGAATATGTGAATATGATTTGTGGTATTTGCAGAGCTATGAACCTACAGCAAAACGTGATGCGATAAATACGAATATCTGCAGTGCTCGCTGCGGAAGGAAAGAAAAGACCGCGTGAAAGTCGAGGTGCCGCTGCCACCACTTCGTGATAGTAGACTCTTCTGAAGTTAGCTTTTCCGCGATTGTGCCTCTGTGTGTGTGTGTGTGTCGTCTTTTCGCAACCTCTGAGTGGTTGCCGTGGCATGCGGTCTTGAATGGGTGGACACCTACAGTAGGATACCTCCCGCAACAGAATATGACAACAGTGCTTTCGCTCAATTTGTTACATCTAGTTATTTTTCGTTAGAGGACTGCAGAGACGATAACAGACTACACTCACCTCCCTGTGGTGGGGCGTGGGCCTTAGAAGAACGTGAAAGAAGGAATAAAGTTGGCTCTACTTCCTTGAAAACTTTTTCTAAATTATGTATTTTTATTTCAATATTATGCTTTTATGAATAAGAAGTGGAGAAATGAGCAACAGTATTACATCCACAATTAATTAGATTTTTTAATCTGGAACGGATAGAAGTAAGTTATACTCGTACTCAGTGTGATAATCGTCACTAACTCAACAGCACATAACGTTATTTCTTCGTCTTATGGATGAAAATTCCCAGTTAATCTTAATATATTACCTCAATGAAGGTACCTCAAGGGTTCAAGATACAAAAAATCTGTCTTGTCATTTTGTTTATTACTAACAGCATTCTCAATTCTCCAGAGGCTGTTTTCAACCACTGTGAGGCCGTTTCCGGGATCCTTTTCACTGTTTTTTCCGTCGAATTATCTCTTCAACACAACTTTTCACACGATGTGACAATTAAGAAATATAGTTGATGAAGATACTACAATGTTTGTCTCACGAACTTCCGTGGCTGGAAAAATCTGTTTTAGGGGTCACTACCAAGCTTTAAAATTTTGACTCTTTGAATACTTGGTAGTGACCCCTAAAACAGATTTTCTAAATATGGAATTTTTTTGTGGAATATTTATTTTAAGACAAAACCAAATGGTAGAGAGGTCTGTCTAAATTTCGAAAGTTGATTTTTTAAGAACCTCCTCATTGTACGAGCTGATCGTTCGAGTTTATTGCTGTACCTATGACAATCTCTGTGTTATATGAACCTATACATGAACACTCGAAGTTATATGAACACTGAAAGATACCGACAGTGGTGGTGTAGTGGAACTTCTCTCCCACGATACCACTGATTGGTAGAGCACGGGTTCAAACCATTCTCGACCGAACTAGATGAGGTTTTCAGGTGGGGTTTCCCTCACCTTCTCAGGAAAAAAGTCGGGTGACCGACCGTAACCACAGTTCCGAATTTAAAATCCTACAGAAATCCAGAACTCTCAGAACGGTTCCGAAGGATTCGGAATTCTTCGCTGGCGACTGCTGGAACAGCGATCTGGGACAAAAAGTTCGGAATTGTCACTGCTGGAACAGCGCACAACTGGGATTTCGCCTCTTCGCATGCGCGGGACAGTTCGGAACCGTTCGGAACTATCCGGGATTGCTGCTGGAACAAACCTATAATTTTTGCAGTCTGTCCGAGTTTTCCACATTTCCTTTGTAATTGTCCCAAATATATTTTCCTGAAAACTTTTACAGGACCATAAAAAAGAAAACAAAAAATTACGCATATCCATCGTGCGAATCGTGTTATGGTCTTGAGTTCATACAAAAATGCCATAGAAAAAAGCACTTTTAGTTTTTCCAAGGCAACTTTTCCAATTTTTCTCTCCCTGAAAACCTTATTCTGACTATTACGAACATTAAATTATCCAAATCGGTCCAACCGTTCTCTAGTGATGCGCTTACCAACGAACAACATTTAATTTTTATTTATATAGATAACCTGTAAAATAACACCTCTTGCAATTGTCTATCTCTATTGAGAGAGCTTCTAGAATAATTCTAGTGATTTTCGAAGAGCTTAGTTAAAAATGTACGTATCTATAAATTTCAAAGACATTGATATATTACAATAACGTATGGTATTTGTCATAGTTATTGGGAAAACGTTCTTCTAACTCAATTTTATAAAAATTTGATATGTACAGGTGAAAAATCTTTTAAAACTGTGTGAAATACAATTATTTCAATTTGCAGCTCTCTTCGATTCTTGAGTATTTTTTATATCAAATCTGAGTTATCGCAAAACATTGAAGTTCATTTTACGTAATTTTCATATATGTATTTTTCCTTCAACATTAACACATATATCAAGAAACAATTATCTAAATTTGCAGGAACTAAGTGCCATGAAATTGCATTTCATAAACCATAAAAACTTGTTTCAATCCTCGCAAAGAATTTATGAACTCGGTGGTTGCAAAACGAGGACGGATACATTAAATCACGGAATGAAATTAATGAAATGAACCTGGTATTTAATTAACGGCGTTGCTCGTATGCATCAGCTGATTTTGAGTTTACATAATGAATCATTTACGCCAGTATTCATTATCATAAGGCATGTAAATGAAAAATTGTTTATTTATGTGGAGGAACATAATCCGGAAATTCAGCTTGTTACTCGTATATTACAACAAAATATGCTTTTGTGTTGGCACATGTCCATTCATTACCGGGTAGAGAAGTAATTTTTCAACGCTCTAGCCTGTACTGAACCCGTTGTTATTAATTTATTGTCTCGTTGTTGATTTCTTATTTACCCTGTTCATCAAGCAGGATGTAATAAAAACAGATACACCAGATATTTTTTGTAAGAGACTCTGACCATTTTTTTAAAACTTACGCAATAATCCAGTATTTCGAACTTGCTCTTCGTATTTCTGTATTATATGTACCTTTTAACGTCATCCTAGTTTTTGTATTGTATTAAATTCTATGAGTATTTAATCTTGTTTATGATATCATTATCTGATTGAACGTGAAGTATGAAGGGAAGATGATTGAAATCGCCCCCTATAAAAGAAAATCAACATTTTTTTTCGTATCTTACCCAGTCAAAATTTTCATTCTTCTAGTGTGTTAGATAATTGTGTGACTACACTTTTCCTCTCGATAACTTACCATTAATTCCATTGATTAAAACTAATCTAAATAGCTGTAACACTTCATGAAAATGATTCTGTGGCGTCATTATTTACGACACGCTTTCGATGCGAATTACGAAACTTTTATTTTGTGGCGATCAATTTGTAAAGATAAATGTTAAAAAATAATTTAAAATAAGTATTACGTTAAAAATAAGAACATTTTACTTTAAAAGTTTTTTAAATAGATTTTACATCCTATTTTAGATATCAGTTATCCACATATGCTCTCGTACTAGAAAATATGATTGACCTACATTCTCTGATATAAAGTTACATTCGTAAATATTTTGGTAACTTGGTGCTCGATTATAAAAAAATATCTTCAAAAGAACTAGTCCCATAGGTCGCGAGGCCATTAACCTTTTTACAATACCATTTTGCTGTATCTGCGGTTTAAGAGGAAAAAAGCATTAATAAGAAAGTAACCTGTAACAATCTATAAACTGCTTACGTAAAGACATGAAACTACTCTGAACACTTACTTGGTAGTCTATAATTCTCCGTTTATATCTGATTATCATTTCTCTTTTTTTTTAAGTCCACGTCTTAAATTTTTCCAATGTCTCATCTTGAACATGCGATACCACTCTGTATTCAAGAGTTAAAAAATACCTTCGTAAACATTATTTACTTATATTTTGATGAATTCAAAATCCAAACAAAAATGATCGAAAATTGAATGTCTCCTATCTGAGCGTTTAAATGATAGGAGGGAAGATAATTGAAAGTCGAAATAAATGAAAGCAACTTTGTGTTCTTGCCACCCACTTTCCCTGTCAGGGAAAGCAAACGCCCAACACAAAGGACACCCTGAATAGGTGCAGCTAAATCGAACTTGTAAGGTGTAAAATACTTCGGTGCTTAGGCTTCAGGCGATCTCTCTCCACGTAAGAAGAGGAACTTGAGAAGAAAGGAGGAATTTCTCTGTTTCGCGAGAAATATCGATTGAATTTAGGTCGATCAATTCTTTGCTTCACTTTCGGTTTTGCTGCTCTTTACATTGTCTTTACTAAATTTACCAATAGGTGACTTTAAATTGGAAATACTTTGTGAGTTCCTGCCACAAAAAAAAACTTGAGTGTACTGTTTTTTTAAACGCAACGGTGAGAAATATTGATAAACAATATTAAATTAAAATCACGTCAACGATGGTTATTTGGTGCGTTAAGTCTCTTCATTCGATTATCTGAAAAACGTACTTAAAAGAGTGCATACTAAACAATTCATATATTTATTAATTATATTTTTAACATAGTCATTACATAGCTCTTAACACATCTTATTTCATGACCAGAGTATACAATTCATTCTGGAATTTATACACATCAATATTTATATATAGCTAGAGACGTCTTTTATTACGTCTCACATTTTTACGACCTGTCCCTATTGAAATAATAAATCTTAGTTTAAACACTAAATCCTTTATTTTATTTTAATTTAATAGTTACGATTTTGAAAGAATACTTTCCCAATAATTTATATTTAGTTAATGAATAATACGTACTTCTGAAATAACTTAAACGCAGTTTTCCACCTCACGTATTCTATGTCAGTTACGTAATGCAGCAACCCCGGTGTTAGAGACATTACATATTTATTCATTTTATGCCTTATTTTAAGATGTGGAGAGGTTCAGGCTATGGGGCCTACTCTTCCACCTAACTTCACGATTTGAGCGAAGGAAATGGGAAGGCGAGATGTTGGGTTGTCGAGGAATGTAAGGTTACGAACCTTGATGATATTTTATTCAAGGTCTCCATAATCTATAGTTTATAATAATACGCATTTGTGAACTATCTTTTTCGTTGTATTGAATACGAATTTGGTGGTATTGTGTTAATGTAATAGGGAACGAATTATTTTAATTTTAGGAGTGTACTGAAGTGTTAAATCCAACATACGTCCAACATACTAGTACTAATAACTCGAGTACAATTGATATATTTATAGATTTTTTGTATAATCCTAGTCTTTATTATACTATAATAATACTGCTGATTTAGTACTTTTAACTCTTATTCAAACTCTGGCGATACAAAATTAAATCTAGTGGCTCTCTAAGGAATTGTATCTCTAAGAAATTCGACGGTGAAAATTCCGTTTCAGTTCGTTCGACAGTAATTGGATGCAACTACTTCAACACTAGATTTCGTTGAAGTCATCCGTTAAAGATGTGTCATACAGCAAGACCAATGTTGACAAGGAAAACATGACATGGAGTATTATTCTATTTCATTTATGTTAATAAGCAAATAGCCGTAGAAGAGTTGAGAATAGAAATCAAAGTCGGAAAATACCGCCTTGGAAGGAAATGAATTCTTTTATGTCTTACTTTATGTCTCTTTAAATAATGTTTTATGAATTCTGTGTAATTACTTTTTCATGTGCCCTTCATATGAGTGACTTCAATGTGAGACTTTACTTACCGCCTAGCCCAGTGAGAAGAAGTGCTTCGTCACAGGGCTTTCAAAAGTATACTAAATAATGTGAACTAAATAATGAAAAACGTGATTTTAACTCGTGTATTTAAGTATTATGATTGGCCTCCGAACGTATTTTCTTCTTCTTTGATTCTCTGTTGTTTATTTGTTATTGGAATATACGATTAACCAGAAAATCGTTTTTAAAGATATTTTGAGAAAATGTTTCCCGAAGTTTTATTACATATCTTTCATTACATGATTTATTTACGTTTATTTTCCAAGAAGAAAGTGCAGCATATATTAACTACACAGGTCTGCAAGAAAAAAAACTGCATTGGATTTTTATACATTTTCTTATAGATTTCAACTCGGTAAAAACGAAAAAAGTACCCCAAAAATTCCATCAAGTCAATGTTTTTTGTTTCACTCAAGTTTTTTTGTATTTAATGCAAAATTCCTAATTCACCTAAAATTTAGTATTATTATTTTTTTAAATAATGGCCTTAAAACTAAGGTTGAGCATGTTTCGACATGTTATCTGGGGTGCTAGGAATAAATACAAACAACCTGCTGTTGGATTAGATCATGTTTTGACAAGCTAAATAATTTCAGTATTTCGCTGGCCATTTAATGCTGCAATCAGCTTATATCCAGCATACGAACGCTACTGTGCTTATGGTTTTATTTCTGAAATATGGCTCACAGAGGTTGTGTAATTTCTCTTGACAGCTTATTTTATGTTTGTGGTGAATACACAGTGAAAAGCCAACAAAGAAGCATAAGTGAGTATGTGGAGAAACTTTATTTTGCATATTTCAAATTTAAACTTGGAGATCAAGTCGAAGCATGGGTTCCACATAAGGTGCGCAAAAGATGCGAGGAGGATCTTCGTTTGTGGTTTAAGGGTAAGAAAAACTCATTGATATGACTTGAACAGAAAAATCAAACAAACGACTGCTACTTCTGTTCGGTAGATGTGAAAGGATTTAATACCCAAAATACGAAAATATCTTTTCCTAACCTTGACTTAGCTTTTCATCCAGTGTTCCATGGCACTGAAATGCCAGTTCCACAGCCACCTTCTAATTTAGATGGCATGCTGAGTGAGTCAGAGGACTCAGACACATTAGCTTCCCCTGAATGTAGCTCAGATTTTCCTGTTGACGAGATACCTAGTCTTCTTTCTCATAGTGAACTCAACGACCTAAAATTGTGTATAAATATCATAAATTTTTTTTTTGGATTAGTTGTAAAAAATATAACACGATTAGTTAATTGTAATAAATAAGTATATTTTTATCAAAAATTTGTTTTTATTTTGCAAAAAAAAAACTTGCGTGATGGGATGTTATGGAAGTAATTTTTAGAAACTGCGACCTTTAAAGCACATGATTCAGCAAAAATATCCCTTGTAGCTGGACAAAATTTGTTTTTTGCAGACCTGTGTTATATATCTGACACTACCGTTTCACGGTTAACTGAAGATTTTTTAATAATACTTGGAATGAAGACTACGTGTGAGTTACCTTCCGTTCAGGAACAATGTGAAATTTTACACTCCGTCGTGACTCCCTCGGGTGGTGGCGGATTTTTCATAGAGACATTCTCGACTCATGCCTGGAGGCGGCGTCAATTGAAATAATAAATTCGAATTTTGTGTTATTTTAATAGTTACCATTTTTATATAATATTTTCCGAATAATCTATAGTTTTGCAATACTTACTTGTGGAGTAACTTTTTTGTTTTATTAAATACGAATTTGGTGGTAATCTGTAAATATTATAAGACGTACCGAACTACTTTTTTTTCTTATCTTAAAAGTGGAACAGAAATGTTAAATCCACCTCTGCCTTAGGACTCTTGCTTGCTTCTAGAGAGAAAATTAATTTATTGTCCTCCACGAGGTCATACGTAGTTTTTAACGGCATTTTCGACGATAAGTTTATTACAGCAAGGATTTGTCCGAATGTCCCCTCCCCCTATTTCTCAGACGTAAAAAATATAAAAAATACGTATTAAGTCCTGTCACGCTTCTTATGAATATTTTTCGATATGATCACTAAACTTCATGCTAGTCTCTAATTAAATCTTTCAAATGTTGTCATGAAAAAGCAATCCTCTCTTAATGAAAGAGTATGTGAAAGGTTTCAAGCCCCCACATCTTTTCATTATCAATGGTCACGTCCTTGAATTTCTCCTCATGCTTCTTCATATTTCCTCTATGTTTAAACACCAGTTTCTTCAGTAAACTATCATCGCTTTCACTTAAAATTACTGAATATTTCTTTTTAGCATATATATTCGTGGGACACACAAATACTTTATTTAAAAAATCCAGTGCTCTTCTCCCTTACAGAACACAAATAACACCGTGCACACACGAAGTCTTGTAACTTTACCGAAACTAATGCAATATGGCTGCCTAACACAAATTTTCGACTTCTACGAATTAAAGTAATATCTAAAATTAATATTAATAGTTGTCACAGTAGCGAGTATTTGCAGTAAAAATTCAACTTAATAGCACAACAAAGACACAAGATTATATTCGTACCTCACGCTCGATACAGGAGGAATAGAATTGCGCCACCAGATCATGTGAATTGATTTCATGTCGGAAGATTTATTTTGAAGAAATTCGAATTTACTGCCAATATGACGCGAGGTGGACTTATCATAATTCGTATGGACGATGGCGAAGTAAATGTGTTGGCTACACTTCCTTAAAACCTTGTTACTACATCAAGCCAGTTACTCTCGCAATAAATAAATAAATACATAATTTCTTATCAAGAGAGCAGATTAACTGCTACTACTTTACATTGAAATAATTTTTTTCTCAGGTTAATTTTTTTCAGAGCAAAATAACATTACTGTGAGTATAGAGTTTCACTCTTTGGAATAATCTTTCCATTTTTCAAACAAAACATGTAAAAGAACAAATGCATCCAATTGTAGTAATTGTGTGACGTTCCACTGAAGTCTTCAACACAACATGCCTTTCCTTATCATGCCCACTTTGGACATACTTACGTATTAAAGAATGAAACGCATAAATTATTTTTGTATACTAAATGATTCGAATCCCATTGTTTGAAAGTAAATTTTTCAGCAGGGAACGTGGAAAAATGTACGTACCTTGGCAAGCAATGTTTCATAAATGAATTAACCAACGTTGTTGAATAAAGTTTTATTAAAAAAACTTGTTCTACATGATTCAAACGGTGCAGGAGGTATTTTAGTTGAGATATTAAGTTCATGATGGATAGTAAGAGGATTCCGGAAGATTATAGATTTAGTGAACTATCCTTTGGAAAATGCTTCAAAGTATTCCCTAAAACATACAAATTGCTTTAAAACAAATCTCGTATTATTTATGGTTTTATCATATGTTGTTTTCTGATTTTTGATTTGGTATGATCTAGTGTAATTTGCTGAATTAATTTATTAATATTGAAAATTTAATTATTCGCAAATACCACCCAGGCATTATCATGTGTTAATTAATTGGTCTCTTCGAAGAATAGCAGAACTATGAGTTATTATCGTGACATCTAGCTTGAAACAAAAAATATTAAGTATAATTATGCAATTTTCATCAAGAAAAAAGAAACTATTCGAGCTTCTAATAAGAGAAGAAGGGAGGAAAATACCATAAATATCTTTATTAATCTATTATCTATTCTTCTTCGAATTTATCTCCTCTACACATTTCAACGCAAATTTTGTAGAAGAGTAACAATGTGGTCTAGATAAATATATTTACGTCACATAGATGAATGTGCCTCGAGTTGTGAAAACGCATTTAAAAACGATCAAAGAATTTATCAACAAGACACATCTTGCATAAAAATACTTTTTGTTTGTCAAGTCAGAACCGTGTTGCGTTTGTTCTTTCAGATGACGTAATAGCTGCAACGTCAGTCATTTGTTGCATTATATCGTTGATGTAATACAACTTGAACGATCATTCTGTTGGGAGTTTGGACACGGAATTGTATCTGTAAGAGATTGTCAAGGCCTTCTGATTCGGAATTCCTGTTTGTAAGAGCATCCAGATAAAAAAGAAGCTGAACCATCTCATCTTATTACTTAACAGCTAAATCATCTTAATTACTCAACAATGAAAGGACAACTGCTCGATGTTATTTAACGCTAATAAATGAAAAGTCTGTACCAAATAATAAGGTACACTGTATGAGAGGGATAGACTTCAAAACTCATGTTTATTTTTAATTATGTACTTTAATTTACTTTAAAAACAAATTCTGTATAACCGTTGTATATGCTACTTACAACTTTCATGATGCAGTGGACTACTTGGTACTCTCATGCCAGTATGTTGAACAAATCTTTGCATTGGACAACTAGTACCATTTATTGAGATCCCAAATTGTGAAATACAAATATACCCTCGCTCCCGTTTCTTATTGATTGTTTTAAATTGTGGTGAAAGAACAATTCAAAACTGTTATAAAAGTGTTAGACGTAAATATTGCGATCAAATGTAAATTAATAGAAATGAAGAATTGAATCCTACTTGATTACTTGAGGAGTATTCGTATGTCGGGTACACGTGTAAAAATAAATATTAGCCCATGCTCATCAACTATCTTTTTTCCTGTCATACAATTTGCCTTCTAGAAATGGAATTCAAATATTGATTTTTTAATTACGCAAAATCCGTGAAATAAAATTCTAAAACTATATTAAAGTAGAATTCAAAGTGCATTATTGACAAAAGGATCAGTTTAGTAACTAAAACTCATTAATTGATTTCTAGAACAGATGCAGACAAGTTGTCTCCATTTCCACTGATTTCTTTCTGAAAGCTCCAACTGTTACCGGAATTACAGATTCGTAATTAAAATACGTATTTTTCAGTTTCTTGTCGTTTGAAAAATATATTTATTTTTAAATTTAAATTCTAATTACTAATATCAGTTAACGAAATATTATTTTTATTTCTAACAATCAATTTTAAAATGATGAAAAACGACATATTATGTTATTTTCCATGATTAATAAAAAGTGTTTTGTCATCTTTAAATTTATTGTATGTTTCAAAAACAGTCTAGTATACTCCATTCTTTGTAAATAAAATTGTGTATTCTAGTATATTGCTATGCATTTTCACATTCGAAACCAGTTTTCCACCACACGTAATGGAGACATTACATATTTATTCATTTTATGCCTTATTTTAAGATGTGGAGAGGTTCAGACTATGGGGCCTACTCTTCCACCTAACTTCACGATTTGAGCGAAGGAAATGGGAAGGCGAGATGTTGGGTTGTCGAGGAATGTAAGGTTACGAACCTTGATGATATTTTATTCAAGGTCTCCATAATCTATAGTTTATAATAATACGCATTTGTGAACTATCTTTTTCGTTTTATTGAATATAAATTTGGTGGTATTATGTTAATATTATTTTTATTTTTAGGAGTGTACTAAAATGTTAATTCCGCCTCTGCCTTAGGGCTCTTGGTCGGAATTTATGGGATGGTCCCATACTTGCTTACGGAGAGTAAATTAGTTTATTGTCCTTCACGCGGTTATACGCAGTTTGTAACTGCTTTTTTGGCTCTAAGTTTATTATTATTAATACATATTAATTGTATTATATTCGTATAGTTTTTCAAATTTTTAATTTTGATTCTTTATATTTGATAAAAATGAAAAACAATGCGGGTATATTCGGATATTTTTTATACCCTCGTCGAAAAATTAGATACGTCTCTGCTACCATCCCTTATTTACTCACGTTCTTTATTCCCTTTTGTTCAAACTTTTACATCTTCCAAATGAAGAAGAGAACCGCGACGCAAATTCATAATGAAATCTAAACAGATGAAGTCCTCCAAATGCCACAACAAATTTGACGCATCCACGCACAAGTGCGTGCTAATTGACATTGCTTCTCCACCACGCAGCGTGAGCTTGCATTTTTCACAGTCCTCTCTCTTTTGTTTCTGTGCCGAACACACTCGTTCTCTCTCACGAGCGAATCACGCACGGCTGGCGCTCTTCACTTGTTCGCCTCGGACATCGTGGTCAGTGTTGAGGATTTGTCCATCGTGGAGAGGAATTCGTGGTAAGGATTCACGTTGCTTATTGTGTAGGAATATTGCATTTACATATATTCGTTGGTAGAGAAGGAACAGTGAGACACGCAGAAAAATGAGACAATAAGGAATAATAATAAATTTATAACAATAATAATAAATTTAGTGTCAAAAAAACGGTTCAACTTCGTATGACCACGTAGAAGCCGGAAGCGAGCTGGGGACCATCCCATCAATTCCGATCAAGGTCCCTACGGCATAGGCGGATAAAAATTTAGCTACATGTTATAATACCAATAGAATATCTACAAATTTATAACAGAAAAATTTTATTTCTCTGTTAAATTACAAATTTGTTGATATTTTATTGGTATTATACAACGTAGCTAAATTTTGATGATTTACGTAGTTAACTAATAGCAACTATATTAACTATTAACGTAGCTATAACACGAAGCTAACTAATGAGTCAATCAAGGAAGACAAACGAGTTAGGACAATGAACGAAATGACATGATAGCATATGCCTCCCTGGGGATAGGAATTCCTATTTCAATGGTTCCCTAGAGAATAGCAGACAAAAGACGCGAAGAAATAAGGACATTAAGACGCAGTGCCCTTGCAATGACTATGTTGCAGGCAATATGTATAATGGGGGGAAAGTTATGTACATTAATGTGTTAAAATCTAAAAACCGTAAATAAATAAATAAAATACATTCGTTGGTATTTGAACAGCTATTTTTATAGTTTTAAAATAAGGAATGATGATAAATGCATTTATGGCAAAGACAGAGGAGTCATGGAACGCATTGTGGGATTGTGAACTGTCTAGTGAAGAACTATTCAAATTCGTAGCAAAATTAAGAAGATAAGTAGTGATGTACAACGGAATATTACAAATTAATTGTGTTTAAAATATTTTTAAGAAGTTTAAAATATTATTAAACGTATGTTGATGAAAACGAAATGTAAATAGGGATGAAATTAGACTATAATTCATAGAAATTCATTGTGTATTATTTTGATAATGTCATATAATGTCTTACGAAGGGGACATGACTTTAAAACCGAAACTTTAAGAAATAAATAAATAAACATTCGTTGGTAAAACACGATGATAGAATTAGACGGGAGGGAAGTACAAAAAAACGAGGATGAGAAACGGATATACGGATGGACGTCTGGTGAAGAAGATGGGAAAAAGCACGAAGATACGGACGAAAAGGAAATTGTTGAAGCCAGGGCATGAGATGATTCAGGTCCGGACAGGGCACGGGAAAGGAGAATCCTATTTCTAGGGATTCAAGGCACGAAATAGTGGAGAGTGCGATAGCGGGAATGGAATGGAAACGATTGAGCACATTATGTGAGAATGCGAATTATACGGTGCCGAGAGAGCATGTTTATTTTAAGAGAATGGGGAAGGAAGATGCACCAAATACGCAAGAAAAGAACAAGACGTTAGACAAACAAGGGAAATATAGATGCTTACAAAGCTATGTAAAAGGAACTTGGGAAATAAATGAAGAATTACGGAAATCCTACATGGAAGATTCTTCGAGAGGGGAGATATGAGAAAATGAAGAGAGAGATATTAATGTATAGGAACAGGTCATGGAACGTCGCAAACTGGAGACATGACGAAGAAAAAAGATAAGTGTATAATTTATGTATTCTTTAACCAAATAAATACATTCTTTGACAGTGGGTGGGTCAGATCTCGGGTTGTCTGGAGATGTGGAGAATATTGTGCCAAAAAGTCAACATTTGAGACATTTTACAATTCTGTAAAGGAGTACATTTTACTAAGCAACGCAAATACGTACCTATACTAAACATAATTTACTTTTTTACAAAAGAGAATAAAATTTTAATTTTCTTATTTTTGTTGTAGGGATGGGAATGGACTTGAACCTGAAAAGCCCACCACTGATTGCGCCATTGTTCGTTGTAGCCACACGATTATTGAAGATAACTACAGCAATACTTAAAAGGGACAATAGGAAATACAAAACCATTTCAAAAGAGTAGAATATTGTAAATTTATTTTTTCAAATCCACATTTACATTTAAAAAGAAAAGGACTAGACTCTTTAAAATATATTTAAAAATGAAAAAAATATTGAAACTGTATGTGTGCAGTTTCGAAACAAGAAAAAAACGGACATTTCTCAAGAGCGGAAAAATAATTAGGTCCTCTGAGTGTCTGTTATAGATGAGTTTCACTATGTATAGATGACATGTGTTATGATGCGAGGAGGTTAAACTCACGCGTGACCTGGTTGTGTTGCGAACACGCAAATTGCGTCTACTAAACCCGACACTGCTACATGAACGGATATAGGGATGACAGTAATATGATTAGCGTTTGTGTCCATCAGAATTTATAAGAGACGGATTACAATATAACTTCAGCATTTGCCCCAACGCTAAATAATGTCGGAATTGAATTCCATGTTCGTATTTGACCTCTGGCAATTCAACGAATGCTTCATTCATCTTGTCAGTGATAAATTTTATTAATGTTTTAGCGAAAGCTTTACGTGCGTACTCAATAAGAAGATATTTCAAAAACTCCTATTTTGGAAATAATGCGACTGTATGATGAGAATTTCAATTGGTTTTCATTGTTTATTTCTATTAAATTGTAAGGACTGTTTATTATAATTTTATTACTGAATATACATATGCACATCAGAATGTGTCAAGTAAACCAATATCAAAAGCAGAATTTGAGGTTGTCGATTGGCTACATTCCTGATGCTCTATATGGGATAATGAGATTTATTTAATTTTGTACCTTGTGAAAAAGTAACCCTTATTCGATATATTTAATCATTTGCGTATTTTGAAAATTTATTTAAAACAATATTGTTTCAATTTATTTATACCACATAACTACTAAATATTTATATCAGTTATTTTGTCGTGTCTCCATCATTCCACGACGTTAATGTACGTTTTATGTTATTTACCTGTGCGTATATGTTAAACATTTTACATCACAATCTATTAACATCAGCTTCCAATAAATAATTTATTCCGTTCATAAATTTATTGGAGATTGTGTATTTTCTTTGCTCTGTATCAATTTATTCCATTTTCTTGGATCCACTACACCAATCGTTCGAATCTCGCACAGAACGTGACCCTTTCTACACTATGCAAAACACAAGTCCATATTATGTGGTCCACCGTCTCTTCCTCTTGTCTGCAGAAGTCTTCTCCATCACACATCATTTCAAACCTTTGGAGATAAGAATTTATCTTCCCATGTCACGTCAAATTTTGTACAAGCAATTTTCTCTTCTTTCTCACGAAAATTATTCGATCGATCAGGCCGGCAAAATCGGATCGGATTTGGCAAAACTGTCCGATAAACAAAATTAATGGGTCATATTTATTTATTTGTTACTAAAAATTTATATTATTTCAAACTGAAAAAAATGAAAGGATTTTTTCCTAATTTTAAAAAGTATTTTTAATATTAAGTATTATTATGAAATGTTTTCAAATTGTATTGTATGTTGAGTCATATCGAATATTATTTTCTTTTTTCTCACACCGGACTTCCATGTAAAATATTAATTCCAACAGAAAATATTTATAAGAAAAAGTTGTACTCCCCAACGTTTGATAAAAAATTGATGTAAAATGTTTTACGAGTAATACTCGTATAACCGTAAAAATCGTTTAGTGCGCCGCCAGTTGGACAGCGCTGATGATGAAGTTACATCATTTTCGTGACAAAGCATAGAAAACGGTTATTTGAAACTCAGTACATAATTCCAATCGCTGTTCTTTTGTTTTTTGTTTGGATTAGGAAAACATTAGGGTTCTCTGGTTGTTGTGTTCTTCAGAGTATCAAGAACCAGAACGTTCGTTTTCTACACAACGACGGGGAGGGGGTAGCCAAGATACGTCGTACTCCTGTTGCGAAAATCTAGGCTAACTTTAGTTTTAGTGAATATCCGTAAGAATCTATGCTGTATCCAAAGTTGTAAGGGGGATACGTAACTCTTTTTTCGATAAATTTTAAAGTGTATACTCGGTCTTAGATTACTAGAAATGTCATAGAACCTCTTACTTAATTAAAAATAGTTGTTACACTTGTGATTCGTGAATTGTGTTGCATTNTTTTTTCGATAAATTTTAAAGTGTATACTCGGTCTTAGATTACTAGAAATGTCATAGAACCTCTTACTTAATTAAAAATAGTCGTTACACTTGTGATTCGTGAATTGTGTTGCATTAATTACTGTGAATCATTAATTATATCGTTTAAATTGAAACAATATATCTTACGAATAGCATCTAGTTTGACCATAGTTCCCCAGTTTTGCGAATTTTTCGTTGAGGTAATTTTCGTGGATTAATTTTATTATTTTCGAAAAAAAAAAAGGGAAATTTGGTCGTGTTCTTTTGTGTATTAAATCTCTGACACGTGTTTTTTTATATCGATCCATTAGAAATTAAATAGGACTTTATTTAAAAACCGTCCCATCACAGGATTTATTCACAAGAAACCATATAACGTCACTTTTTGTCGTTACTGATAATGTTATTAAAAAATTAGCCCCACAAGTTATAGATATTATTTCATACATAATAGTTCATTCTTTCTTTTTTTATTCAATAACTTGGTCACCGTCGCTCATATCTCCTAAACTTGACTGATTTTTGAAGTGATATCAAAAATATTTTTTTCACGACTTCAACTCCTTTTCTACACTTTTTATATACATTAGACTGTAGAATCGTGAAAAGTCCGAGTAGAATAATATTACACGAATCTACCGAACTTAATATCATGTTACAAGCGATGTCATTTCCCAAGTATTTACTCCAACAGGCCAAACCGCAAGCCATAGAATTATGCACTATGACATCAAAGGACGGAGACTGGCGAAACTTAAGTCGTGGGCAGTGAGCCGCTGGCAGAACAATGTGTTGCGGCTTGCGACGGTAGTTTCTAACTGCAGCGACGAATGCACGTGCGACGAACAGGAACAGTGGACGACAGCTGTGCGAGGAACTCATGCAGGTCATTGTTACGTACACGAGGAACAGAGCACTCTCAATTACGTCATCTCCCTACCACTTCACTACAAACTTGAGGGGAAATTGAACGCTTCACTTGAAAACAAGACCTACTCAATAGGACTAATTACGTCCAGTTATTTTGTCTTATCCAATCGGTGCCCGCTTATTTCCCCTCACATCGTTTAGTTCCTCAGCCCCGTACAGAAGGCTGTGATTCGTATAGAAGGCCATTGAAAATGACCTTTTCCAGTTCCTCAACTAACATTTGTTTTGACGACAAGTGAAAGATGTCATTTCTTTTAAAGACAGATGAAAGATTGATGAGAAAAACAAAAAGGACATTTTATAAGCACCTGAAAAGACAGAAAGAGAATAAAGAAAGTACACCCGCTATTAAGAGCAACGGTGTAATCTACACAGAACCTTAGGATAAGGCCAATGTTTTTAATTCATATTACTCGTCGGTTTCTGGCATTTTCTCTATTAACGACAGTTTAAATTTGACAAATAATTCCCATATAAATACTTTTGTTCTAAATAGTAGGATGCTGCGACAGCGAATTTCTAAGTTTAAGAATAAAAAATCATTCGGTCATGACAAAATTCCAGGGGATTTACTTAAACTCGGTTAAATAATTCTTTATTACTACAGAACTGGAAAAAGGCTATCGCCGTACCAATTCACAAGGGAGGTGATCGCTCATTAGTTAGTAATTATCGGTCAATTAGCTTAGCCTCCGTAGTATGTAAACAGATGGAGCATATTATTGCAGATTATGTGAAGAATACGTAGGAAAAAATAATTTTCTACGTGCTGCCCAAAACGGTTTTACATCCGGGTACTCATGTGTGAGAGCCAACTTATTTCCGTTTGTCAGGATTTTGCTGAGTCACTTGACGAGGATAACTGATGCAATAGTTATTGATTCATCAAAAGCGTTCGATTTAGTGCCACATGACCGCCTTCTTGCAAAAATCGCGAAGTCAGAAATTGATCCGCGTGTTGTCTAATGGATTTGTGAATTTCTCCGGGATCGGTCACAACAAGTTAGAATAGATGGGTGCTCCTCTAAGGTAATCGCGGTGACATCGGGAGTACCACAGGGAAGCGTTTTGAGTCCACTTCTTTTCCTTGCCTATATTAACGATATATCAGAGCTCATTAATTCGATAGTGCGTTTATTTGCAGATGACTGCATTATATATCGGAATATTAAAGAAGACAGAGATCGAAATACGTTAGAGAGCGATCTAAATGAATTGAGGAAATGGGCTGAGACAAATAAAATGAAAATAAACCCTCTAAAAAGTAAATCTTTATTTTTTATGAAGATCAAAAATAAAACGTGCTCTGAACGATTCATTAAATCATCAGATTATTCCTGAAGTTTCAGGCTGTAAATATTTAGGTGTTATAATTTCTCTAGTAGTATAATAGTGACTTAAATTGGACAGAACATGTTAAATACACAACGCAGAAACCTTCGAGAGTCTCTAAGACGCTTTCTCGAAATCTAAAAGCTTGGCGTACACTTAGTTCGACCTATACCGGAGTACGGAGCCGCTTGCTGGGATCCGTATAGGGAGAGTCAGATCAATGAATTAGGTCGGATACAAAGAAAGGCTGCAAAATTTGTTAGGGACAACACACGTAATATTAATTTAGAGTGGAGTACACTTTCCAATCGAAGAAAGTTAGCGCGTCTTTGTGCTCTCTTTAAAGCTTGCTTGGAAATCAGTGAACGCTAGGCTCCACCAACCGAACTATAATATCTGACTCCATGCTATGAAACCCATTGCACCGAGTAAATTCAACAGTTGTATGAAATAAATGAATTAAAAATAAATTTTACATATATTTCGAAAATTGAAAGTCAGTGGGTAGTGTCACATTCACTACCTGGGAATACCATTGAAATAAAACAAACCAAACTAATTTAAAATCTCCACTTTGTATTGTTAAACAGTAATGATATTTGTCATGATAAAAAGGAGTTAAGGTGTATTGAATGGAAAAATTCCTCCTGCCATTCTTCTGATATATTTGCCTCTGTTCGTGGCTGCCAGAACTCGTTTCTTTATGCTTCACAGAACCTTAAAAAAGGGGGTAATTAAGTTTCCTTTTTGCAGATGTCAGACAAAAACTTAATGGAATCGATAACACAGAATGGAGGAAGGAAAAAATATAAAAGTTTGAATGTGTACGACTGTGTAGAAAGGTTTGAATTTCTCAAAAATAGTTTCCAATGAAGAAACTCTCCATCCATACTTAATATCAAATTAGTATTTTAAATAACAGAAATGACATATTACAAATGGATCGTATGTGAACCCAAAATGAAAGGGTGGATTTCTTCTTAAATTACAATACGAAGACGGGGAAAATTTCTCTTAAATATATTTAATGAAATGAAACAATGAATAGAAATATTTATTCTCATTAAAACTTGTAATTATATTCTGAATCTCTTTTCAGTACGTGGTATCGATTGTAGGAATAGCGAGAAATTTTAGGTAAATGAAGGTAAAATACAATTTTAGGTAAAATGAAGTTCTGTAAAAAAAAATCGGTAATATATATTTTTATCGTATTATGTCAAAATTTTTTTTGTAATATGTTTACTATAATGTTAATGTATAGTAAGTAAAATTTATTTTAATGTTTGTTATGGGTTTATTTAAGATATCCTACTTTTCCTTCAAAGGCGTACCAGGTTTAGGAAGATAAAAGTGCAATAATCACAGTGTCAGACTCACTACACTCAAAGTCATGTAACTTTACCAAACGTTTTGCAATATGGCGTCTTCACAAATTGCCAACTTCTACGAATTTAAGTTATATCCGAATAAATATTAATAGTAGTCGCAAAAGCGACTGTTGACTATAAAAAAAAAACGCGTTTATAACACAATGAACTGAGAAACAAAGTAATATTTGTTCCACACGCTCGATGCAGAAAGAACAGAATAACGCCACAAGAAGAAGTGAATTGAATTCATTGCTCATGTTAGCGATTGATTTAAGTTCGTAGAAATCCGAAAGAACTGCCAACATAACGCGAGGTACAATTATCATTACCTCTTATGGACGAAGGTGAAGTGAAAGCGTTGGCTACATTGTGTATAAGCCCTATACTTACATCAAGCCAGTGCGATCGGCAATAAATAAATAAAGTAATCTATAGTTTATTGTCGAGCAGCTACAAACTGCCAATGACAGCTTTGAGGACAATAAACTTATAGAGTGCTACTGCTTGTTAAGAAACTAATCAACATCGCGCGTTACCGTACACGTATTCTTTTCGTAGGTTTCATTTTTACATGACTTTAAATGTAAATCTGAATATATTTTTAAACAATTTTTACAATAAAAACTCTAATGACAATAGGTAGAATGCAATAGGCATAGCAGTGAAAGAAAAAGTGGTGTTAACCACTGATCATTGTTTCCACTACCAGAACAACCAGACTGTATAGTCAAACTTGTCCTGCTAATTATGTAGTTCACATAAGAGTTATGATATGTTCCAGTATTCCTCTAAAAAGTTTTACAAATGAGAAAAAAATATTCGACCTTAACTTAATATTTAAACAAAACTTTACCTTTCCCCTCTAAATTGAAGCTGATAAAATGTAAAGAAGATCCATAACTACTATGGTTATGTACACCTTATATTTCTAGGATATTCAACACTTGGGATTTGGAACAGTCATGCGATCCATAATGATGAACCAATTAAATTTTCTAATTTTAACCGGAGCCGACAGGAAAAACCGGCATTGTTCAGGGACGGCTTACGATAATGGCTTTACACAAAACGTCGGAGGTTGGTTAGCGAGTTGTAACACAGGGAACCGTGAAGTATCGGAGTTAATTATTTCTTTCGTCATGCAAGGCGTGACAGAAATTGAAATGAAGAAAGATTGTTACTTCTGCGCAGACAATGTTATGAGGACACATAACTTTTAAGGCGAAGGACAAGTCTTCCATCATTGTGTAAGAGTCACTAAAACTTCATAGTTTCGTTTTTCAAAGCAAATCTATAAAAGATATTAGGAATGTGATGGAATGAACTGTATAAACGCGTTAGCCTTTAAAATTAGATAGAATGTAATGAAAAATGAAATGATAAACATGCAAATAACGGTTAGAATCGATTACTAAAGACGAAATATATATTAAAAAAAAAAAAACTCTGTAGTAAACCAAAGTAAACAATCAGTTTAAAAGTAGACAAAATTTTTAAGTTATCATTACTTTTTTGTACATAGTTCTTGACCATTTTGACATTTTTTTTGTTTCGATGTACTTACTTCGTATGATGTAGGTCTACCTTACGTTTTATTTGTAATTGTGTAAGATGAGAAACGGCTTCGAGTGCTTTTGTTTAATTATTACGTAAAAGATGAATAGTACCACTTACTAGTGATAACTTTTGGTCAGGTGAAAATGCCGACGAGTCTGGAATCGAACCCAGGATTCCTGCTTTGATCGCAGGGGTGTTAACCACTACCAACACCCGTTCGCCTTCCACACCTGTATACCATTTCCACCTACACCTCATACAATTTAGTTGTGTACCATTTGTAAATAAATAACTATGAATTAAATGAAGTGATCATTACAATTACAAGTACTTATCACGTAAGACATCTCCGATTAATCTTGGACATGAAAATTTGCGAAGCCTACTTAGCACGAGAAGACGTTATTAATAATTTGCGATAACTTATGAACTTGTGGATCTTCTGGGAGAAATTAAACATTTAAGATTTTCAAAGTGAACAAGAAGTAATGTATGCATGAACAAAAATTACTCATAAAAAGTGGGAGAAAGTTTTGTTCCCTAAGGAGAATCTTTGCTCAACTTTTTGATAGGAATAATGTCATGCAGAGACAAGGCCGTAACGGATCAATGTTTAAGCTCAATTAATATAATAAAATGGCAAGATTCTCGCTTTTTGTTACCATTTTAAAGTGCTCATTACATTCAAACTATAATGAAAAATATTAACACCGTATGAAGCTTAATTTTATTTATACTTGTCGAAATATCCACGTAAAAAATGGGAATCACAGTGAGCTTGTACCATTGAAAAATATTGGATGAATATGTCATATTAATGTCGGAGCCTGGAGGTTACCTATGCTGAGAAATCTTTCTAAGGAGTCAGTGTGGCTCAGTGGGTAGAAGGCTGAGTTGCTGGCTGGAGGAGCGGGGTTCGGTTCCCGTTGAGGTGGGGATTTTTCATCTCACCTCAATATCCAGACTGACAGTCAGGACTACTCAGCCTGCTGTAAAATGAGTAACAAGGTCTATCCTGGGGTCCAACCGGTCGGAGTGAGATGCTGACTACATCTCCTTCTAGTGCCGAGGTCAAGTAATTGCGGGCCAGTTGGGCATTTTCGGGGCCTGTACTGTTATAGTTCGACTTTTGAAAGCTCGTTAGATGTGAGTTTTGGGAGGAAGGGATTTCTCCAAACCTTTGGATATGGCATCTTAACCTAATAGTTTGGACACCATAGGTTAGGATTTCACATAAAATGTTTTGGGATGTCACGTCAATAGGTTTGAATGTTAGGTTTGGAGAATTCCTTTCCTTCCTTTGAATTTGGATCTTATGTCCACATCTGTCCTCTCAGTGTACACTTGGAGTCGTGATGGGGCACAATTCCAAGGGATATCTGAGATTAAGGGCAACTCATGATATCTGAGATTCAGGGTTCATGACAGATTTTCTCGGAGTTCACCCGTCTCCCCTGTTATTCATCCCTTCACAATTTTCACCCCTCACATCACTCATAAATCACCCGGCTCGGGGAGGTGCGTTGGATAGGGCGTGCGGCACCCTAATAAATCCCACCCACATGAGATATTTAACCTCTTCCCATTCTCCATTGCAGTACACGAAACTAGAACTGGAAACTGACTCAATAAAAATAATTCTTCGGTTTTCCTTTGGGTAGAGCGTCTTTTATATACGGACTCGATAGGCGCTGGCGTGGAGGGGTAGACTCGTTAATACTATTTTAATAATTTATCTTGAATGTAGAATGGTTTTAATAGTTTCGAATTGTAAAAAATATTATCCAAATAATTAAAATATTTGATAATTGTTAAAGACCTTTTTTGTATTCTATTCAATATTTTGTTGACACGATAACATATAGCTAACTTTTTATTATTATCCTGGAAGGGGGGTATATAATAGATTTGATGGGGTGGTCCCATGCTTGCTTTCGGAGAGTATATTAATTTATTGCCCTCAACTGCATTTTTTGACAATTAATTTATTATATTTAAAATTACAACAGAAGAAGAATAAAATGAGAGAAGTAATATCAGCACAAATTACTAAAAGTGTGTTTTAAAAACTAAGATGAAGGTTTTTTTGAAAATTTTCTTCAATCCTGTTGGTTTTTCTCTATTTCCAGCAACCGAACAACAGTAATTTTTCTTCATACTTCATTATCTTTTACGTTTTCACATAAATCTGTGTTCGCTTAAAACCAAAGGATATTTATACTAATTAGGATCAATATTTATAACTATACACTCTTCCGAAACGCTTATAGTGGAAACCTGAGGAAACGTTTCAATGTATTCCAGATGGTAGACAATGATTTTGCTTTTCTCATCTCAACACCTGCTATGATTGGAAATTTTTCAAAATATAAAACGTATTGGAAATCTTATCCAAATTTTGTTTTGTTTCAGAACTGCTTTTTTATTTGAAAATCAATCACCAACAGAGTAGTTTTTATTTCCTCAATTTATCCGTGTGTTGCTAATTGTGTGGGCATGTTTCAGTAGTTTTATGTAGACATTTTTTTAAAAATTATTGCTGGAACGTTTAAATATATGTAATCTACAAAGGAAACAACATTTTGTACTATTTTTCTCATTACTTTCTACTAAGCGTATATTTTAATTAGCATAGATATTAATAGTCCGTGAAGAAGAGGAAAACATCCGGTATGTGTAGCAAAAATGCCGATATTAATCTTGAGTACATAATTCTTTGAAAAGTGGATCAGTTGCCATAGTCAAAATACTTATATTATAATATTTTAGACCCAATTTCTATAGGTAGTATACGATGGAAATGTATTATTAGAGTAGTTTCAATGCTTTTTATTTACAATAAATGAAAAAAGGGGTTTTCTACAATGAAGATGATGAATAGTAATTTCATGTTACATAATATTTGAGTCTCCAAAAAGCTGACAAGTCAAATCTTAAATACATTTTAGTTAAATTTCAATTATGCCCTTTAAAGTAGTATTAAAATTCTGCATCAAAATTAATGTCTTTGATACAATTTGCCAACAACCCTTTTACCAGTCAATATGATCATTTTGAATGTTCAGGTGAGGAATATGTAGCCTATGAACTAAAAAAACAAAACAGGGTGAGTTAGTAAAAGCGAACACCTGAAAAATCTTTTAAACGAGCAAAGATATTGAATTGCTTTTTTTTGATGTGGAAAGTCGTAATATGGGGTCAATCATTTGACACATTCGTGACTAATTGCTTTTTTAGTGGCAGATATATTTTATGTCTTTTATAATTAAACTATATTTATGCACTATTAATATTTGCCTCAATCTACGTAAGTCAGAGAATTAATATAAATGACATAAATGCCGGGATAAAACTACGTCAATACCATTTCCTTTTCCAGCATTAATTTTCTGTTACTACTGTTCATGATAAGTGAATTTTTAAACCGTTCATGTTTTTTTCTGTATTGTATTTTGTTTTTATTTCTTTTTATTTTATTAAGTGTTTTTAGTGTAAATATGCATATTGTTTTGGCTGCCACCGGGAAAACGTTTTCCCAAAGCTCTTCAATAAAGAACTATTATATACACCTCATTTCAGAAGTATGAGGTGTTAGTTTTTACTAACACGCTGTGTGTACACGTATTCTTATGTATGTGTGTATTTAAAAACAAAATTATTACTACTGTGAGACAGAAACACTCATATACGATGACATGCAGTTTCCTACATTGCAGGCGTCGATTTCATTCAGAAACACACCATCCTTGAAGAATGAGCAACGTATTCCATAATAGAGAACAAAACAAACTAAACAAGTATGGTGTTTGCAAAGTGTTGGAATATCAATAGATTGTGTATATGTCTCATTTCATCGTTATCCTTATTGTTAAATAAAATGTACCACAAGAGCTTACGCGAATTTCGTATCGCAACATATTGTTATTTTTTAAATTATAATTTTCTTTATAAAACTGTTCATTGTCTACGTGTTATCTGAACTTTTTTTTTTAATTTCAGGAACGGATAAATACATGGTCTCTCCTCCACATTACTATATGGGCTGAATTAAACGGGTTGTAGGAATTACTCTCTTGAGGTAAGATTAAAATAACCAACTTCAAATTTACTATACATAAAAATATTGTAAAACCTATGATTAATTTTAATATTTCGTTTGTTTATCCGAAAAATATGACGAACAAATTTCACAAGAATATTTTAAATAAAATATTGTTAATATCAAAATTTGAGAAATTGTGAGCAAAATGACAAATTTTAAGGCAATATACGATTTTATGAGAATGTTTTTTTTAGAATAAATGCCTTTGCGTACAAAGTATTATTTTTTAAATACAAGAAACTTGAGTTTTTATTCCTCTTTTGGAGGGCAGGGATACAAGTTCGGAATCCCCCGCCTACATCAACAACTGTATATTGTGCGAGAAAAAACAGTAGTTTGAAATGTTTCCTCAGTAAAGTAGTTAAATCATCACATTCGCTTATACTCAAATGTCCCAAAAATTTTAGACCCTTTTCTGCGAAACTAAAAGGAGTAAACCACACAAATGAAGTATCGAACGAAAGAACATAAAAAGATGTGTTGGGGAGCTTACCCATTATTTCGTCTTTTCTTTTCGAAGGTAACAGCTTTTAAAACTGTCATCAAGAAAAGACATTACTTGACTCATTTGTGTGAAAAAGAATGTTACTTGTCTACTTGAGTCCTGACAACTGACAGCTGTGACCATGCTGGTATAAACAGTATTCGTAGGGAATTGTGCTTGTGTGTTATGTGAGGCTCAATTGTGCACCATCGTATTCTATTTATAACTGTTCAGATGTTATGCTTCTATTGCTTATTGCTAAATATGAAACCAAGTGAAACTTGCCTACTACTAGCAGACGGGCAGATGGCAAGGACAGATAAGTGAATATGCGGAAATCAGAGTGTTACAGTTGAGCATATAGTATATTAATTCAATACTAATGGTGAAGAAAGAGGAAGGTGGTCAGCAAAATTGAGACAGTGAAATATGCAACTCGGAAATTGGAAACGATTTATGGACAAGGCGGAGACATGATGATTTCGAAGAATTTGCGACGGATTCAATAGGGAGTAAGGGAGTAGCAAGAATGAATGTTTAGAAGAGCTGGATCACTACGAGTTTGGGACGGCGAAAGCAAGCGGTGTCAAGAAAACTGCAAAGAAGCAATTGTAAAGCGAAAGCAAATAACTATTAAGAGAGGGAAAACCAATAAGGCATGTAAACCCTGGTAATGGCTATGTGCTGAGGAACAGGGTTAAAGAGATCAATAAATAAAATTAAAAAAAAAATACTTGCAGATGGGGCAGAGTAGCATCCGCCAATCTATTCAGATAAATAAAATATTTTTGTTAAGTACAAGCGAACGTTCATATTATTGTACAGCACGTTATTTTCATTCTTTTCCCTTGTAGGTTTTGCTAGTTATAAAGAATTGTTCATAAGCATAAAAAATTCTTAAAAAATTCAATTTACACCTCGAGAAGAAATGGTTTATAGAGAAAATCTTCTGAAACCATCATTATCTTCCGAGTCGCTTTAATTTCTCCGAATCCAGTGAATCATTCCCTCGCGGCATCTCTTGTGGTGCGGTTCGCACGCGTCGTTTGTCACGCGATCCGTGCAACAGCGGATTCTCGCGGTGCGCAGGCGCCGCCGAGGCGACCCAGGGAATGAACACTTTCTTCCGCGGAGACTCCCAGCGGTCACGGCCAAGGTGAAGTAGTCGCAGCGCCGCGCAACGTCGGCGGAGTGAACGAGAAACCTGGAGACCCACTTGGGCGATGGAGCGCGGCGCTAGCCAGGAAGAAAGACGCCGCACAGTGGGTCAGGATTGTGTTTAACAAAAAATGAAATAACGCTTCTCTGTGGATTGTATATCTTTATATTCAGGAGAATAGGACTTCGAATGACAAAAATTATTTTGAATAATGTATATCGTCCAAAACTCATGTTCTATGAAACCATTTTTAATGAAAATAAAATCTTCCATTTAAAATCAACGGGAGAAATTCCTAATCACTAACGATTCTTACATGTTTTGGAAGCTATTTCCATTTAGTTTTGAGATCTATTAAATTTAGCTGCAATCACTTGCGTTTCAGTAAGCGATGAATATAAAAAAAATACACAATTTCTTCTTTGATTTATGACTCATGTATTTAGATGCTCTGATACATTTAATTTTTTTCATTTATTTATTTTAAGCCATGTCTTCGTCGTGAGACATCACACGGTACCTTACATTACCAACTTTATTTCCTTATGTAACTAGCTGTGTCAGTTTTTCAAACTTTCCATAAATTCCCTCTTATAGTTCTTGCAAGCATCAAAATTCTCCTTATTGGCTATCATTCGGTGAGATGTCTCCGTTATCATTTCCTTACATTTCATTTCTGCAAAATACTGTTCAGCTCCATATAATTCACATGTACACGATCCCGTCGTAAGCAAACAAATGTTCCGTCACCATATCGTGTTTTTGAGGAAAAAACTTAATAGAATTGGCATTGATGCCCCTATTTGGATGTGGTGGTGCGACAGAAATATGTTTAAGAGCGAATTCCTCTGTACCATGATTAGGCCGCGATTCTTCGTCCTCACCGTACTTCGTTACGCGGGGTCTGCTTTCCTAATCTTGAGGTGTCACTTACGTCGCTGATAAGCGTCATCAACAGACAGACCACAAAGCCTTAATGTATCTCTCAACATTCGTCATCCACGTCGTCTGCGGTCTTCCTCTCCCTGTCTCTCTTTTGCGTAGCTATGGAAAGGCACTTCTCCTCTACGTGACCATCGGGTCTTCGCATAACCTGTCCATATCACCTTTGCTTGGTTAGATCGCGAAATGTTTTTTTAATTAAAATCTCGTGCGCGGTTTTAAAACAATACTGGCCCACTGTGCGTCGCCGCCGCCGCCGCCGCAGCTGCGTGAGTCAGAGCGATCTATTACGCGTTTACTTTCTCATAAGCGACTGCGAAAGAAAGTATTGTGATAGGGCAGAAGATGGATTGCGGCGGATACATGTGTTTTTCAGCCACATTCGTGTTTCCTGGAGTGGAAACTCTGCCCGGATTCAATATTGTATGTCCGCATGCTTTTACAGTCGAAACACAAAAGAGGATTATTAATAGCTAAAATGTTATAATAATAATAATATAATAATAATAAAAT
>NNCF01127101.1:340666-458132 GCA_002313205.1 Laupala kohalensis | reverse complement strand
TATATACACAATAATATAAAATATTAAAACATTCATACAACACAAAACATACATACTTGAATAACTATAACTATAATTGGAGGAAAAATTCTACTGTACTCGGGGGTAGCAATCTAGGGATCATCCCGGCATTTACCTTTAGCAAACGAGGGAAACCCAGAGAAACGTCAATTAGGATGACTATTTTACGTATTATTTCAGAATTTTTATTTTTAATTCATCAATTATCCTGTATCTACTAAGCGAACAGTAATTATTTGAATATATCTTAAAATTTAAGCGAGTACAACTCCAACAATTTATACGAATTCGTTAAATAGTCTCCCTGGGGAATGGAAAAAGTGATCTGACACTGTCTCATTTCGAAATACGAAAGTTTTTAATATTATAAAACACGTACAGTCGAACTTCTCTTAACCGGTCTGGTCGGGACCGAAATCCTAGCCGGATTTTCGTTCAAAATTTCACCAGGTTATCACGAATAAATGAGCAAATAAAGAGGTCATTGCAATTCAGTTTATTGTACTCTATGTACACACATATACACATAAAAGAACACGAAAAAATTGATTCATAGAAAAATAGACTCGGAAGTGAAAGGGTAATCCAACTAGAGAACTCCCTCCCACTCTCCTGTTCTACCCGTCTTAACATGCACGACACCTAACGTCACTCCATTTTTCTTTCCAGAAACATTCTAGCAAAGACCCGTCAAACTATCAACTACTTGTGAACTATTGTAATTAGCTAAAAGAGAGAGAAATACTTTTCCAGGGGAAAGACCGGTTAATCCGAGGACCAGTTGATCCGAGACCGGTTAATAGGGGCATAATTGTTTACATTCCCATTAAGGTCTCCTGAAACATGGAGACTAATCGATGAAAGATGTGGAACGGAAAACTTATCGTAGAGTATAGTAAGTACAATCCCGTATCAATGCAGTAATACTACAAAAGGTATTCAATTTTTTTAAAAACACTATCTATTCAGTTTTAGTGCGAAGCCATTGCGATCTGAACATTTATTTCAGTCTTCCCATTATTTATTTATTGTTCATGTGGAAAAGAAAAATAACTGTCACATTGTTTCAAGGAATCAGGTCCATACTTCGTTTTTTTCTTTGAGGAGGGGGAGAGGTAGCAGTTTTCTGGCCAAAAATTAATTTAAATTCACTTTATTTATTTTTTCGTTTTTATACTTGATTTTTCTATTGTTTATTCAAAAATTAATTATTTTACAAATATTTTAATTTAGTTAGAAAATATTTCATTCGCATTACATGTTTTGAAAGCGACCAATAAAGAATTTTTTTTAATGGTTCCCTGACTCCCCTCTTCTTGTTATATGCCAGCAATGAAGAAAACTAGCGAAATGATGGATAATATAAACAAGGTATGCGGTTGCTAAATATTATAGACAATCAAAACTAGTTCACATATTACACTTCACTATATTTACTCCAACGTTTCAACACTGTTCAGTGTCTTCATCAGGGCATCTTAAATCAGTTACACACCTCAATTAACATCCCATCTACCATTAAAAAATATATAGATAAAGTCATTAATCATATACATTTGTAAAATATCTTGGTGATATACTCCTCACCTTGTCAATCTTTCTGTCCCGAACACCAAAAACTAACTGCAAGTTTGTCTATAATATTTAGCAACCGCATACCCTGTTTATATTATATAATATCTAAACAATCAATAAATAGAAGAGTATTTGGATGAATTTTGCCTTCTCCAGTGACAGACATCAAATCAGGATCATATAACAAAAAAGATCCGTTTGGAAAATACTCCAGATTTCATGATTAGTAATTCAATCGTTCAATTGTTTAATGTTGAAATTGATTGTTGGATGTGAAGAGGTCACATGTTTTAGAAACGCGCGAAATAAATGTGAATTTTAACACACGCGTGATTCTGTCGTAAAAACATTTGCTTCAATATGTGGGTTCTCAATAAATGAAAGGTTAATTTTTGCTGGTTTATATTGCTCTTTTGAACTTAACGTCTGTATGAATGAATACTTTTGCGTATATGTTTCCAATGTTTAATAATCTAGTTCATAAATATTCACTCTCAAAATATGGCACCTTTTATGAAATTTGTATAAATTTTTTGTCACGGTAAAATTATTTTTTCTGGGAGTACCTTGCGAACAATGCGACAGAAATATGTTTGGTCTTTCCAAGCTTTATGGTTGTATCGAATGGTTGAAAGGACAAACTCAAAAGTATAAAAAGAAACCTCTAACCCAGTAACAACAAAAGCTGAAAAAATTGAATGAAAAAAAGGAAGTGTAATATTAAATGTTTTAATTGTTTGTATCCCTCTAGTTTTAAATGTATTTCAAGATATTTTGTTTCCGTATTTTCTTGGTGAAGCTAGGTGGTTTGTTATGAACAGCGAGTACTCAGAATGTTCCGGAACTCCGAGTAAAATAATAATAATAGGAGGATAGCACATTAATAGGAACAAAAAATCATTAAGGTACACATATCCGGAAATGTCTCCCGAAGGAAATATAATGATACAAAGACAATAAGAACCCAAGACAAAAAGATGTGTAAAGCGCTTTATTATCGCAATTAAGAACGTGAAATAGGTGTTTCAAGTTCAACGACAAATTTCAACAGATGTTCAAAGTTCTGCTCGTTTAACAGCGAAACACCTCGCTCCGACATCCCATGCATTAGCGCGTTTGTTGTACCTGCAATTTTCTTACTTGCTTTTCTGGAACATTCTCTATTACTTGCGTCTCAGTAATTCATTACTGAGTGGAAGATGGCCGATTTCATTGGTAACTCACTGTCAAATTAGGCGAAATTTCGACCCATGAAAGAGTTTCCCCCATGTTTTAGATAATTTTTATGTGTGACCAATATAATAATGATAATAATAAGAATATTTATTTGAATGTTACCGTGAACATAAGAAATGAGTAATTTCTCGCCAAAAGCAGGTAAAAATAGCCTCTGACATGGAGAACAAAAAACTAATTTACTTTTCGGAACCAAGCAAGGATAATGTCATCAATTCTGATCAAAATTCACTGAGAACAACTGGGCCAGGCTGGGGGTACTGAGTTAATATACGGAAACGATATATATATAGGGCGTGCAGAGGGGGACCTATAGGCAGCACTGTACTGATGAAATATAAATGGGGAATAAACAAGATTCAGTGGAAAAGTAGACAAGCTTATTCTCCAACCATGGTATGCAAAGTTTAGCGACACAATAAAAAAGACAAGAGAGAAAACGAATAGTAAAGTAACAAGAGAAAAGAGTTGCATATTGACAATGTTTGGTGTGTGGAGGGTCTGCGATTTTGTTCATGGTCTGAAAAAAAAAATGTACCGGGCCCTGAGGCTGTGTGTGTGGATATTAATCAGGATTCAGCAAACAACCAAGCAATACTTGTTCCAAAACAAAATTTTGCGGGAGCAATGTCCGGGACATTCCAGTAAGATACATAACTGGATACCACCACCTTCATGCCCTGGACATTCAATTTTTTTATATTTTTTATTTCATCAAATAAACAAATAAACTTTATTGTCAAAAAGTAGTCACAAACTGACCATGCGGTCGAGGGGAGCATAAATTAAGTTACATATTCTTAACTAGCATCTTGCTTGACTTCGCATGGATTTTTTGTGACGTAAATGTTTGATTCTTTCATATAATTTGGTGTAGGCAAAAGAAGCGTGTCTAAATTTTTTTTATTGAAATTTCATTTTTGCTACATGAATAAATTAAATTAATTTATTGTCAAAAAACAGTACAAACTGCGTATGACCACGTGGAGGGAAAAAAAACTAATTTACTCTCCGGAAGCAAGCAAGGGACCATCCCATCAATTCCGATCAAGGGCCCTAAGGCAGAGGCGGATTCAAAAAATTCAGCAAAAATTCCTAGATAAGATAAAAAGTTAGCTGCGAGTTATAATACTAATAGAATGTCAATATGTTTGTAATTTTAAGCAAAAAATTACATGTAAGTTATTATCGAACTATAGATTATTCTGAGTATAGTGCTTAAAAATTGAAATAACACTAAATTCACGATTTATTGTTACAATAGACCCGCCCCTAGACAAAGCCTAGAGAACCTGTATGATAAATCCGCCTCTACCCGAAGGATAACCGGAAAAAAACCCGGGCCAGGATGTGTGCAAGAGTTCAGAAACACCCTTATAAAATTTTACAATTCAAGGATGAAAAAACTCGAAAGCAATTTTACAATTTTGTAATCATGAAAAAACTCGAAAGCGAGATTTCGACAGAAATATAAGTTTTGGTTATCCCTTGTTCAGAAAAAGAGGTTTTTGGCATAACGTCCGTCCGTCTGTCCGCAGCGATTCTGAGTAATTGGATGAATATATTTAATTCATATTTCGTATTTACGATAGAATTTACTAGTATACTAATATTTCAAAAGTAAATGGGGATGTATGACTGGAAACTACCTCAGTCGTGCCTTGGAATAATAACACTGATACAAGGGGTCTTGCTGTATTCGTGCTCTAATTTTGTTCCTTTAAAACAAAGGGTACTTCACATGAAGTACTCTTTCGAATATTTCTCAAATACGGCTCCAATGGTTTTGCTTAAATTTTATGTACGTTAAGTACTACTAGTTTGCGTTACATCCGCATTAGCGGTATTTTGAGAGTTTGGTATAGATGCAGTAAAATAATTTCTGTGTGCTAGACTTGCACATTAGTTTACTGTTTCAAGATGCTTGAATAGTATTTAGTTGTGTAAATGAACCAAGCGGAGGTAGAATACACTTTTTGTAAACTGAAATGAAAGATATGATAACGATGAAATACATAGGAGGACAGCAGACGCAACACAGATACGGAAATACACCAATTTCTGTCCACAACGATATTACATTTACATAACACTTTTACGATATTTTTTGTCACTATGTTACAGATTGAGAAACGTACATGAGAAGGTATGTGCAATGGTTTTGCACCTCTAGTTTTATTATTTTCTCCAAATAGTATACTAATATTTCAGAAGCAAATGGGGATATATGACTGGAAAGTAACTCATTCGTGCCTTGGAATAATAACACTGATACATGGGGGCTTGCTGTATTCGTTTGATCTCTGACACACCGGTGTAAGCTGAAGATACTAACTTTCTTTTCATTCCTTAGTTTCATTTCCTTGAGCGCAGACTGACCGTATCTTTATGGATGTTATCGGACATTAATTGATGCGTTTCATATTCGCCCCGTGTTCACACAAGCTCTCTCCGTTTATTTACGGGAAATTTAAGAACATGAACCAGACGAGAAAACTCTGAATCTACGAACATGTTCTTACTCGATCAAGCAAATTTACAACTTAAATGGTATTATTTCGACAAAGATGTTTACGCATCTCCATATTACGTAATGTATTGAACATGTTCAATATTACTAATTTTAATCAAATAAATATTTGCTTTTTAAGTTGACATTTAAAACGCACACACTCCGTATATTAGTGTGAACTTTCTCCTCCCTTCCCCTTCCCTCGCAGAAAGGATCCATATATTACATAACACTAAAATTACAGTTTTTTAACGCCCCCTTCCAAGAATTCCATAACGGTAGTATTTTGTTTCCCGAAAAGATCGTTTTTACTTAATGTCCATTCCTTGTTGTTGTGTACCCTCCCAAAAGGTTAAAAGAATGAAATAAAACGGGACCAAACTTTAAGATCAAAACGCCTCACGAAACATAGACTATAAATCTTAGAGTTACCTAACACCAAGACTAACACCAAGACTAACACCAAGACTAACACCAAGACTAACACCAAGGCTAACACCAAGGCTAACACAAAGGCTAACACAAAGGCTAACACAAAGGCTAACACAAAGGCTAACACAAAGGCTAACACAAAGGCTAACACCAAGGCTAACACCAAGGCTAACACCAAGGCTAACACCAAGGCTAACACCAAGGCTAACACCAAGGCTAACACCAAGGCTAACACCAAGGCTAACACCAAGGCTAACACCAAGGCTAACACCAAGGCTAACACCAAGGCTAACACCAAGGCTAACACCAAGGCTAACACCAAGGCTAACACCAAGGCTAACACCAAGGCTAACACCAAGGCTAACACCAAGGCTAACACCAAGGCTAACACCAAGGCTAACACCAAGGCTAACACCAAGGCTAACACCAAGGCTAACACCAAGGCTAACACCAAGGCTAACACCAAGGCTAACACCAAGGCTAACACCAAGGCTAACACCAAGGCTAACACCAAGGCTAACACCAAGGCTAACACCAAGGCTAACACCAAGGCTAACACCAAGGCTAACACCAAGGCTAACACCAAGGCTAACACCAAGGCTAACACCAAGGCTAACACCAAGGCTAACACCAAGGCTAACACCAAGGCTAACACCAAGGCTAACACCAAGGCTAACACCAAGGCTAACACCAAGGCTAACACCAAGGCTAACACCAAGGCTAACACCAAGGCTAACACCAAGGCTAACACCAAGGCTAACACCAAGGCTAACACCAAGGCTAACACCAAGGCTAACACCAAGGCTAACACCAAGGCTAACACCAAGGCTAACACCAAGGCTAACACCAAGGCTAACACCAAGGCTAACACCAAGGCTAACACCAAGGCTAACACCAAGGCTAACACCAAGGCTAACACCAAGGCTAACACCAAGGCTAACACCAAGGCTAACACCAAGGCTAACACCAAGGCTAACACCAAGACTAACACCAACCCCGCTGTACCGGAGTGTAACGACATCAACCCCTCCCCCCGGGTGCGGTACATAAATTTTTGGATAAGTTTCCATGTTGGTATGAGTAATTTCTTGTGACAGACATTTCATTCAAAATATGACAATAGACCGGAAACTGGGCTTATGTACTGTGCGGAAGAAAGGAAGGGACATCCCATCAGTTCGAAGAATCCGAAATAATAACGTGGATAATATAAGATTAAGGTGTAGCTCAAAACCGTTTCAGGTATAGGAGCACAACAATGTAACAATGACACGTTCAATTTAGAATAATTGTGCATTAAAAATACTAAAGTGTTCAATCTATATACATACAATTTTTTAAACATGTGACCCTCTTTTTCAGTGCCATTTGCCTTTTTTCAGACAGAATTTCGGCGCAATCATTACCAAATCTTACCATGGCAATTTCATGGGTCTACATAAGATTTGGTAATGAATAGTTCATCGACGGTCCGTTTCGATAAGAATTTATGTTTCTTTGTTGGAAATGCGAAATCAATGGTATGAGACTTAGCAGAAACTGTGAGGTATTAATCTGTACAGAAGTAGTACTTTATCAATTAATTAAATTGCAGCTTAAAAACAAATGATCAGATCTGTGTCGATGAAATCTATTTAGATTTACGACTCACGATACTGTTAGTTAATTCTCGTAAATTTACTTTTATATCTAATTTAGAAATATTATTTTAAAAATTCGAAACTTTAAAGTATTTATGTACAGTAAAACGTAGAATGTAACGAAACGCAAGTTCGAAACTTACGAGTGTACACTTCTTAAAAACGTGAATAAATCTGTGTGGAAATGGTGTACAGTTGTGGAAGGCGAACGGGTTGTGTAGTGGTTAACACTCCTACGATCAATGCAGGAGTTCCGGGTTCGATTCCCGACTCGTCGTCATTTTCACCTGACCGAAATTTATCACATATCTTATCCACATGTAGGGTACACGGAAGAAATATATGGGTTGAAATGGTTATCTAATTCTGAGGTTTGAAAATTTAAAATAATAAAATTAATGGAAAATGAACGTGGAAATAGAAAAAAAAAATTGCTGAAGCAATCTTGAGTTTCACAATCATTCATAATCTCCATCTAGAAGATAAATTCTCTTTCTCCTATTTCCCAATTAGTATTCTAATCGTGGAGGAAAGAAACTTCAATTAAAACATGATTAATGATACATGAAGTAATGCAAGAATAATTGGTTGGAATGTGAAGTTGTTCAAGCGTAGAATAGAAAAAAAAACTTGTAATATTGATTCAGAATTATGGAAAATTGGCAAATTAAATTAGGCGGGTTAAAAATTATTTAATTTTTTAAGAACTTAAGATGTGTTTTAAATCCTGGGGAAAGAGTCATATCAAGCTTTGGGATTTTCCTAGGAGAGTCTTGAAATACAATGAGAGGGATAGTGTCTTAATTGAATACAGATCGCTGTCATACTTTATGAATAAAAAGAAGGGTGTGAAAAGGAAAAAAAATTTGTTTTCGATAGTCTCACTAAGGAAAAAGAAATGTCAAACTCTTTTGAGATTCAAACGAATTTTCCCTATTTATGGCTCGTCAGTGTTAGCAAATTACCACCAATTAGATATCATTATACTCGTAAATATTATATTCTGTACAGAGATAGAATCGTAATATTACGTTTGTCTATGAACTGTGAACTATAATTTCTTTTAAAATACAAATTGGTTTGTGGTTAGTTCATGAATACCGCTCATGTGACGATGAACTTATTATAAAGCTTACAGCATTCTAGCGTATGTAGAATTAAATCACTAAAATATCTGAAATCGGGGTACATAAATATGTACTGACTTTTATTTCAACTCGAAAATCATATCAGCGACTATTGAAATGAAATATTTGCAATAATAATTGGTGTAATGCATCACATCTTATGGAGGAATCTCATTTTTTTTTACAGGAGACGAAAGTGATAAAAGTTTTATTTTGATCTTTAGTGAATTTTTGTAGTATTTTTTCAACACTTTCATCTATACGTCGCCGGACATTACAAAAAGGTATTTCACTTCTCATCCGAGGTCTGATAAACAAATCACGAAAGCGTTGCGCTCGGTCGCTATGATTTTACGCGTGTATGCTCTGTGCATTTCGAACGAGTCAAGCCAGTTCCTGAATATTGTTTATACTACACTTGTAACTGGGAGATAGAAATTCAATTATGTTTTTTCACGATTATAATTCTTAATGTTGTGTTATAAAACAGTTACAATAAAGAGAAAGAAAATAATTATACTTTTCTATTATTTGACTAAATTGGGGCGCTATTTCCACCTTAATTCGCTTATTTACATGCGAAAGAAAATACTTGATTGTTGTTTCCGTTCGCATAATAATGGTTGTTACTTAGGACATTACGTTTATATACCTTAACAACGTGATACTGGTTAACCATTGAATTTTCCATTCACTGCTTTCACGATACAGTGGGATTGACTTGTCGCTAACTGAAATGGCGAAGCGCTCGAAAAATATTGGCCTCATTCACTCTTACAACGTAAACAGAAATATCATCTCAAGGTACGTTAACAATTATATACATTTATGAGCGACTTATATGAGATATGTGTATACACAAGTTTTCGAAGGTTTACGATTTGTATGAGCTCAGACACTTCTACCTCACACATGTATACGGCAGCGTTTACACTTCGCGATTTGTATCAGGGAATTCTTGGTGTATCTCCAGGGAAGAACACAATATAATAATAATGCTATAATAATGTACTAAAGAAATAAACTAATCTAAACATAACCAATTAATACTACTCCACAATGCACTACTCCACAGTTAAGATTTCAGGAATCAATAGATTATGTGAAATACGTGACAACTATGACATAACCTACAAAAGCACAGTTAGAATGTAAACAAACATGGCGGAGTGCGTACTGGCCATGGGTTCTGGGCGTGCGCATACACTTTTGCGACTTGTATGCGCATACGTGTATATCCTGAATGAAGCTCCTACAAAATGAATCAGGATTTGTCTGAGGTGCTGTCGCGCAACATGTCATAGAGTAACTATATTCCCATCGCTCGTGCAAATAGACATGTATCTCGGACAAGTCGCTAATACAAGTATATAGTGTACCTTTACGAACACCTCACACTCAAGAGACGCCCTTCAGAACCTTCCTATCTGCCTGACCTAAGGTCAGTACTTCTGCAAATATCGCCTCACATACTTTCCACACCATCACCAAAGAATGCTATTTTCACTTTGAGCTTCAGTTTGTATTTTTGTCTCATAGGCTCGGCTGACAATGTGTCAAGACGTCTGTAAAATATAATTGAAAAGACGCTGTCGGATTTCACGACATCTTAGGCATAGCCGACGAGCTAAGGAAGATGTTTCTAGTAATCCCAGATCGTGAGATGATATACGCAGAAAGATGATAGTTGCAGTCTAAACGGTTCCGCCAACTCTATTCTCATGTCAGCAAACTTCGCACAGGTTTACTACTTACTCTTCAGCGAAATATTGAAGACACTCGCTCTTAGAAGACGATTCGTAGATGTGTCTGACAGCGAATATTATTAACTAAACTTTTTGTAACGTGTGATATTTTCTTCTCTCATTCTTAGATGCTCAGGAGACTTGAAGGACATGCCTTTCACTTCATCTTGATTACGCTTATGATTTACTTTCAATGCTGTTTATGACATATAATGACCCGGGTATAACATGTATAATTTATTATAAAATAACTATAAACTTAATCATAACACCGCAAGTATTTGCTAATCATTTTGGTCAGTGCCGTCCAACTTCCCTTAACCCCCGGGTCATTTTCTATACACTTTCGATCGATCGTACCGGCATGGGATGGCAATTCTGTTGCTCGACGAATAAAACTAATGGATTAAATTTATTTATTCGTAATGCAATATTTTGCCATCAACAAATTTACATTGTTTCGAGCTGGCAAAATAAAATCGTCAATAATCTTTATTTTTAAAAACTTTTCTTAATATTTAGTAATAATAATTTATTTTATCTCAACAGACATACCTCGTCAAACATTTTTTCCGACAATAGATTTATAACACAAAGTTTTGCCTCCCAACGTTTGATGAATACATTAGATTAAAATGTATTAAAATTCGCGGGACGTCAGTTGGATTGTGGTTGCCAAGTAGGCTGTCAGACTATTGAGGAATGTTATGATATTTTGATTTACTAATCCTTAAGTACTGCGCGTAATCAATAAAAAATGATATAATTATATAGTGTTTTTTTTTACTTTCTCATTTGCGTAGTACATAGAAAGTACTGTAATCGTGAAAAAATTCGAAAGCGAGATTTCGACGCGAAATATCCGTTTTGGCGATCCCTGATTCTGAAAAATGGTTTTTGGCACAACGACCGTCCGTCTGTCCATTTGTGCGCAGCAATGCTGAGAAAACGGATGAATATATAATTCATATTTTGTATTTACTGTAGAATTTACTTTTTGTCGATGCAAGGGCTCAATTTTTTTTTTACTTTAAAACAAAGAGTACTTCACAAGAAGGACAAAGTACTCTTTTGAAGGTTTCTCAAAAACGGCTCAAACGATTTTGCTTCAATTTTCTGTACGTAAATAACAATTAGTATGCATTACATCCGAATTAGTGGTATTTTGGTTGAAAGTTTGTTATAGATGCAATAAAATAATTTCTTTCTGCTACACCCACACATTAGTTTACTGTTTCAAGAAGCTTGAATAATATTTAATTTAATCCACTTTTCTTAAATGGAAATGAAAGATATCTCAATGATGAAATACATAGGAGGACAGCAAACGCATTGCAGATACAAAAATACATCAATTTCTGTCTACAACAATTGCATTTACATAATACTTTTACGATATTTATAAGACTGATATATCGATATATGTTTTGAAATAATATTCTGAATATTTATTTTACTTTAAAATTTCAAATAAAAGACTAATAAGTTCATCTAGCGACTTTGAGCATGAACAGAGCACTGGAAGACTACCAAAATACGGCGGACCACCCAAGAAATTACCCTTTGACCATAGTGTTTTTCTTACACTATACTACAGACGGAGAAACGTATATGAGAAAGTATGTGCAATGGATTTGCACCGCTAGTTTCACACGTGACAGTTATTGAATTTATAAAAATTGTAATTAATTTCGGTTTTAATTACTGAGCACAAGTGTTCGAGCACACTGTGCTTCACGTGTAAATCTCTCCTCACTCTTCTTCAGTCACGCAGTAATTTCTCACGCAGTTGAACATCAGGAAAATTTTCATGACTCTCTATTGTTTTTACTTTCATTTGTCACAATATGCAGCAACCACACGACAATGTTTAACGGTTCCTTTACTCATTGTTTGTATTCCCACTGCAGTTTCACTCGTGAATATGTCAAAGAACAGGTCGCTTATGGGAAATCAATCTTCTTACTTTCGATATTCATGCGATGAACATCTGGAAATTTACTGAGGGGTTTCCGAGCTGAAATATACCGTGTGAATGAAAGAAAAATTGGATTCTGAAACACATCTGAATTTCATAGCTTCGTTCTTATGTTGGGAAAAATTAATCTTTTTTCCGGGTAGGTTTCTTTCCTTCGGGTAGAGGCGAATTTTTTATACTGGTTCTCTAAGATTTTGTCTAGGGGCGCGTCTATTGAAACAATAAATCGTGAATTTAGTCAGCACTATTCAATTCTTATGATTATTTTTAGAATAATCTATAGTTCGATAATAATTTGTACATGTAAAAAAAAATGTTTTGTGGTAAATTGTTGTTATTCTATTAGTATTATAATACTTAGCTAACTTTTTACCTTATCTAGGAGTTTTCTGAAATTTTTCAATACGTCTCTGCCTTAGGGCCCTTGATCGGAATTGAAGGGATGGTCGCTTGCTTGTTTCCGGATAGTAAATTAGTTTATTGTCCTCCACGTGGTCATACGCTGTTTGTACTCCTTTTTTGACAATACATTTATTTAATAATTTATTTACCCAAATGTGGAGAATATATTTGATTACTATGGTCAGATTAATGTACTGTCGAGTGGGGACTGGAGACCTGGATGTCCTATCTGATCGTTAGGATGTTGACCTCTACACTATCCATTCACCATTTCCATCCTGACCCGATATTCCGTGGGATTATGTGGGACACATTCTCATATGCGAGTTCTTTGGTGGTATAAATACTGCGGTATTGTGATTCCAGGTTCTACACCTACGATTATGGTGAAGTCGATTATTTCTGTTTATCTTCTTCGAAAGAAAAGAACAATAACTGTTTCGTACATATTGATCCGATAATTTTTTATAGGAGTTATGATGTAAATAAACAAAAAAAACAACAACAACATAAACGGCTGTATTTTACTGTCTCCATTCAAGTCTCCGTTGTGTTTACAATATTCAATTAATCATTAAAAACATTTCTTTGTAATCAATTCTTTTATTCAGAAAAAACAGCGTATATTTGAAATTTTTTTTAAAATTATTTATTTTCTATCTAAAATCCTGGAGTCTTTGTTATCTTGAATATAATATAAACAATATTTAAACTAGTTACATTTCAATGAATTTTATCTGCGTAACACATTTTGATGTCATTTAAATTGATTGAGTTTTTTCTAAGTTTTATTTTTCTTGCTGCGTATGTTCTCCGTGCAATCATTATTTTTCTTATCGTTTATTATTACCGTACTAATGACTAAATAAGTAAATTACAAATTACGACCTTTTATAGATATTGAGCTTTCCAAAAATATACAACATTTTGACTCATATGTAATTAGTACTGATGATTGCTGCAATTCGGACAAAACCGATTTATTATTTTAAGTCACAATTCTTAATACTTTTAATTTTCATAGTCTTGTCTTAAATAAAGAGAGAAAATAAATGTACGTTAATATGAATCTTTCATTAAAGAATGATATTTCGTGGTATGTAAACATACCGTAAACCATATGTTATAAAGTTGTACTTATATCATACGAACATTGGAAGTGTGGGAACAATGAGAACAAATTTAGAGAAAAAGAGAGTTCTCTTTTTTTCGTGATGGCCTCTAGCCGTGAACCAATCACGTTCCGTGAACTCCAAAACCTTCACTTTTGGGAGACATAAAAGCAGACGGAAGAAAACTGCAAGAAAGTTAAACGAGCTCTAAGAGAATTTGTGAAGTAAACATAACACCAACATTGTATAATTTAAAAAAACAGATAAAAATACGTATGCACTGAAACATGCGTAAAAAGATATTCAAATAATGATAATGTTTAAACGTAAAAAGAACAATATTTGTTGCGTTTTTATTTAGGAGTGCATATAACCCAGACTTGCGGTTACGATTAGTGCGAAATGGTTTTGACACTCATTTATTTGCTGAACTATTTCGGGTTTCACCTTCGTCAGTCATGTAGATAATTTTTAATTACTTAATGAAATTTTTTAATTTCTTCACATTAAAACACAGTTGTTTCTTTTCTGTGCTTAGGTACTTGTAATCAATATAGATGTATTATATCATTATTTTTTGCTGTACTTTGTCTGAGGTTTTGCTGAGTTAATTTCTGTTTAGTCCTCAGCAATATGAAACTCTCTTTTTTTTTTTCATTTTGTATAACAAATAACTTTCTTTTTTTGATGAAATTCAATTATCCGGGTATTTGAATACCCGGACCGGTTTCGATACCCATTGATTCGGGTAAATTGGCTTCTATTGTAATTAAATTGATTACTCTTTCCTTCCCCTCATTTCTCAATAGATGACAACGTATTTTTTGTTTTGGAAGAACGTAAAAAATATTTCCTATATTTCGTGTGCTCCAGGCGTTGTTTCAGTTTCGCCGAGGAGCTCGTTAGCACGATGCGAGTGCCATGGCACGACGCACCCACGCAGCAACAGGAGCAGCTGCACTACTCTACTCTACAAAGCGAAACTCTTTCGTCCCCCCCCACTCTTTCTCTCTCTGTCTGTCTTTCATCCTCTCTCCCTCTCTCTCTCTCTCACTCTCTTTCTTTCTCTCTTTCTCACTGCCCTTTCGCTTCCCCAGGCTCGACGCCCGATTGCAGAACGGGTCCACACACAGTTACCAACTTAATAGTTTTTATCTGGTTTTCCTCCCATCCTCACCCTGGTGTTTCTCCGGTTTTCTTTCGCTTTGAGGAGGATTAGTGGTGGGGTGAGGTGACTGTCGATAACACTCTTGTAATTATTTTTCTCCATTTTTAAGATTTTAATAGCTGCGATTCATTTTGGGAATAATCAATAGACAATAGCTCATATTTTAAAATAACTTCTTCTAGAAATATTAAATGCGTCAGTGCCTTTCGGCCCTTGATGAAATGGTTCGTTGCTCGCTTTCGGAGAGTAAATTAGTTGATTGCTCCTCACTTGGTCGTACATCTAACGTTGCTGAAAAAACGAACCTTTCGCAATTTAGAGATACAGTGTGCAAATGATGTAATAGTCGAAGATGAAGTATGGTCATACGGTCCAGAGGTTGCGTAGTGCAAAACAATCAAACCCAGATATTTTTGGATAGGGTATTGAAATACAGATCAGTTTATTATATACCTTTTATCTTCTTTGCTGACCCAATATTATTGCGATAATTTTCATGGCAACGTATTTCCACTCGTCATAAATCGTTTTATTACTGTTAAGACTGAGAGACTTGAAAGGAAATTGGTATTAGAACCTAAGAAAATTATAGCATATCTGGAAGGAGAACTATTTTTGGACCATCTCTCAAAAATATCTTTCAAAACTTTCCTCATTCCAAAATATTATATATACAAACACAATAGAATTACATTGGAAATAATTTAGTAGTACATAAAACAAGACAAATATGGATAGTAATTCACCTGAATTATGTGATCTTGAGATTCGTTAGATTAACTTAAAAACACATTGTGAGCAAACACGTATCTCTTTATGCTGTGTGGAACTAAGTGGGCGTTTCGAATTGCCATGAAGTCATCTTCGATTCTACTCCCCGTTGTTTGGTGTTGGTTCTTATCCAGCCAGAGAAAAAAAGAGAAATCCAGTCTTCGTCACCCCGATCGGTTCTCCAGAGATGATCACATCAGCATCTCTCTTTACTGACGATGATGTTTATTATTACGTTCGGTCGACCGGATGTCGTAGTGACTATCTTCTGAAGTGTGGTGCATCAACGCCACATCTGCACTCTGAAGAGACCTACCTCGCGCAGGTTCTCCTCTTCTTACACAGAGTCCAATTGCACAGGGTGTGTAATGGAAGTATTGTAATCGGACGAAATAAAATTTTGAGATCTCTTCGGCGAATTGGCTCTATTCGGAGAGATCATGTCGTATATGTGTATGTATGTATTTTGTTCCCCCGATAACTCACAAACAAATTGATGTATCGACACCAAACCTGATATTTGACTTTTAATGCATTGGGAATAGAAACCTATTTCTGGACAGCTCATTCCGACTTCATTTACACACCGCTTTTCCACTTCCGGTTTCTTCAAATTCAAAATTTTGAAAATATGTTTAGAAGCATTTTGATTGGTCAGTTAATTCTGCGTACAGATTGCTAAACAGCATTCCAGTATATCGCATCCTATTCGAGGTACAGTGAAAATTTACTTAAAAAAAAATGAAATCCATCGGTCAGCCTAGAAATGATTGAATAGTTTCCAGTTATCCAAACAAATACGTGGGCGGGTCAAACCATTCGGCACCTTCCAAATTCAGATATTGTGTACAAGCCACTTGCGCAATAAATATGAGAAAAAACGGTCGCTATGATTATCAGATGTCAGAAAATCGGGAGAAGAAAATGAGCACGGGGAATCTTTTACGAATACGGAGGAATGTTGAGTTGTTATCTTCTTTTCTTGACTATATAGTACGATGCTGTCGCAGTGGCGGATCCGAGGAGGTACATGGGGTGCGTACCACTCACCCCCCCCCAAGAAAACGAGAAAGAAATATCAAAGGTAGTTTAACTAAAAAATGCAGTATGCACATTGAAAGCAAAAAGACGTCTTCATACAACAAACATATGACTTTCTCTATTTTAAAAAGATTTCTTCTCCGACATGGGAACATGGGCATTGGGCTGAGATAATTTTACGAATTCAAGGGAAACAATTCTTAATGGGCCCCTCCCACAATCAAATCCTCTATCCGCCCCTGTGCTGTGTTTAAATCATATAAGTCGGCATATATAGAGTTAAATATATTTGATAAATTATTTTATTTGCTTCGAAAGTCTGCTGAGATTGGAGAAAGGTTTTACATTGTGACGTGACCAGAATCTGAACTATTAAGTATTCTTGTTATCGTTTCAATTGTTTTCAAAATTTATTAGTCTTTTTTTTCTTCTAATACTCTATGAATAGTATTGTCAAATATTACTACATGTTGAAAACGATACATTTTTTTCATCAATCAAAGCAATAAATAGATAAAAGCGGCGAGTGATTACAAAAATTATTCCGCTACTTTCCTCGTGCCGGTTGTTAACAATATTGTGCATATCACAGAAATGAAGTCGCGATATTTAAGCTTTTCAGAGTCATGATATATTTTATATAGAAAATTGTAACATAAAATATATAAGGCACTGTCGGGAATAAAGTACCTACTTAATTGAAATGTATCATTGTTTCGTAAAAATATTCTCAATTCCATTGCAAGAAGTATCAAGGGTTGTGGATTGTAATATTATAATAATAAAAAATGATTTTATGCAAAATATATTCTATACATCATAAACGAGGAACGTGTTGAATAGAAAGTTTACGCGCTCAATGGTTTACCTCGAAGTTTAACTTTTTAATCTGTTTATGTATTAATATAATAAAATATTTTATACAAGCTTTGTAGGAATCCACACAACATTTACCGTGATTTGTTTATAACAACAATGTCACAACCCGGTTTCCATATTTGAATATTATGTTAAGTGAAAAATATTTACTCAAAGTATTATAATAAATACAATACGATAAGTCCGTGTTTTAATGTTTCGTACGTTTTTAAACGACTTACTTTCTTATTTTGTTACGTACATACTTTCTTACGGACATGAAGAGAGGTGCTGGATTCGGTACCGGGTCATCATCATTTTCATCAGACAGAAGTGTCGGATTTCATCTCGAACCATGTTAATCTGAACGTAATCAAAATTATTGTTCAAGTAGTCCCTGCATGTATTCGTTTGGGAGTTTTCAATATTTCAAAACAAATTGCCTGCAACCACATCAAATGAAAGTGAAGAAGTGTTGGAATCTATAAATTTATTATTGTACAATTTAATTCATCGCCAGGACGACTGAGAAAAGGAGTGATTGCCGTATTTTTGTTAATAATATGTCCTAAGATTTGGTGTAACTCAATTTCCCTGGGATTTACTACTTATCCTTGTCTGCCGAGACATTGCAGAGTCTGCAGAGATACGGAGGGATGGGATGCATACCTCTCTTATAAATATCCTTCAGGAAAATTAAATGTTGGCCATGACAGTTCTTTAAATTTTAAATTAAAATCTAATCTCGGAGCTCTTTTGAATTTTATAACAGCTTGTCTATTCACGGAGCAGTGAAATGGTCGTGGAATATCAACTTTACGAGCGTGTTAGAATTTGCAAGTTGTATTACACAACTTACCAAGGTTCCTTTAATGTCTGTGGCAAAGAGACTCACAAAGATGAACGACGGAGTCTATACGTCGCGTCGGTACCAAAGACAAGTGACGGGCAAAGGGAAGACGCTCCGTGAGCAAATGTCTCCTCCAAGGTCAAGGTCCTTCAGTCCCACTCACTCTTCCTGGCGACAACCTCTTCCGCTTCCGTTTCTGCCACTTGCGGCAGTCGTAGGTATAATCAAACTAGGCGACCGGACACACGTTGTCCTGTCCAAATTTTAATAAATATGTTTGCGAAGAATCACAATTCAAGTGAAACTGGACAATTGATTCACTTTGTAGTTAATGTATAGCCTTTTGTCACTTCAAAACACCGTATTTAGTAAGTAAATTGTAAATTTGTTTGAGATAAAACAACGAAACTTAATTTATTTCATGAAACGATTGCGATGAACTTACAACGGAATCACATTTCAACTGAAAGACTTCAAAAACAAAACAAAAAAGAATAAACCAAATATGTCGTTCCTATCGTCAGTTATACAAAAATTAGCATTTTGGTAGTTTATCCGAATTTTCCGACTTTCCTTTGTAATTTTTTTTCGTGGAAACCTTTCCAGGACCATACAGAATAAACTAAAAAAAGAACTACGCATATCCATCGTTGGAATCGTGAGTTATGGTTTTGAGTCCACACAAAAATCCCACAGGAAAAAGCACTTTCAGTTTTTCCAAAATTTTCCAATTTTCCGTGCAACTTTACCGATTTTTCTTTCCCTAAAAACCTTATTCTGACAATCACGAACGTTTAAAAAATATTCAAATCGGTGAAGCCGTTCTCAAGCTATGCGCTTACCAACGAACAGCATTTAATTTTATTTATACAGATATATTGTAAAAAGGCAGTAACAAATTACGTATGACCAATGGTGGTGACAGTGTGCCCACAGGGCCTTTGGCGCGGGGGGGGGGGAGTCGGGGGTTCCCGGGAGTCTGAGGACCCTACCGTGGTAAGAAAATTAAATTAAAATAAAATAAAAGATGAAATTAACCAATTTCACAAGTTTTTCGACTTGATATAAAATGAAAAGCAATTTTTATTGTAAATGTATTTCTTCAATATAGACTGAGTAGAAACTAATTTGCATAACCAGTCTTGCATTGAACATATGATTTAATTTAAATAAGGTGTACATTTTTACAAGTTGTTGTTAAATATTTTTGTAAGTCAGAAAGGAAGTCAAGTTTAGTGGGCACGCGTAGATTGGATTGTTCGCTACTCCGGGTCAGCGCATCGCAACAGAAGCGTCGGAAATATCAAGGTAGGAATTCCAAGAATTATCTTTTGTGTATCTGTTACCGGCGAAGTAGGTAATCAGGCAATGTAGGAATGGCAGTAGTAAATTACAGTGAAACAGATATCTAAATTAACCATTGATACATATAGGTTTTTGAGTAAAATTATATTATGAATAGTAACAATAAGAAATAAAGCAAATTATGTGATATAGTAGTTCATTAATGTTTACGTGATATAATTATATGAGTCACGTGACCATTTTTTTAAAGAGGAGGGAAACCCCCGAATCCACTGCGTAAGAAGACAATGAGCAAATTTACTCTTCTGGAGGAAGCGCGGGACCATTCCAGCAATTCCGATCAAGGACCGTAAGAGAAAGACATATATAACATTTATATATCCCCCTAACGTAAGAATGAAAATTTTTAGCAACATATTATTATATCAACAGGACACCATCAAATTGAAATATAATATAATAGGATACAAAGAAGGTATCTGATACTATTATAAAATCTTTAAATTATTTGGAAAATATTCCTAATAAATTGTAACTATTAAAAGTGCTCTAAACTCGATATTAATAATAACAATAGTATTAGACTGCCACCCCCAGGCGAGAACCTAGAGAGCCTGTGTATAAAATCCTCCTCTACCAGAAGAAGAATTCTTCCAAATAGACTTGATAGAATTCTGCGTCGACTCCGGGTGGGACATTGAGTTTGTCAACAATCGCATATGCAATCCAAACGAATTGAAAGAACATTATTTGCTTCTATTGTACAGTGAAAATGTTGTATAAATCGTTCGTCTGTATGCGTAAAATTGTCGCTCATTCAAATCCCACATGTTCTTTGGAATACGGGGAGGTATTGTATAAAATGACATTTTCAAAAATGTAAAAAAAAACTCATCCTATCAGTCAAGGTAGCTAGGACTCTTTGGGAGACCCCGGGGCAGAAATTTGAATGTTGGTTTTCCCTCACCTTCTTCTTCTTCTTCTTCTTCTTCCAACCCTTCTGCCTCAGAACGCCAATATAGGAAATAAATGCAATTCAATATTATAAACATTTTAACGTCTACTTTTAGTTGATCTCTCATACGAAATGGATCGAAAAATATACATTAAGGTAAAAGGAATAAATCAATAAAAGAATAATTAAAATGTGGAACAATCCTAACATTTCTTCACTAACTGTAAGAATGATTAACGACAGCAGTTAATCGATAATAATGAACATGACAAATTAATCATATTTTTCTTGTGACACCTTTTCTATTTTTATTGACATGGTATTAAAACAGGCTCATCACTCTCCTTAGGATTTCTTATGATAAACTACCCCCCCCCTCCACCCGTCGTCGTCTTGATGGCAGAAATTGACGCAGATATATTAAGGGAGAGTTACCAGTTTGTTTATTCGTATTTCATAAAATTTCATGAAAAATATGTGTTCAGCGACAAAACAGAAATAATGGATAACGTATAGAATATACAAGTTTATTTATTTACAGACACTACCATGTATTATACGTAGAAATGTTATACGATACAATATATATCTCATTGAGAAAATAATTACCTTTGAGTGTAAGTTAAGCAATGAAAACAAAGTGATTTTACAATAGCAGTTATGAGAACTGCTGGAAAAAAAAAGACAAATATAAATAATAATGAACATAATGAATATAAGAATTAAAAAATGACAGAAACACATAAATATTATAAAATATAGTCCATACCATATGTTATAATTATGGAAAAATATAAAAAGTTTTAGTAGAACTAAAATATATTACTTTTGAATAGTAACAATACTAAAGATGCCAAAACTTCATTAAAAAAAATATTATTTTCAAATATTATGCAAATTCATATATACATGCTGTAGTATAAATAAAATGTCGAAATAATAAAATTGTAAAAACTCTGACAATTAAAACTTAGTTTACTCATAAAAACTGGGAATGAACAGATTACAATTAATTAAAAGTGAGCCTTTTATTGAAAAAAACACTGTTTCTGACTTGACAGGGTCAAGCAAGTGCAAATTGTCCTTTTAATTTTTCGCATAGATTGGTTTCAGAGATGTAAGAGACTCATTGATATTATGTTGATATCTCCTGATTCGCCTGAATAATATCCTAATGATGGGACGTGGTAATCCAAACTATTATTTGGTATGTTTTTTCTTTATTTGATTGTCAGGGAATCATATTTTCGTAAAGTAGCACGGTCACTGACAGGAAGTTTACTCTCTTCAGTCAGTTATTTAGCGTGACACTGTTTCCCAACTTGAGATTTTTTTCAAAATATCTCTCAAAGAAAGTAGTGTTTTCACTGAACAATGAAAGGAAATAAGTTTTCTTTGAAAAAAAGCGAAGCAGACAACTTTTCTTTTCCGACTAAAACAAAGGCAGTATTTGAAAGGATTTTGTCTTCGTTTATTCTAGCGGAAAATGTTTTTCATGAGATTGTTCTCATTAAATACTTGTTCTTCTTTGATTGGTGTTCATTTTTAGCAGAGCGTGATCTGCTAAGTCCATCAACCTTGAAGGAGAAATCTTTAATCTTTTTTCACGAGTTGTCTAACAACGTTTAACGACGAGGCTCTCAAAAATATCTCACGAAAAATCACATCTCGAGAATAAATTTTGGAAGCGATATCCATCACAAGTATGACAATACATTAAATAAATTACAATTTACGATATATATTGTACGTAAGATGACTACATATTGTAAGTAAAGGTCGGAAATTGCAATTCATTTATTTATCTTGTGTATAATGAACGTTAATAATAGAATTAGTATTACTAGACAGGATAATCAATCAAAATAATTTTTTTAAAACTTCTTTTTTTGTTCATTTAACTAGTTTTTCAGTAACAAAACTCATTTGATAATACGCAAATGAAGCTGAATCTAATTAAATTAGAGAGCGGATGTCCATCATCATTCCCGTAGTAAGAAAATGTTCAATTATTGAATGTTTGGATCTTTGTATACGTATGGTACATTGAGGTCTTCATATTCATTGTCTGTCATATTATAGAGGTTTTTCATTATAATAAATTTATTGTCAAAAAACAGTACAAACTGCGTATGACCACGTGGAGGACAATAAACTAATTTACTCTCCGGAAGCAAGCACGGGACCATCCCATCAATTCTGATCAAGGTCCCTACGGCACAGGCGGATTTAACATTTCAATACACTCCTAGATAAGATAAAAATTTAGCTACGAGTTATAATACTAATAGAATGTCATTATGTTTGTAATTTAGAACAAAAAAATTATTTTACATTAAAAATTATTATATAATTATACACTATTCTGAGTATAGTGTTGAAAAATCATAAGAATTGATATAACACTAAATTCACGATTTATTGTTACAATAAACACGCCCCTAGACAAAGTCTAGAGAACCTGTATAAGAAATCCGCCTCTACCCGTAGGAAAACCGGAGCAAAACCCGGGCCAGGATGGGGTACAGAATTATTGTACACAAAGTTGAATGTNATCTAGATGTGTATAAGAGACAGATTGTACACAAAGTTGAATGTACATAAAACTAAATTAATATGAATCATAAGACACAACAATCGTGCAAGAAAATAGTTTTTGAAATTGTTATAAGTTATTTTAAAAGTACTACAACAATGGCATGATAAAGTATAAGACGAATTTAACTTTTATTAAAATCAATAAATTCTTTTACATTGTAGAAGCACTGGTGCAGGAAGTTATTTTTAACCGCGGATATGAAGAGATTCCTTTCATAATATCTTTTATATTCTTGGGAAGGGAATTATATAGAACGATTCCCGAATGATATGGTTCTTTTTGGCAAAGAGTGGTTGATACTCTAGGGCGATGAATATTATTACTATTGCGAGTATTGTGTTCGTGAACGAGACTGTTTCGTATAAAGAAAGGGTGGCACTTCAGTAATTGGGTCTTAACAAACACGACCGTTTGATAAATATAAATGCAGGGAAGTGTTAAGATATTTAATTCCTTGAATACAGGTTTACTCGAGTTTCGGGGGTAAGATTTACAAATTATCAAAAACTATCCTCTTTTGAATTCTGAAAGTTTGAATACTCTGACCGGAATTGCCCCAGAAGGGAATGCCGTAACGTAAATGGGAATAAACGTTTGCAAAATATACGCAACGGGAAATACGTGGACTAACTACGTTAACTAAGATTCGGAATGCGTAACACAATTTGCTTCATTGGGAATTAAGATTGTCAACGTGACAATTCCATTTGAGGTTGTCTTGAATATGGAGACCTAAGAATTTTCTATTTGTGACAGTTTTTAATTGTGTTCCGTTTAAAGAAAGAAATCTGGGGTAAGGATTTTGTGATACTATTTTGAGTGATCAAGTGTTTTGTCAGTGTTTACAATGAGACGATTTGCATGGAACGAAGCCGAAAGGTTAGACAAAACACTTGATCGTTGTTGTGTTTACATAGTAAATTAGTGTCATCAGCAAAAATAACCATTTTGCAGTCTGATGTGAATGATGTGGATTATTGAGACAGTGTTTCTTAGACTATGACTCATTGTAAGACTAATCTTTTTTTTGGTATTCTTAATTGGTGCTTATAATAAATACAGCGCAATATAAGTGGTAACTCTTTTTAGATAGTTAACAAATGTCGGGGATTGTTTACAATTTTGATTTAGTTTCGGTTCTAAAATATAACTTTGGTCTTGAGCGTTCGAATTTAACTAGCGACTTAATCACTTAGTTATTTTTTCTCACAATTGTGTTTTATATTTATGAGAGTAAATGTGTTCTTTGTAAACCCTGTCTCATTTACATACTGATGCACAGACAGTTGAAGATACAAAACGAACAATAAACTGTTCAGAGGAAAAGAGCGTCATAAACTGCCATTTTCGAGATGATGACAGAATACAATGGCAATAAATGCAGATCACCTCAGAAGATTGGTCAAAGAGTAATAGTCGCATATATTTGCAACATGGCCTTCAATTGTTTTCGCGATTCCACCATTTGTTTCGGCTATGAAGTACTCAAGAACTCGTGACAAAGGATGATAGAGATTCATCTTTATATTGAGACGAATACTTGTATTCGTTTATTTAAAGCAACTTAAAATTTCAATAATATACGTAAAATTAATAAATTTATTTTAGTATCAGTTTAATTTAGTGTAATATACGCTATTGAATAATTTATTCTTCCTGTGCTGACATTCAAAATACATTACGTTTTAATTTTATAATTGTTGTTGTCCTTGTTGAAAACGCAATAAGATTCTAAGGTCGTAGAAATTTATATATTTTGTTCTAAGAAAATCTTTTTCTGTATATTTCTGGGATGAAGACTTCTTTTGCAGATGAGAGACAAATTTCTGGTGTTGGATTTCAAGATTTTTCAGTTAGTTTAATAGTATGAATGATTGCAATTGCTAGTTTAATTTACAACAAAAAATAAACAAAAAGAAATATCCGAGAGGAACTTCAAATTTTCACTAATCTAGTGCGCTGTTACGTATAGTTAAAACTAAATCATGCTAGTTTCAATATATTATCGGAATCACAAGAAAATCTAACGATTGGTTCATAATGTCTCGTATTGGGCCGTTAACTATCTTTATATATAAATGCAAAATATCACTCACTGACTAAACACGAAATCTCAGAAACTAAAAAACCTACAAACTTGAAATTTGGCAGGTAGGTTCCTTTTAGGGAGTATTAGCTAAGAAACGATTACAAAAATTCATATCCAAAGGGGGTTAAATGGAGGTTGTAATGTTTTATGTTTATATTCCACCATAACTCTGGAGTGCCTGGAGCAATTTCAACCAAAGTTGATACACAGATGACTGATAGTATGACATGAAGCATAATGGGGGTAAGACATCACTTGCACCCCTCGGGTTGGGGTGAGATATGAATGACATGTAAAAATAATGGAAAAATCTGATATTAGGTTTGAAACTACTTTTGGGTGGCATTTGGATGGAGATGTACGTCCCACATGCTTTCTAAGTTTTCAGTCACCCCACATTTCATATAATATACCCCTAGCATCCATACGTGGAAATGAAGGACAAGTAAACATAATAAGAAAACAACAGATATTGGTGTTGAATACATCGTTTTCGGGACAAGTGAAATGAAGTGACACCCTTAATGCCAACTAAGTACACGATCACGTCTATAAGAAACTAACACCCTTTGTGTTGGGGGTGAGAAGAAGTGAAATGTAGAAATGATCGAAAGTGATCAATGTTAGTGTTGAGATCGTAGTTTTCGGGACCGCTGAAATTAGTAGTGACATTCTCGGAGGCGTCTAAGTCTACAATCAGCCCGTATAAACTCCAGTACCCCTAGGGATGGGGATGTCATGAAAAAAACTATTGAGCAAGACAAAAGAGTCCATAATTTTCGGCGTCGCTGAGTTGATAGAGAAATATCTGTAAGTCTGAACTCAGCCCTCATGAAACGAACACACCACTAGCTCCCCTTGGGTGGGGGTAGAGTTAAGAGAATGGGTTTACGGATAAAAATAAATGGAAACTAATACTGAAATTTACAAAAATTAAAAATGCATCATATACATAGTTTTAGGGTTGATGAGACGTTTCAGCTATCAATGCCGTTGTGTTCAAGATGAGATCTCATAGGAGCACAGTATACTTGAAGCTGGGGGTGAGACGTAAAAATAACGTAAAAGACCGATATTATGGTCAAGATTATGGTTATTGTATTCTCAGATGAATAATGGTATTTCCAATGACATTATGTACCCTTCGGACCACATGAAGTACACCACACCCCTAGAGGTACGTGTTGGGAAGAGTGTGACAGAAAAAATTATCAGAAATATCCGCTAAGAAATGAGTTTACAAAATTTCACCCCTAAGGGTGTGAAATAGGAAATTATTTTCTAAAACTTTTTTTGAATTACATCAGTGAAAATAATGGATTGAGAGTACACACCAATATTAAAGTAAGCTCTAACATTAATGGATAACATTCTCAGTAAATACCATTGAGGGTATGAGAAAATATAAAATTGGAGACGTATTTCAGAATTGACACGAGCAAAGCAGCTCGTAATCAGCTAGTTTGCGATAACACTATCTAATGTCATTTATTAATATGTGACCAATATTGGGGATCCGAAAGAGTTCTCATCTGTTGGTTGGCAAGTATTTTTTAAATCACTACTTCTATCTAACTTTTACTAACCGTCTCAATTACTTCGTCTAAATATCTTAATGAAATTTAATACCCAGAGTTGGTCATAGGATATATGCTACATAATCATAAAATACACAAAGATTATGCTCCAAGATAATTTTAATATTAATAATAAATTTATTGTCAAAAAACCGTACAAACTGCGTTTGACCACGTGGAGGACAATAAACTAATTTACTCTCCGGAAGCAAGCAAGGGACCATCCCATCAATTCCGATCAAGGGCCCTAAAGCAGAGGCGGATTAAAAAATTTCAGCAAAAATTCCTAGATAAGATAAAAAGTTAGCTACGAGTTATAATACTAATAGAATGTCATTATGTTTGTAATTTAAAGCAAAAAATTTACATGTACAAATTATTATCGAACTATCGATTATTCTGAGTACAGTATTTAAAAATCATAAGAATTCAAATAACACTAAATTCACGATGTATTGATACAATAAACACGCCCCTAGACAAAACCTAGAGAACCTGTATAAGAAATCCGCCTCTAACCGAAGGGAAAAAAAACTACTAATCAATACTAGAACCGTAGAATAAATAAATGTAAATGTACGGAAATGATAATATTCAATAACACGCATCATCAATGAACATTCCATACCTGTTTATTGAACGCTGTACCCCGAGACTAGAAAAATTGCGTAAGAATAATTTCGTTATACCTCTCTATATCATAATATGAATGTGATGAGGAATTGGGTGTGTAATCCGTCATTCAGTTTTATTCAGTATTGAGCACTACGTATTATTATTGTTTTCCTCCTGCGTAAAAACGTGTATCATTCGTTCAGTCATACTTAAATTTTGAACAAAACAGTACAAACATCAAATTTTTCTTTAAGTTATTAATGCACAATTCAAATTTTTGGCGTCAAATGATTGGCTCCAGACTTAATGAATTTCAACCCCTTAAGGAAACACTTGAGGTATTACTTCCTACTGGTACTGATAATAATAACAATAATAATATATTTCTTTGTATTAGTTGCAATTTATTTCAGGCTTGTTTTAGGTATGTCATAAGCAATGCGACATGTACGATTTGACATGAAGTCATTATTGCATTATCTTTGGAATTCGTTTCATTGAAATTTCTTAGTAGGATGTATCGTTCATTAAATTAACGTTTGCTGAGCGTTTCAAGAGGAACTGACGTTTATGTTTCGTGAATTATGAATCACCTTGGAGAATCCAAGTTAACTTGTCGAACCACGGGAACTAATATGCATACGATTTAGGGGTGGTGTGTCATTCCACAGTTGATGGTTTAGAAATGGAATCTTACACTCCTCCGAGAAGTGTTTAACAGGGTGATTCACGCACTATGGTATTCTTTTGTTCTGCTTTTACTCAAGCAAGAATACTAAACGTTTCACACTTGTTTTTCCTGTATACCTGACGTTTAAGCGAACACCTACGTGAATAACTACGAAAGTGTTTTGGTTGACGGTGAGTCAAGGAATATTTGACGAATTGAATATTTCTGATAGAAAACTTTACTATTGCTTATGCACAAGATTAGTTTAATTTTAGTGCTTCGTCAAGCCTCTCTAGAAATTTCTATTTCTCTGTTTAATTCCAACAGTACCCGACACGCAACTTTGAAAATATTTTACTGAAAAAAAAATAATTTAGTTTAAAATGTCATGTGATAATATTAAAGCAGTAACAATGTAATTTTTGTAGTTTGTTGAATTTTTTTGTTTTTTAACGCGTTCCAGCGAGGATAATCTTTACTTCAACCGAAGATTTGATTACAATGTATATAAAGAGATTGGAAGAAGGTACAGTGCAGTTTACGATAAATAGTCTCATGCTGTTTTACTATAAACAACAGCAGGCAAAAAGACCATGAAATATTACTCCAGAAAATACTTTACTAAGTATCTGAATAGGATCTAGTCGTACAAAGATCAGGTTGGGCAAGACTATGTTCTACCTAATAAGGTGGTGTGAGTTATGTCTTTTCAAGCGTCAAAATTTTTAATCTCTCGTGATAAGAAATCTCGAGTGTCCTTATTATAAAGTAAAATAAATCTGGAATATTACATTGTACATTACAAATTATTGTATATTACATCTGGAATATTACAAAGTTATTTAGCTGTGAAACGCTGTTTGTGTTCCTCCTCACACACAACGTCGTGAGATAATTAAATAAATTGAACGTAAGTAATATGTGAGAATAATGAAAAGTGGAAAGTATTTGTTTAGAAGTATATTTATTATTACCGTGCAGACATATACCGCTAGGAATATCTCGGATTTCTTATCGTTTTTGTCAGAGGGTGTGCATGTCAAATTTACAAAAGTATTTAATTAGTTGAGGATTCAATTATTTTATTCGTCGAATATACCAGTTTAGTGACATAAATTCATTTCATGTACTATTTTGATATTCTCTTTATTAAAAAGTACGACATTTCGTGATAGATTCGTAATGTATTTAATCTATTTAACCCACGTATTTACAAATATGACTTTCAGTGATTTATTCAGTGATTTATTCAGTGATTTTCAGTGATCATTTCAGGAAATGGAACTTGAAAATAATAAAAGAAAAATACCATCTTCGGTAATTCACATTTCTCTACAACAACATTTTTTGTTAAATATTATAATATTCATTATTTTTTGTGTTGCGGGAAAAGTATTGATTTTCATTACGAGTTACACAAAGTATTGCTGACAATATCATTGGTTTGCTCAACAAATCACGAAAAAATATTGTCTTGAATTTTAATAGTAAAGTTAAATTTATTGTCAAAAAGCAGTTTGCATAAACTGCGTATAACCACGTGGAAGACAATAAATTAATTTACTCTCCGGAAGCAAGCAAGGGATCATCCCATGAATTCCGATCAAGGGCCCTAAGGCTGAGGCGGATTTAGCATTCTAAGCACACTCCTAAGAGTAGTTCTGTACGTGTTATAATATTAACAGAATACCAACAAATTTTTTATTCAGTATAACACAAAAAAGTTATTTCACAAGAACGTATCATTATAAGCTATGAATAATTCGGGAACTATTTGTTATAAATCGTGACTATTAAAATAACTTTAAATTCGAGATTAATTATTACAATAGACCATCTCCCCAGGTGTAACATAGAGAGTCTGAATACAAAATCCGCCTGTATGTATGAATGCATTATATATTTGAAAAATTAAAAATATCTGTATCACATCTCTGTAACATAAAATTTCAATATAAACCTAACGAGAAGGTCGGCATTCAATATAATCAGCAGTGAGTTGACTTTAGTTCTTTAGAGATCGTGATTTAATAAAAACTCAAATAAAAAAGATGAGACTTTCCATCCGGAGAAGCGCTCTGTTCGTGACTGGTGTCAGGACGAAAGCATCCAGCAATTGTCAAGCGATGCAATAGCTGCCAATCGGAACGCGTATCCTTCCCCCTCCTCTCTCGCCGATTTGCATAACAAACGCCGCGCGATCCCACGCAAGAACGATGGGCAGACGCCGTCAATATGTTAATTGCATGAATCCGTATTTACTTTTACCCCTCGCTATTCGACTGTTTGTAGGTATGATATATTTTGTATATACTTTTTAAAACATATTTTGTTAGTTACCTTATATATTTCCTAAAAATGGTAAGTCTATTTCCAATATCACACGCTGATAATTGTATGGAACGACAATAACTCATCACCAACAACTAGTTCTTGAAAAAACTTTATCTAGGTTCAAAAAAAATATTAGAAATTAATACTTGTTATAACAATCTAATTTATTTTTCCTAGGTTCTAGACGTTAATATAATATAATAATATAAAAATAATATAAAGATGAGAAGAGTGCATGTGGCGAATGAATTGCTAAGAAATCATAGTTTGAGCTCCCTGGACAAAAAACTCACTTCAATGTATAACCTAGCGGAGTTCTGCTAAACGCTGTGCGACGGGTTGCATTTCTCTAATTCCGTTCAGAAATGTAAAAGGAAAATGTTCTAAGTGTCTATTTTTCTTCTTTTTTTCCCCAAAAAGCATTTTCCTTGGCAACATCAATGCTGTGGTTATCTCTCCAAGTGCCGTTTGTTAATAGTTTCACTGCCATGATATAGATGCAAGAGATAGCGTGGACGTATACATTTTTAACAAAAGTTTAAAAAATAATTTTTTTTAAAATATAGGAAAACGGTATTAAAATATACGTTCTTCCTATTTCTTTCAATAATTTTTCGTATCCTCAGATAAAATTATGATTTTCAGGCAAATACATTCTTTTGAGTATTATCCGTAGTTCTTGGAGCGATTTTGGAAAATCACACGCGGCATTTCGAACATTCTCCTTGTTTTAATTATCTGGTACTTACATAGCTTTTTAACACAGAATAGCTTTCCTTAAAACACTTATTTGAAAAAAAATATGACGTTTTCAACTGAAACCCTTAAATGTGAATAAAATTTAATGTTTTAAGTCTTCATTAGGTGCAACATCAAACACGTAATGTATGATGATTTCTCAAAACATTTTCGTAATCAATAATTGCGTTTAATCGTTTTTAGTGTCTCCAGAAAGACGTGTATTTTGCACTTGGAATGTTTTCCACTTACATGCATCAATTCATCTTTCAACCCCTACACGTCAGTTATTCATGACCAAAAGTTTCTTCGATACTTTTTGCATTCATTTCCCATGTTTGGAATAAGCAATACGTACAAATATGTGAATGTGCAAGTGCTATTATCTGTTTAGGGAGACATGTATAAAGTTTTGGACTTCTCTTAGCACGTGAGGTAGCACGTAAATGATCGTAGTGTATGCTAGATCATGATAAATGTATCATTTCCTAAGCTCTACGTTAATTTATACTTATAACATGTTGCCCTGATTCATCAACATAATAATAATAATAAATTTATTGTCAAAAGCAGTACAAACTGCGTTTGACCACGTGGAGGACAAGCAAGGGACCATCCCATCAATTCCGATCAAGGGCCCTAAATAAGAGACGGATTAAAAAATTTCAGCAAAAATTCCTAGATAAGATAAAAGGTTAGCTGCGATTTATAATACTAATAGAATGTCAATATGTTTGTAATTTAACGCAAAAAATTGTTTTACATGTACAAATTATTATCGAACTATAGATTATTCTGAGTATAGTGTTTAAAAATGATAAGAATTGAAATAACACTAAATTCACGATTTATAATTACTATAAACATGCCCCTAGACAAAGCCTTGAGATCCTGTATAAGAAATCCGCCTCTACCCGAAGGAAAACCGGAGTAAAACCCGGCAAAACATCGAGGGAAAACTATCAAAGATGCATTGTTAATATTTTTGAAGATGTTTTCTTATTGCAAGGGTTCACTCAGAGAGAATTTGTCAATTTTCCGCTTTTAATAGGGTAAATTTTGATTTTTCGAATAAAGACTGTATCCAACAAACTAATAGAGATATTGCCTTGAAAACACTTTCAAAATCTCCTGGTTGAAAATGTCTAGTTCCTTGACGTCTTTGGGCGTTAATGAACTGCACCCCTTTTTGTTAAAAAAACGCAGTAAAATTGCCAATTAATTTAAACTTTGCAGACTTATTATTTTGAAATCATTCACTGGAATCTACCGTGTAGAGTCAGCTATGTGCTAACACGAGTTGAAAAGTGACTATACCCCCAATTTTTGATAGTGAAGATGCTTCTGAGAATTTACAATGATCGTTTACCGTATTAAGATACAACAGAATTTTCCAAAGGTGTAAACGAAAAATCCTCAGCACTTGAAAATTAGTGAAGAGTGTACGAGTAAATGGTTTAAAATATGGCGAAGAGTATAAAATACGGGAAGGAATGAAGTAGGTCTATTATGAGAGGTGCTACCGAAATGTTGGCTAGATTATTTTAAAAAAATATTACAAAAATAGTATTTACGTAGTATTGTGTTGCTTCTCCACTAAGATATTGCCCACTAACATTTTTTATTTTAATTTCATTTTCTTGCAGTGATTTGGTTTACAAATATTTTGACATTTAAATACGACAAAAATTTCAATGTATGTGAATGTGGATCGAATAATGATTATTTACACACGAAATTGAAATCTATTGCAACAATGCATTTCAAATAATCTATTGTTCGATAATAACATGTACTTGTGAACAGTATTTTTTTGTGCTTTATAGAATACAAATTTGATGGTATTCTTTTAATGTTCTGACACGCACGGAACTACTTTTCTTCGTATCTTAGGAGTGTGCACTGAACTGTTAAATTACTTGCTTCCTGGTGGTCGTATGCAATTTGCAACTGCTTTTCAGACAATAAAATTATTTATTTATCACATTGTCGACGCCTGTCTTTTAGTTTCCTATCTTCTTCTTGACGAATAGCTTGAGATTCTCGTTCCGTTCATTGTGTGTGGATGATTAAATATGAAAAACATTGCCAATAGATATCGATGGGGATTCTAGATGGATTATTTACGCACAAAATTCAAAACCTGTCACCGAGTGAAGTCGCGGGAACTCAGCAAGTATTGAATTAATGTTGATAATAACGTTCTACACCAATATTTCGATACTTTTTATCACTTTTTGATCACCATAATATTTCGGCGATTCCTGTGTGAAGCAAGGACATCGCAAACCGTCCCGTTCTCTTTTTCATGGACAACTCGGCAATATCTCTTATCTATTCACTCATGCGCTACATCTTTCAAAACACGATCTCCCAAGGATGAAGAAACAGGAATGATATTGGAAAGGAACAGGGAACTTTAATATTCCCTAATGGTTGCTTTTAAATTTAATTGAAATTACTAGCTTGAAAATTCTAAGAAACATTTTTAAGTTAAAGCCAATCACACTATATTTTTGAGCTAAATCGGAATTTTTTTTCTTTGTAATGTTTATACATTCTTTAAATACATGAAATTGTTGCGTAATCGTATTTATTCATTCTCTCCGTTTATTTGTACACATTGGTTTAACCCAATGACCTAATGAGGAATAAGAAGACTTCTGAATTAAACTTCTGGAGGACTCAATTTTTTTTGGAAATTTCAATTTCACACCGGTCTTTTAGTTCCATCATTCCAGTATTTTCTTTTTTTTACGAATTAATTTTTATTACACATCTGATTCTGAACAGAGCAATAAAAATTGAAGCAGTATTGATGTTAGGAATCGGGACGTTATTAATACCGAAGTTTTTGTATCAATAATCCACAAGGGACTTGACGCCAGCATTAAATAAAATAATTTGACTTTAACGAAATCTTATCGTCTTATGTCTGAAGATAAATGTTAGTGCGCCAGTTTTTTCGGTAAAATATAACATCCGAGGAATCTTTTTCAGAATGGTTGAAATTGCGTGAAACGGTTCAGATGTGACCTGCCTCATATAATTTTTTTAATAAATCGTCCCTAAATGATCATACTGTGAGTTATTAATGTATTATTATTATTATTATTATTATCATCATCATAATTATTGGGGCTTTAGGGTTTGCCAACATTTATTAATATGTAATATGTGATAAACTGGGAAAGTGTAATATTCTAATACCTGCTATTTGTGTCTATTTTCTAAACTTCATGTATGCGTTTGAATCGGTCAAGAAGAAACCCGTTAAAATTTTCTGGCGACGTTGGATGAGTTTTAAAGCTGGGTTAACATTTATTGGTCTTCCATAATTTCACCTCCGAATAAAGATGGTTAATTATTATTTTGTTCTTTGGGGATACAACAACTTTGTCATGCAAGAGAATTCTGCAACGAATTTGGTGGAAAAGACAGTGGTTAATTGTCTTTTCACGTTTCGTTTGTTCTTGTCACTGTCATTATTACCACGTGGCAACATGAACAATGTATATATCGATAGAATTGACAAATTCAACAATATCGTGGTATCGAAAATTGTGTTTCCCTGGAATGAAAGTACTGGCGTGGCTGTGTATAAGATAGCTTTTTTCTTTTTTTCTCAAATAAATTGAAAAATGATGTGATATGATCTTATGACAGAAGATAACGTTTACTTTGTATTTTTGTTGATACTGTTCGATGACAGTCATAAATATGTTAACGTATAACACGGAAACCTCGAAAATAAAGCGACTCCACTGTCCTCTCGAGATTAAAAAGTTTTTAAGTTTATGAAAAACAGAAAATAAAACACACAAGTCACTCACGTATGGGACGAAAGAGTTTCGACTTCCAGACTGCATCAGTCAAGTAGAAAAAAAGCGGTATTATGGTTCCTCAGTCTAATATCATACAGTCGCGACAATAAATACAAAACACGTGCAGCTTGGTGCTGTGGCGCTTCCAAGTAGTGAGCGAGTATAACTACGTGTAATCAAGTAGATCGTGGGTGAGTATCATTGGGTTGAGCTAACATTGTGTTGAGTTAGTGATACTCGCCGATGAAAAGAGGCACTGCTGTCACTTGCTGTAAGGCCTGCATAGGGAATTGGTATTGTATGTCGCGACTATATTAGACTGTTACAGTGTCATATGAATGGTTGAAGCGCAAGTATTGCCGACGAGGAACGTGATAATTCAAAACCAAAGGAGAACTTACTTTGTAGCGCATGGTGAGTTGGACGTGCGGTGGCGATGACTTAGACAAAGGCGGTAGAGGTGATGATGTTGGTGGGTGTCAGCGGCAGCGACTCGGTGACGTTTGAAGGAGATTGGCGGACGGTGTTCAGTAATCGGCAACGTGTGGTCAGCGACGCCAAGCACCACTTGCCTGGAAGAAATACAGCTGTTACGAAGAGGGTATATAATGGCAGACCAAGACACAAGGAGTGAGACATGGCTCTTGCCAAGGGGAGGGGGAAGGCGGGGGAGTTCTAATGATAGAACAGGTCAAAGTCCTGTTGGAAGGACCTTCCGGAAGTACTTTAATACATGGCCCTTTGCTGTCAGGACTTTTGTCTTTTATGTACACGGGTCTTGCCGGTTGGACGTCAGTCTTTTCAGCAGTACTTTGTAGGATTCATCACAGTCATCACAAATGTGGACTTCACGCTTTAGATTAAGATAAATATAAATTTTATATATTTAATACACATATATTAAAACATATTTCGCAAGTTAAACGTGCACGTTTTAGACAGCGAACGTTAGAATTTTCAAAAATTCAAGAATTTTATATGGGAATTTTTAAAGAGTTTTATTTTCGTTAAATTAAAATTTTCTGAGCTTTTAGGTGGTAGTACTGACGAAACTATCAGAAAGACAGGAAAGCTTCGTAAACCTTTAAAGCTGCGCCCCACCAACAGATACATCCTTCTGTTAGACTCTTGTTCGATATATCCTTCAAAGAGCATTGACGTATAACAACAAGAACGTCATACATTACATGAAAACATTTTATTATAATACTAATTATTATTTTTTTAAATAACCAAACATGATATTTAATTTTCCATTTTGAAAAAAATATAAAGTTCCTGATGAATCAGAATGTCCTTTTACATAATATAAATAAATGTGACCCATTAATTTAATTCCTCGGACCACAGACTGCCAAACCCTATCCCGCGGAGCATCGGTTGAAAGTGAATAGAAAATGGGCCTTGAGGTAAGATAAGTTTGACAGCGCTGGTATAAACTATAGTGTGAAACATTTAGTTTATACGTGCGAATATGAACTTGAAGTCGGACGCCTCGTTGGCACTACAATAGAACATTCTCATTCCGAACTAACACAGGCAAAAAAATTTCCTTTTGAATGAAACTGAAAGTTTAAAACAAATAATTCTTGCAGGAACGAAATCCTGAAGACTTCCTCAAACTCCCATGGGCGCCATTCACATCAACAAAGGAACAATAGTTAGCGATAAGAACTATTGTATGTTTTATAGTTGAGAAACAGTATTTAACATACATTAAATTGCTAGAGTTTCTTACGTATATATTGCATTGGTTTTAAAAAATAGTTAATTTTCTGCTAGGTTTGTTTGTTACATATTCATTCAGTTCGTAATTTATGCAAAACTATTTAAATTAGTTATGATATTGATAGAGTTATGTAACCATTTTTTTATAAGTATCATTTGTAAACATCTGATGTCTTCAATTTTGGACGAAACGTTTTGAAGAAACTAGTTAAAACCCGAAAATGATATCTTAAAAAATGTGTGAGTTTGTAATATTCCTCCATTAGATTTCTGTACATTGCCTCTTTAAAACCTACATTTCGTTAATGTAAAACGAATATGTTTTTCCTTCAGAAGAAATAATTTTCCGATGCGTAATTAAGGAATTATTCGATGAGGAAGGCTAAAGACAAAATATTGACCTTCTAGTGGATAAAAAGCAACGCGTAATCAATGTGTTTATGATTCTTGTGTTTTTCTATTGGAAGAAGGAAAAAAAATCATTGATTCTGTCTGTAAACATTGTCTTGCATGACTCCTCCTGATTGGCGAGTATCCAGCTTTACATCTTACGGGACGTATTTGTATAAGTATAATGGAGATACCTGTGCATCTCATTATACTCATTTACGACATAAGTCGCTCGATGAAGTTGCACTTTTAAAAGATAATCCATTGCAAATGAACAGTTTAATGAGGAATTTAAGACTTCAATATACAATGAATTTAATAATTACATACAAGGCCAAGAATACGAAAATCCAGAGCCACTTTTTTATTTATTACTTTCCAGTTATACAGAATGTATAAGGGAAGTATGAAATCGGTCGAAAAAAATCGAAATTTCTTAGGATCTTTATGGATTGCTTCCGGGAGAGTCTATTTTCAAATTTTGGCATTGATGTCTTATGTCGTATGTGTGTGTGGGTATGTTAAGAATTTTGTTTTCCCGATAACTCGCGAACCATTTATTGCATCGAAACCAAACTTGAGATTTGACTTCGAATGCATTAGGAGTAGAACCTATTTCTGGACAACACATACTGACTTCATTTTCACATCGCCTTCAACTTCCGGTTTCTTAAATTCAAAATTTTGAAAATATGAATATAAGCATTTTGATTGTTCAGTTAATTCTGCGTTTAAAGTGCTTAAGAGCATTTCCGTACGTCGCACCGTTTTCGAGATTATGTTACTCAAATGTGAGTAGTTGTAGGCGTCTATTTTAGATCAACCCATAAGGCATTTGCAATGAGTTTAAGGTAGAAGATAATTCAAATGATTGGTACTTGCATGAAGAGATACGATGGTGAAGAGTGTTCTATATAAGGTTGAAATATATTTTAACCCATTGATATTTTTAATTATGTCGTCGCGTTTGATAATTATAATATATTATGATTTCTATTGTTTTTTTTATATTTTTCTCTTATTTTCATGCCAATGTAGGTGACTTAGTGCGCATATCTTTTTGTTATGAATTATGATTGGAAAGATGAGTGGGGAACACTCCCGATTATTTTAGATGTGGAAATCCTTAACATAAGATTTCAAAACCATTCAATCAATATTAGAAATGAAACACATTTATTATACTGTGAAGACTCTTTAATTCGAAATCCTCTCTAAGACGAAGAAATTATCCATTCTATTCAGTTGTACAAAAAACCCTACAACTCGAATTATTTAGACGCTATAACTCGAACTGAATATGATTTCCCTGTGATGTACTATCCATACATATCACGCTCTCTAACTCGAACTACAAATCTAGCGGACTCGAAAAAGCAGTTTGTAAAATTTGCGGTCTCTGTATATCGAAATTACTTTCGCAAGACTCTTTGACCTCGAGCAATAGTTTCGTTGTCGTCAATTCCCAATTCCATCCCTCGAACCAGGGGGAACATATCATATCATCCATATCTAACCCGGGAGACCAATGTTATCAACCAATTCAACTAATCGACTTCTCTCAGGCATCGACCACAATGATTCGTTTTCAATAGCAGTCCAATGCTACTATGGTCGGTTTGTTATTTATATGTGCTATGAAGTGCCGGGTGTAAATAAAATTGCGATAGAGCACATCTTAGAGACAAAGGAAACACGGTAGGTTAATTTTTATTACACTCTTGAGTCCGTTAAATACCTTAAATATCTAACAAAGTGAGGTTTTTGCCATTTTATTACACTTTTATGCAAATAATGATAATTATTTGAAGTAACGAGAGGTACTATTTCGCATATCGGGTGAACAACGACATAACTGCTGATTTTTTATACAGCCTCTCTAGGGACAGCGTATATTGAAACAATAATTCTTGAATTTAGTGTTACTTCAATACTTTTGATTTATAAACACTAATCTATAGTTCGATAATAATACGTACCAATGAAATATTTTTGTGTGTGATAAATTACAAATTTGGTGATATTCTATTAGTATGTATGTATTTCTCGTTTCGGTCAACTGAGGACCACGATGACGAGTGTTAGTAAAGTTCAGTTCGGTGTGAGTTTACTCACTAGACACATCGTGACACATTTTGCGGGGAACAGCGTCTAGATAGAATCTACATTGCTGTATGCGAGCACTACAATTGCTGTTGTAAGCAAAATAGGGTGAATTTTGAATACACAACTATCACGCTAACACAGTAGCAATGGAGGCGAGATATTCTATTAGTATTATAACATGTAGCTGATTTTTTATGTTATCTAGTTTGCAGAAGTTTTTCAATCTACCTCTCCCTCGGGACCCTTAATCAGGATTGATGAGATGGTCCCTAGCTTGCTTTTGGAGTGTAAGTTAGTTTATTGTATTCCCACTGATCATACGTTTTCCTGACAAAACATTTATAACTTAGAAAAAAAAGGTGAAGGATGAAGTGTGCATATGATGTTTTATATATCGGCTGGAAATGTGACTGGATTGTTACATAGAAAGAAAAATACAATATTACTACGTTACATCATTCGGCAGAAACAAGGATGAGCTTTATCTCTTCTTTTTTGTTACGTAAAACAGAATTAACTCATTGTGTTCCTCAAATATATTGTACATATTGTTGAGATATAAACCGCCTTCTACAAATATGGTTTGAGAGAAGTCCGTTAATCTTCTTTAAATTACGTTGAGAAAACCGTGTTGACCTACTTTATACTTCTCCTAAGTATAATTGTCTCTTATCTGGAATTAAAACGTAAAATTAAACATGGGATTAAGTAGCTAATCTTTTTACTTCCTCATATACGTATTATGTAGAAAGAATTATATTCGTGAAAACATTCGAAAACGAGATTTCTGCGGTAATGTCCGTTTTGGAGACCCCTGATTTTGAAAAAGTGGCTTTTGGCTAGACGTCCGTGCGCAGCACTCCTGACCGAATGGAAAAATATTTTGTTTTCATTTTTCGTATTTAGGGTAGAATTTACTTCTGACATATGCATGTGATTTCAATTTTCTTTTTACTTGAACACAAAGGGCACTTCACATGAAGGTCAAAGTACATTTTTGAATGTTTTTCTAAAACTGGTCCAACGAATTTTTCTTAAATTTTCTATACGTAAAGTACAATTAGTATGCTTTACATCTGCATTAGCGGCATTTTGCTTGAAGGTTTGGTATAGACGCAGTAAAATAATTTCTATCTGCTACATTCACGCATTTGTTTACTATTTCAAGAACCTTGTATATTATTTAATATGGATGAAGCATAGATAGAGAAAATTAATATCCTTTATATTTATATATACAGAGGAATGTCTGCATGTTATGTTTCTCTTGGTATTGTGTAATTTCCACCCGCGCGACCTTTACGCAATTGTCGAAACATCACATCCGGTGACGCTGCATCATTTTGCTGCGTAATCTCACGTATCAGATGTGTCCACTGCTCCTTTTGCCGGATTTTCTTGTTAATACGTGCATGCTTTGTGTCGTATTTAATATTCGTGCATATTGTTTGACGAGTAAGGATGTTATGTTATATTATTTCTTATCGTTTTAAGATTGAACTTGGCTACGTGTTTTTTTGTTTTGATTTGAAATGTTTGATAAATCTTTTTTTTTCATAATATTTTTAAATTCAATGCTTTATAGAAGTTTCAATCATTAAAAATAGTATTTTTGTTAAAAATATTTTTAACATTTACAGAATTATTTGACGAGATATGTAAGGAGCGTTACGAAATAACGGGAAGTAAATAAAACGAACAGTGTCACCTACTTAACCGTAATAATTAATAGATACGATTAGTGTTTATTAATATAATTTTTAAATTTCAAATTGCAATAATAATAATAATAATAATAATAATAATAATAATTCCTTAGTTCCTAATTGAATTATATAAGAATATTTATGGTCTGCTGACATTGTTTTCGCGTTAATAATATCCTATTTATTTTTATATTTGTCAATAAATATATCTTTTAAAACAGAATATAAATCTTGCGGATCTTATCTCCAAAAAAATCGAATAAACAAAATTCGTATATTAGAGATTACTTTATATAAATGCTAGTAAAATATTTCTTTAATAAACTTTTGAAATTGGGTAAAATGAAGACGATCATAATATAGAGTAACATGTGAAAATCATCCCTCTCCTAATAGAATGTTTTAATGTCGCTCTCTAGTGCAGACTGAGAAACGTATATGAGAAAGTATGTGCAATGGTTTTGCATCACTAGTTTGAAGTTAGAACAAAATTACTAGGAATGTTGATATGTATGACACTCATACAAAAATCAATTAAGCTGATGAAATTATAAGAAACATGTAAGGCGATTTTCTAAGATGTACTTAATACGAGGTCGTCGCAAGAATGTTCCAGAGAAGTTTTTCATTCCCCCCAAGAAAATCGAAGAAGAAAATGAAAATAATTAAATATATTTCTACAATTTAATAATAATTTAATGTAATGGAGTCATTTCATTTGAAAACGGACATAATTGAACCTTCATGTCTTAGAATTTTACATATAATTTATTGTGTGTTGGTAGTACTATTAGGTTATAAGAAAAATACATAATTTTAGATTTCTTTGACCGCCAGATTTTTAGTTTCTGATCTTTAAAATATGAATATTTGCGCCATTTCCGACGTGTATTAAAATACTTAAATGTATCTATGTTGAAAAATAATTTGACGTAGGGAGTTGAAATTTGTAACATTAACATTAGATTTATTTGAGTTAATATACGGCGTTCAACTTGATTATGTTGAAACATAATAAAGAGTTTTTTAATATTATTATAATATCTCAAAATCGGAATTTTTAATTACAAATATATTGTATTAAGAAACCTTTGTAGAATGCACGTACCAAATTTTGAGATGGGATGAGAGTGGGATCATATTGTAATAAATAATTTTTTGTTGCTGCGTGCACGTTAAATTGACGGATTTGAAGCTATTTTAAGCTGTTCGTGTCAAGTTTATTTTAATATCATTATATACCCGTTACCATAGACTTGATGGAGCCATAGGAAATACATAAATTCATTTTTTAATAGTAAAATTGTCATTATTTTTATGCACATCTCTTTTAGAAGAAAAACCATGAAAAATTTATAGTATTTTAACGTGTTTAATTTCTTCATAAAAATTATATAATAAAAATATTGAAAAAATAACTATAGTTTCAAATCAGGGTTGGGAATAGTCTCTTTCATGCATCATTTTGAAACTATTTTATTAGAAATATAGATCTGAATTATCACTACTCATGAACTTCGTCATGGATATGAAACATTTTTTATTCCGTACAAACCCGTTGGTTTGGGGTGGGTCATGGCCCTTTCATTGCCCTTGAGTGCGACGCATTGTTTCCGAGCCAATGAACCGGTTCGCAGTCAGTGCGTCATTTGCCTGAGCTCGGAGAGGCGCAATGCTCAGTGCGTCGTTCCCCGGGGATTCACTGGAGGTCAACCTCGTGGAAGGCGCGAATCGCCGTGTGCTTTCCCTGTACAAGCATCTTCTGGAGCTCTTTCGTCTTTTCCTTCAGACATGTATTTGGTAACAGCCTTGAGAAGCTTTTTTAAAATAGTCGTGTCCAGCATATTTTTATTCATTTTCTACAGCATATTTATTACTTACTCTCTTTAAAAAAATTTAATCTTCAATCAACATGATTCTTCTAATTTGTACTCAATGAAATGTTACACAAACATTGCACGAAGGGCATATACTACGAGTTCGAATATCATTTCCAAAGAACACATATTTTTGTTATATCTTCGTATGAAATATAAAGGAGGAAATTTATTTTTTCGTGCGCAAAACAAATTTTTTGAATCTCTGAAAACAATTAGATTTAATTAATTTATTACCTAGGGAAATTTAAAGAGTACTTAGGTTAAGTGTTCTTTTCTAAAAGCGAAGAGGAATTTATATATCTGACCCCATTTCATAATTACCATTTGTGATTTCCATGTTTACCCTGACTCTAGAGTGATCCTTGATGTAAGTACGTACGAGTAATGGAAGGGAGGGTGAAAGGTTAAATTTTAATGAAAATAACTTGAAAGCATATAAAGGATAAAATGATTCTTTAGTTAAATTATCTTGTTTTCATGTTATAAGTGAAGTTTGTTTCCAGAGTCATTTTTAAATGTACGATGCAGAAATGATTGTAAAAAACACTCCAGATCCGTGACATCCAGACCGTTATTAAAGTATAATGAATGATTTAGTGAGGTGTCAGCGTGGCTCAATGGGTAGAACGCTGGATAGACGGGGTTCGATCCCCGGTGAGGTGGGGTCAAACCGGTCGGATCGAGATGCTAACTACATCTCCTCCTCCTAGTGCCAAGGTCAAATAAATGCGGAGCTCTGCCCTTCGCGAACCCCTTGGGCACCTTCGGTGCCTGTTCAGGGACAGTTTGACTTTGAATCATTTAGAGGAAATACTAAAGTAATGCGAATAATAAGTTCATACATTGAGACACGACTTCTTATGTTAAATGTTATATCAAATGTCAAACAGGTATCATTAGTTGATATTATTTCCAAACCAAATATTTTCACAAACGTACCAGTCAGGTTTATTAATATTTTCGACGTTTTGACCTCTGAAATGGTTCTCAATAAATTAAAACTAAGAGGTATACATGGTCATTGACAGATTTGTTTTAATGTCTGAGAAGAGCCACCCATGTGAGTGGTCGAAACGTCGAAAATAATAATAAACTTGACTGGTCTGTTCGTGAGAATATTTGGTTTGGATATTATATTAATCAGTGATACATATTTTTACATATTATTTAAATAAACTTGTATTGAATTAACGAGTTCAATGGTATTATTCAGCTAATCCAATTTACACTTGAACTTTCTTAGTAATAAGTAGATACATACGAGACTTGTTTTATAACGTGCATATTGTGAATTATTATTGCATTTAATTGAAGTTTTAGTGCGTATTTTGCACATTTTAGTAGTAGCGTATCTACGTGGTGGCGGAGGAGGGGTTCTTCCACGGGCCTCATCATGTAAAATATATAAATGTTGACATTATTAATAAATAAAAGAATTATCAATTTTTTTTTATTCATTGGAGCGTTGGCATGCAAAGGCGTTTGAGTATGGGGTCTTCAAAAATACGCCCGCCTGGGTTTCATAAGGTGTAGATACGATATTGCACATCGATCCAAGCGCTGGTAATAAAAAAAGTGCTCCAGACTAGAGTACTTGGCTGCTAGTGATAATCCCACGACCAGGACGCTATTTGAATAAGCTACAAATCCGTACCAATGAGACCAGCTGACTCCTTACAATTTGTTATCGTCTATACTTATTCATTAGATGATTAAGGAAAGATGAAAGAAAACATGCTTTGTCACTAATTACTCGAGTATTGTATGGAAAAATTATTCGTTAAACTTTGTTTCTTCGCTATGAATCAGAAGTTTAATCATTTTCCTTAACGTAAGTTACATATTCATCCACGTTTCTAACATTAAGCAAAATAGTGTTTGGTCAGAATGAGTGATGAAATTCTACATAATATCATATATTACGAGAAATGTCTGTTTCCACAGTATTGGGTATAAATCCATAATACAATCAGTAATTTGAGGAATATAAAAGCAAACTTTCGGAAAACATAAAAAAAACTTAATAACTATACTTAACTCTAACTATTTGTTTTAGTTTTTTTATGTGCGAGTTATTTACAATGTTTTGATTAAACGAAACAATTTTTTATTCAATAAAAATATTAAATTCTTATTTTATAAACGACTATTTGTTTCTGTAATGATTATGTAGAAGGAGGACCTAATTAAAACAAGAAAAAATATTATGTAAGAGTTTAGTAATACGACTTATATGATACTTTAGAAATCTCAAATCAAAAAGGTATCTTCTTTCCTACTGAGAAGGCGGTCAAGCAAATATTTCAGCGCATTTGTCCAGATTATATGTAAGGATATACTTCTTGAGTCTTTTGACTTTAGTTTCTTATTTCTTCGTATTTTCTCTAGGTAATTGATAAACTTTGTGTTTCTGCACTATGTTTTTTAATTTTTTGTTTCTCAGACCCTTTGATTCGTTCTCATTACTACTCTTATTTTCACAGCGAAATTAATTATTCGTGCTGAGTTTGATGGATATTTGCGGCTCAATGACGAAAAAAGACTGGAAATAGGAAAATCAGTTTTCCTTATTGGAATTCTGCCTTAATATTGGGTAACGGATCGCTACAGTCTGTATTCTCTCTGAACCCATAATTAGCGTAATTGTACTGGTATAAATGTTTCGGAGCGTCACATTTGGTTCACTAAAAAATCGAAAGTGTGTTTCCCTCAATTTCTCGTGCGCACAAACCTTGACATAAGTGACGGGTTCAAAGTGTACATTACTAGTAAACGCCAGTCATTGAAAGTATAAAATAAAATTTCTTTTAAAAGACTCTTTAAGAGTGGTTTTTGAATAAAAAATATCAAAGAAGAAACTCTTGAGATGTTGTTTCTTCTCATACAGTGAAAGAAATGTTAATTGATTCTGTTAAAACAGTCGTGACATAGTGGTAGAGTCTACACTTCCACGATTCGCTGAGTGGGAGAGTGCGAGTTTAAATCACCTCGGCCGAGCAAAATGAGGTTTTCAGCGGGGGTTTCCCTCACTTATTCTAGACAAATGTCGGTTCGTTACCATAAGTTCCCGGCAACCGAACATTTCTCTTTCCCAATTCCCTCACCCAAGTCACGGTCAGGTGGGAGGACAGGTCTCACGAACTGAACCTCGTTAAACGACAATAAATAAAATAAATCTAACTTGTATGCTTACTTTCCTTGGAATAAGTGACAACTAGTGGAAGATTTCATAAATTTAATTTAAAAAAATATTGTTTTAGACGAACTTATGGACTTTATAATCCACAAAGATTTGTTTAGCTCCATCAGCTAAGCATTCAGTATTTTCTGCCTTCTTACTAAATGCGAGTAATTTGTATTAATTTGAAAATATATTACTACTACTCTCACACCTAGGTAATGAGAAAATAAAATTAACCTTCATTAGTTAGTTGTGTATTAATTAATCTAAAACATTAATATATTATGAAGGAAAAATCGTAGAAACGTATTTTTATAATTACAATATTTCTGGAAATGAAAAAATAATTTTTTTAATGAAATTTTTGATATTATTTACTTTTTCCGGAGAAAATTTTAGTTTGTTAAAGGAGTTCATTTTTTCCTCCACTCTCTTAAGGTTTTTGTTGATGTGAGAAAATTAAATTTCTTGTTGCAGTTGCCTTGCTACTTGACTTCTTGGAATTACTTTTTCCAAACCTCTATATTAACGTATAATTATATGCTATGTTGCTTCACAATGATATAAATAATTTTAATGAAACTAATTTCGTTTTATTTTTCACGCTTGTTTCATTCAATTACTTCTAATTTCTAATTTTTTCGAGGGTGAAATATTAAACATGTACCTCACTTTGGTTTAAAATAATTTTTACGGAAATTATGCGTTTAATCTAAATGTACAATGGGGAATAACAATTCCAGAAATTTTATTATAATTAAAATACAAATAGTTGTCCTTGGTGTAAGGGAATATAATAGGATACTATATGGTTGCAGGAAGCACTTACGTTAGAGCAAGATGAATTTTGTTCGTGGAGAGTATCAAGTTAGCTGAAAAAATGTATACTTGATGGTTCATTTAAACCAAGAAGGTCGTAATAAAAATTGCTGCAATTAAATATTTAAGCAGGTTCTTTTACTTTATGCAGGAAAGATGTCGAGGGGCAATCGTAACTCATGAAAAATCTTCTTTTTTTTTTTCAAATTATTCCCGCTAAAATTATTACCTTACGGAGAAATACACATTTTAATAATGTCTCATAAAGATTAAATGAGAAATTCTTGTTCAAGAGAAAATTATTGGGAATTACAAATTAAGTGAAACGAATACATCTTCTTAATTATATGATAACTTTCAGTCAGGTAAAAATGCCGAAGAGCCGGGAATCGAACCCGGCTCTTCTGTAATGATCGTAGGGGTGTTAACCAGTACACCACTTGTTCCTCTTCCGCAACTGTACACCATTTTTATCCAGACTAAAACTTCGGAAGACGCATTTCCATACGAGATAAGATTTTTTAATTATATGTTTGAACCGCAATTGAAGAAATATTTCAATTTTTTCTCCCATCTCCTTTTGTATCTTTGAATTTACGGAAGATATTTAGTTATAAATAGACGAAAAATATCTCGAATGATACATTCATTAAGAAGAGCTGCCTTCTCAACACAATACTGGTCACCTCACCTCCCTCTTGCGCAGAGGTTAAGACATTAGGTAGCCTCTTCTCTCCGCTAATCTCTAGAGCACCATTTTGAACCTCAACTATTACGTAAGTCGTTCTCCAGTTTACAACTGTAACTCCACTTCTGGAGGTGAAACATATAGTCGATTTCGTCGTGTCCTTAAATAGCTTGACTACTCCTACACTACTATCTTTTACGTCATCAGTTTCTTCCATTTGCTTTCCGGATAAGAACGAAAATTTAAGACAAGCCAAACTTGTATACTATTGAACTAGATATACGGTATGAGAGAAAAGAATGAACACGTAACTAATTTTTTATACTTTCCAATTAAAAAAGGAAAGCGTTGTAATCGGTCGAGAAAAAGGTTTTCAGATCTCTTCGGATCTTCGCGAATTGATTCCAGGAGAGTCTATTTCAAATTTTGGCGATGTCCAATGTCGTATATGTATGTACGTTAACGATTTTGTTCCCCCGTTAACTCACGAACAAATTGAAATATCAAAACCAAACTTGAGATTTGACTTTGAATGCGTTGGGAATAGAAGCCTCTTTCTGGACAGCTCATTCCGACTTCATTTACAAACTGTGCTCCATATTCAAAACTTTGAGGAGCGTTTTTTGAATCTGCCAATTAGGGTATTCCAAAGAGTTTAATGTGGAAGAATTCATGCAATCTATACTTGAATATGTTATTACGATTTTTAGGAGACTGTGATGATAAATATTTTGCAGCCGATTGATCTTAGAAATATGTCATCTCGTTTAATAATAATAATAATATAATAATAATAATGTAATTATTTCTTTCTTTAAATGTTTTTTTTTCTTTTTCTTAAATTTCTTGTGTTATATTGGGCATTTAGTGCCATGTGTTTGTTATGAATGTAATAGAAAAGTTGAGTGGGGCACGCTCCAGATTTTTTATTATTATCTTAGTGGGGTGAAAAATGATAAATCCATAGGACCCATGATCGGAATTGATTGGATGGAAGAGAAATGGACGTTGGAGTTTCTCCTTTCTTACGAGACTCATTAACGCGAAACAAGAGTAACTTCATTTAAAACAGAGATTTCCGTTGCGACTTCAAAAAAATTGGAACCTTTCATTTCCTTCCGATTGGTATTGTTACTAAGGAAAAGTTTTCTGGGTGCCTTCTTTCGTTTCTTTTCACGACAGATTAAGATATTGGAAGTTGATTTGGATGCTATTTACGGATTATAGAGATGTTTTTTTTTTTTTTGGGGGGGGGGTTTAAATTAAATTGAATATTGAGATTTACCATCTGGTAATTTTTTGTTTCTATTTATTTATCACCATGAGGTTTCCTTGTCTTCAACTACTGTCATTACAAGGATCAACTTTTGACCATCTCTTGTGATACTCAAATTTTGTTTTGCTATATTTAATCTGAAAATATACCCTCAATTGCCCCTATCTATATTAGAAAGTATTGGGAGATATGATTTTTTTACTGTTTAATTAATATCCCCTAATTTAATCCTTCAAATTTAACATATCAAGTTTCTTGTAACTTTTTAAGAATTCTGCTCTCTCCGCTCCGTATAGCTCACAATGCCATAGAATATGATCAGCAGTATCCTCATCGTTTTGGCAAGTTTCATTATCAGTTTTTTGTATTCTTCGGTGGTAAGTCCTGAAATTTCCATGTCCTGTTATGAACTCTAAATATATTGCTCATCTGAAACCATTTTCTCTTTTTCGTGACGAAGCGTAGGTTTTTAATATACGCATATGTCTCTCTGCTCTTAAATGAATTAATCCAGCGTATCTGCCAAGCTTCCATTAATCTTGATGTAAGTAGTCTTCTTTTTTCAGTTCCTGCCCATTGATGTTTATTGTACCTTTCATCTTCAGTAAATTTCGGAACTTTACATTCTGATTATTGGAATTCATCTTATATAGATGTTAAAAGCTTATTAAAATGCATAGAATTGTCATTTTTTATCCATCAGACAAAAGATGAAGCTCGACAGAACAATATTTTTCTTTCGTAAAGCCTGTGCATAATTCTGTAATGGCTAATGAAAACAATTCGTTGCCGATTTCACATTTAAATCTTGGTTATCCGAAACATAACTTCCCATAGGTTTCTATAAAAACTTGTTTAAATCGTTCTGGATGCTGCCCTTTTTTGACAGAAAAGTTACGTGTGCAATAATTTTAAATGGAGAATAACTGATCAGTGTTACTAATGTTTACACTATTTGTCACTTAGAATCAGCAAAGTTACATGCAATTGCTGTGAATTACAAATTTCCGGTGTGTTTCATTATACAGAGATATTCATCTTAAGATCTTTGAGGTATTGCTTCCTCTGACTATTTTAATTTTTCAAATAAATTTATTTCCGATCGACTTTTGGAATTTCACTTTTCCTTCCATCATAGGCGACGATATTTTCTCTTACATCTCACGCATTGTTTCTTACCCTCATTCTACTATAAGCAAGGAACAAGTTCTAATGGCATGGTAAAACAATAAAATAGATTAAGAATTATTGTAACTGAAGAAAGAGATGGGAATTGTATGTATTTTCTCACAAGAGTTCTTAGGTCGCCAAAGTAAATATAGAATATAAAAGTATAAAAATGAATTACTATTGAAAACATTGATACAATTTCGGGAAAGGTGTTAGATTTTAGTTCTCCGTTTAATTTTTTCATCCTTATATCTTTTCTTTCAGTTTAGTATTCTTCCTGTGCTTTGTGTGTGTAGAGTATGGTACTCAGGTAACGGTATTCAGGTAAATGGTATTCAGAACTCATAGCAGTAACCTTTTCGAGTAGTGTAGTATTCAAAGATTATTTTATTGTGTCCATAACGAATCTTCATGCAAATTACCTATAAAAATGTTTACTTAAAATTTCGATTTTTTGTTTCTTTTGTTAAAAAGCGATACAAAATGAAGTTGGTGCCGTTCTCATGAAATTTTCCAAATTTTATTTTTATCTTCATATGAAAGAAACTCAATTCTAGAGCACGTGCGTTATGTACTCTAAATCTACTATCTACTTGTACTACACTGCGCATTCTCTAAATAGGAAACAAATGAAATGCAGGTATCGGTTTTGGTTGGAATCTTTACAAAGACAGACGGATGAAATATTGAAAATTAGTATTTCAGTATTAAGGCCCCAAGTCAAGCGTCTACGAATTTTCTTGATTTCAATGCTTTATGTACACTGCATTTCATTATTTTTCAATTTCAAATTACTTTATTCACAATAATTTAACAATACACAAATGAACTCAACTGGTTATACACTGCATTAATAATAATAATTTATTTATTTCCACACACACTGATACACCAAACATAGAAAAAAAAATTTATGGTCTATTTTCTATTGTCTGAAAACTCTTTAGCTGACCTTCTAGCCATTACCAGGGTTTAAAAATTAAATCTTTTTTTCCGGTTTCTTTTCTTAATACCTCCATTTTTTGCTGCGCTCATTCACAGTCTTGTCGAGCATAATCTTTATGTAACCTCGCGCGCTGCGCTACTGACCAGCATCAATTCGGTCACATATTCTTCGAAATCTCTAAATACAACTTCATTCTCTATATATCTTTCCCAGTTCTTGAGGTTAAAAATTCCCTTTTGTTTTAAATTTATTACCCATTTCCCTCGCCCCTCTCCATTTATCATGCAATCAGAGAATACATGTTCCACATTATCAATAGCGTCTCCGCATACACATCTATCAGAATGTACAATTCCTCTCTTGTGGAGATCCGCGTACACTGTCCCATGTCGTGTCAGAATTGCTAATGTTGCTCTATTAGGCTTGAACCATTTCGTATTCTCAATCGAATAAGTAACCTTCGTTATAAATCTATGCAGGTCACACCCCTCTTGTGCCTTTTCCCATCTAATTTGCCAGCACATTACTAACTTCCTGTTTATCATCCTTTTCCATCCTGTCCATTTATTCGATATTCGTTCTCCGTCAATTTCTACCTCTTCTCCGTTCAGCACATAATACCGCATCGTCATTTTGTCTGTCTCTTAAGTCTATGGGGAGCACATCCATGATTACTTGTGCTGTTTTTGTTGCTACGCACCGGTACCATTTACTTCATGGCACTAAACAAAATTTCTGCGCACTACTTCATTTCTATTCATCGTGTATTAATTTAGATTTTTTCATGCCAAACATTCGCGCAATAAGTTAGTATAAGCAAACTGGCCCCCTTGAATAGTTGCACCACATCATTTATTTTCATGCTATTCTTATTCAAGCCAATTATTTGCAATTTGTAGATCTTTTTCTTAAATTTTTTCCTTTATATATTCTATGTTTTTTTGTGAATTTCAAGTCTTCATCGACAATTACCCCTTGATATTTTATTTCTTCCACAATTTTTAATCTCCAATCTGAAACTTTTATAACTGGATTTCTTCGTCTTTTTCCCTTGTGTTTCATTCCGAATGCTATTCCACAGGTCTTTTCTTGGAATATTTCCGATTTCTGATCGTTACTTAACATAATAAATTTCTCCAGCAATTTTGTTCTCCTCATTTTCTATTTCCCTTTGTGTATCTCCCTCCACTGTCCGGACTACGTCATCTGCATATGCTAAGGCACAAAATTTATTTTTATTCATCTCATTTAAAATTTATTTACCACTGATTCTAATATAGGGGGTCAGTATAGCTCCCCTGTGGACACCCTCGTACTATACGTTTGATTATTCTTTCAGATCCTATTTTTTAAAATATATACCTATCTTCAAAATAAGACTTGATTATTCTAAGTAAATTTCCTAGTACACCCATGTTTTGTAATTCTTTTATCATCACATTTCACTCCACACTATGAAAAGCCTCTTTGTAATCTATCATTATTGCTATGACATGCCTTTTTGTTCTATTATATATTCGCAGCATTAATTCATTTACCGCGTCCTGCGTCCCTTTCCCGCGTGTAAATCCATATTGATATTTATTTATATGACCTTTTATCTCTTGCATTACTGCTTCCCGTATCAGTTTGTCGAAGATCTTTCTCAGAATTGGTAGTAAGCAGATTGATCTATAAGATCCTGGTTTGTCTTTATCTCTGTCCTCTCCTGTTAAAAAGAGAATTTCACTTCTGCAACCTTCCAAGCTCGGGGATAGTACTTTTATTTCTCGTATTTCAGTATTTCATTACTAACGTCATATATATATATATATATATATATATATATATATATATATATATATATGAAAGAACTCTCAAAACATACAGTGTAGTAGGAACATGATCTCAATAAAGAAATTATATATAATAAATAATAAATAAATGTCTTCGTGACTGTCCTATATTTTGATTCCACATTTAAATTACTTTGTTCAACGAATTAAACGGCAGGGAAAACACGAATACGAATTCTGGTATGCATGTTTGTTATGCAATCAAGATGACTAATTAAATTACGACTTACTATCTTGTATGGACGTTGTGTACATCGTTATTGTGTTATTTAAGAACTGTACATGTCGATTAGTGATTTGTGTGTGTGATTTCTGCTCTTTTGTATACATACTTACATATATCATTTTCTGTTGCTTTCTTCATACTATTTGTTTACACCTGACGACTACTTAAATAAGAAAAATCATAGGACGAAACGTAGTTTTCCGAAATAAAAACATTTATTATCTATAAAAGTTCATATATCATGATTTATTATTTTATTTTAACACGAATACTAACGTGTACATAACCCAACAACTTGTACATGCATTATTCCAATTCCGAGGTGTGTCGGGAAAGAGCGATACAAAAATGAGTTAACCGTAGCACTACAAAACCGATGGAGAACACTCACGAAAATCCTTTCACTGAACGGCGCCTTCCACGTTCTTGGGAAAGCGCGAATGTTGAGCTCTCGTCGCTTTTCACAAGAAAATTTCTCTCGTTCTTCGGGTGATGGAGTGCCGCATGGCTCCCTATTACACGCACGTGAAGGCGTGTGCCTTGACTCAGATACGTACGGCTACATTTCTGAAGAAACATTTTTTTATTTTTTATTTGTACACGCATCACTGTTATCAGATATTTGAGCTTGAACCATCCCCTCGCGCAATGACTCATTAACATCATCACAAAATATATAAACAGTTTTTTAGTCTTTCATTTTTCGTCTTATCAATGTACTACAGCATTTATATTTACAGGTGAATTTAAGGTACAACGTGTTTTGACCATTGTATCCATTATCACTTACTTTACATTAAACCATATCCCCCATACAAAGATTTTTTAACCGTATCACAAAATGCAAACTAATTTTTTTATTATGTTGTATGTGATATTGTTATATCTGCGTTGCCCACATGTTTTTGAGTTCCGTACATATGAATTTTTTTCTTTCCTGACGCTATCAAATTTCCATGCAATTTTTTACCATCGATATTTAAATGCTTTGATTGATAATTTATGCTATTTATGTATCCAGGAATACTTTGATAAGAAACGTGTATGTTTGGAGTAAAGGATTATTTTTTCATCACAGACACACCATTACATACGAAATCACGTAAAATTAAATTACCAGGAATAAAAATCACTTTTTGTTTCATAGAATTTCTCCAAGGTCTCTATACTTCAGCTATTATGAAACATGGTTTTCGATACACCACATACATTATTCAAATACGACTTTTACGTTGTTGCAAAATTGTGAAAATGACAGTTAAAGAATGACAAGGTCAAATTAACCAGGAATAAAGTTAAATAATTGACTAATCCGTTACGGAAATAAATGTCTTAGAAGGATCGTTGCAATTCTTTTATGCATTGACTATAAATGACTTTTGAGCTTGTTTAGTTCGGGTAAGTATCTCTTTCCGAGATCTTTTAGTGCATTGATGCAGGTGTTTCACTTGATGACTGCAAGCATCGTGTACTAGGTACGTGTGTCTCACACAATCACGTTTTCCATAAGTTACATAGAATTTTTCTAATTCAACATTCACATTGTAACAAAATAGTCAAAGTGACAATTGAAAAATGACAGTGTAAAACCTATTTAGGATTAAAACCGTTAAATAATTGACTTTTCCTCTTTAAAAATAAATTTGTTTGATGGATAATTCCAATTCTTTTATGTATTGACTATAAATGACGTTTGTGCATTTATAGCTCGATTAAGAATAACCACCGGTTGTGTCTTCACTTCCACGACATCGCTGAGCGGTAGAGCGAGGGTTCAAACCGTACTCGGTCGAACTATATGAGTTTTTTTTTTCTAGCTCGGATTTCTCTAATCTTCTCCTGACAAATGTCGGCTCGGTGCCATAAGTTCGCCGGCAACCCCACATCTCTTTTTCGAAATTCTCTTACCCTAACCCTCGGTTAGGTGAAAGAGCAGACCTCATGACCTGGACCTCGCAATAAGACATAAATAAATGTATAAATAGACAAATCTTGATGCAGACAATGTACTTGGTAACAGCAAGTACTTTCCTTGTGCCCCACTCACCCACAATGTTAACAGTGGAATCTGTTTCCAGAGGATGTGTAGAATGTCAGTGCACTTGATGACTGCAATCGTTTTGTGCATGTCCCACTCACCCGCAGTAGTAGCAGCAGCGGCAGCGGCAGCTTCTTCGTCGGCGACTGCGCACCGGCGTGTCCTCTGCGTCGGAGGCCTTCGAGAGCGGAACGCGAGCGCTGTGTTGTGTCTGCGGCGGACGCCCGGCGCACTATGAGTGGCCGTTGCCTCCGCGGATGAGGGACGATACGACGGCGGCGGCGGCGGCGGCGGCGGGGGTGGAGGAGCAGATACCACGTGGGGAGCTCTTCGCTTTCAATGATTGGTCGGAGCAGTTGATGCTGCGGATCGCGGCTTTCCGGTGACAATCCCTGTGTCTTCTTGTAATAACTTATCCTCACCGAAGGACCAATCGCCACTTCACTTTCCGGAACTAAGCTCTACCCTGGGAGAACCGAAGAAAAAACCGGGTTAGCAAGGAACAATAGAGATCGGCATGATACGGTTGTGTACAAGAAATACTGCTTTTATAAATAGAACAAGTACATTTAAATAATTACTTGTAAAATAATATTTCTCATCGAGGTATATAGTGCTTGCAGATCTTAGTACTGTGAGAAAAAGATATAAATTGAATATATTTCGCACAAAAAGTTCTTTTATACACTAATAAAAACACATGAATTTTTTCTAACAATATTTATCATACCAGATAGTAATATAGAATTTATCCCGGTCTTAATATTTGTTAAATTTATTGGAGCTCTTAACTTTTTACTCGTATACTTTTTGTGTGTTCAAGATTTAAATTCATCGGATTAACACTGCTATTATAGCGTTCCTAGATTTTCGTTCTGCTTTCAATTATAGGACTAATAATATGTAAATGAAAAATAATACAATATCGCTATTAACGTTTGGAGATGTAACGGAGTGATTTCAATTAAGAAGAGTTACGAAAAATGCAATAAATTATTCTAATTATTGTTATAGGGTTTTAATACGTACACCATTACGAGTAGATTCAATGGAGTGTCTAAATTCGATATGACGACAAGTATTTGATGATTTGATCTAAAATTTTAAAGGACTCTTCTACCGAACGTTGCAAAATCTGTGGTCATTTTTAATTCAACAACGTGAAAAAAAAAACAGTTCAAACTTGCGTGTTTTCCAGTTGATGTTCAACTTGACTTGTATAACTGGTGAGATTGGTTAGAGTTCAGAGATCAACTACGCACTTCGATCATCAACCGTTCTTATTTTAATTCAGCTTTACTTTGAAAGTATCCATAATAATGGAAACACTCGAATACTACTGTTGAATTTGAATTGTTTCTTTACTTCGAGAAATTGTTTTTTCATTTTTGAAATAAACAAGAGTACATAAATAATTTGACATCAGTACATGAACGAAGATGCAAACATCCTTTTGTGAAGTCATTAAAGAACTCTGGAAAATGTTAGTTAGTTGCATATAAAGTATGGAATATTTAATTTTTGAAATTCCTTGTTGATAAAAATGCTTACTATAAAATATCGAATAATAGTCACTGAGTGGCCATAGGACGGCCACCAATAGCCGTTTGTCGCTAACACATGGTCATCCAATGCCCATTTTTACTAGAGAAGAATTTTTATCAATCCCATCAAATCAAAAAAGTACAGATTTTTCCCACTTAACTACTAGACACTGAACTGTTTTACACGATCTCCCTTGTAATAGAAATAATGTTACGCAAGGAACTCGTGTTTTCAATACCGGCCACAATACAGGAAACGTATTTCCTTCTGATAACTATTAACGACATCTGCTTCGACTGACTTAACTTCCGCAGCTACTTCAAATACTTGAAATACTTGGAGAGTGTGAAAGGAAAACAATAATAACTTATTGCCAATAAAATAGTTACGACTGCATGTGCTGCGTAGAGGAAATAAACTACTTTCTAACTCCGGAAGCGAGAAAAAAAAAGGGGCTACACAGTCAATTCTATCACTGTTAGGGGCACACGATAATGACGGTGGTATCGGTTATACAGATAATGCAGGCAACAGTGCCGAGAAATTGGAGTAGATACTGCGGAAAAAGATCTTAAATAATAATAATCATCATCCTAAAAGGTAAAGATGAATGTTGTAAGAATTTCAACAAACAATAAATCATTTTGCTTTCTTTGCCAGAAGTTTCTTTTTTTAATTTTGTTTTTAGTCTCAGTGATTACGGTAATATCAGCGTGCGAGACGTTTCTCAAACCTATAATTATTTAATGAAACTTTCAATGTTATCTATTCTGTTTATATAAAAAAATAGTCGTTATTAGAATAATTCATAAATTATGGTATATGGCGCTAGTCGAATGTTCTTCCGGAACACAACGGCGGTAGCGGCCGCGGCGACTGCTTGTAGAACTAAAACGCTAGTAAAATCTATACTATTCGTCCGAATTTTATGATTTAAAGACATTTTTCATTTTTTAAATACACGAAACTCAAAATGCATTTAATTTAGGATTTACTTTTGATGAGGATTTTTTGTTATCTACTTGAATTATTCTTTTAATTTGAAGTTTTTTAATACGTCTATTTTTAAAACATTAGTTCCAATAAAATTTTGTTAACCTTTGTAGATAGACATGGTGACGCAGACCTTTCTGTAGATCTCTTTAAGATGAATAATATTGCCTTTTATCGTTGCCAGCTATCTCGAACCGTTTAGGCAGCGAATGCAAAAATCTGTTTCCACCGTCTTGATTGTCCACTATCGTTATTATTTGTGATAACAAAATATATACTCAAATCTTGCCAGAGAACATGTTTATGAATTAAAGAAAGTATCACGTAAATCGGATGAGTGGTTCTCGAGTTTTAAGAGGACAAACAGGTTTGCAGACAGACGGACAGAAATGAAAGTGACCTTGTTTTATAACATGTACAGATTAGCTCCAAAAGATCTAAATGTTATCATACGACGTGATAGATAATAATTTATTCAATCATTTGAAAGAAGAACCTTCTAGCAGAGTCCCTGTGTATCTACATTGTTCATTCGCTGGCAGTTCGCTTGACGTTGCGGTATTTGTGTAGCGTATTAGCTGCATTTGGCTCAATATTTGACGAACTCACTATTATCACAAACATGGCATCCTCAGATGGTCCGAACACGGAAATAACCCAATAATACCAAATATGTTTTCTTATACCAATGGTGGACGGGATGTATTTGAGATAATTCAAGAAATATTTATACTGTTTCGTTTTCCCAACCTATATAAACATTCCAGTCCGTATTAAAGAAATTGTAGAATAAGAAAATACAAAATATAGGTTAATGAACCAGAATATCAACAAATCTCGATCATGCGCGCTTTACTAAGCGAAACTAGGCAAACCAAGTGTGAACGAAGGTTCACGCAAATATTTGCCTTATCGGAATCCTTTGATGTGCGACTAGAAACCGACAAGAGGACAGATTCGGGTGTTCGCATAGTTGCGTATTTGCCACAGTAGGGCAAATACATCGAATACAGACAAATAGCTCGGCTATACTTGGCCGTGTTGGCAAATTCACAAATATGCAACGCCAAGTGAAGTGCCGGCGTAAGATGCACACCTCGCAGTCATCGCCATTACGAAGCGCTATTCTGTGTTTTTTTACTGGAAAAGTTATTTTCCCCTCTTTTCAGCGTAGTTGTCAGGTAGAGACTCAAACATAAATAGTTTGACGGGCCTTTCCTGTAAAGTTCCTCGAAAGTAAACCGGGGTGACGCAACGTAAGGTATGAAATGCGTTCGAGATGTCGTGGGCAGAATGAGGAAGGGGGAGGAAGCTCGCTACTTTGATTCCTCTCTTGCTTCCGAGTCTAATTTTCTATGATTCGATATGTGCATATATATCTATTTTTCTGTTAATATTTTTTTTAGTTCGTGGATGGATGTTCTTTATAGGAGCGTACAGTATGGTACAGTGTATACAATAGAATATAATGAGTTGCAATGACGTCTCACTCACTTGTTTATACGTGATAACCCCGCACGTTAGACATACATAAATGAAGGTGAACATAAACTATAAATGTTTAAAAAACGAAACAAAATCTCAAAATACAATTCAGTTCTTCGAAATGAAAATTTATGTATTTTATTTTTAAGGAACAACCAGTTACTTCGCAATTACACCTACTTCGAAAATAGATGCATCATTTAACTTGAAGGTAATACAGCGGGATAACTAACCTTAGTTCCATTTTTTCAACAAACGATTCAACCACAAGTTTTCTGTAAAGCATTGTTGCTTTACAGCTGTGACAGAAGATACGAACCTTGCGAGCAGAATGTGAACTGACGCTCGCAGTGTTGTTACCAGAAACTACGAAAATCAAGCCGAAGTTTAATGTCATAGAAACAACACAATACTTGTTTATACGTGATAACCTGGTAAAAGTTTAGTCTCTTTTTGAACAAAAAAGAAATTTGCTGGGAATCTCGGATTAACTGGCCAAACGGATTATAAGCTTGTGTCTCGGTCCCGACCACACCGGTTGAGATGGGTTCTATTGAATTTACGAATTTTTCCGTTCAATTTCTCACACCTTTCTTCGTCCTTAATTTCTCCTATTTGTAAAATATACTTGCAGAATTTTTCAAACACCTTTCTACACGATATGTGTTCGTTATTACTCCTTTCACCTGCTTACATGATACGCTTCTGTGCTATATGTGTATCAACTTGTTTCCCCGCTCACAAAGGCTTAATGAATGTTCTTTTATCTCTCTTTTCCGGAAATGACATATGACTCTCAATGTCTCTCTTATGAACTCTCTTACAGAACTGAGCTATTCTTTATGTAACCAATTTGTTTACTCAGCATCACATTGAATTATTTTTAGATGTATCACATAACATTGTCGCGTAAACAACATTTTTACGAAGTAATTATTCTAAGTGCATTAACGTATTAAGTTATTTTTCTCTATCACTATATTGAGTACTTAATATTATTATTAAGATAATGTTTCGTCATTAATAGATCGAAATTTAATTAGAGTTATCTTTAACATTATATTGTTTGTACCAAGTGAAACATGTTTTTTTCATTGCGTATAATTTTTATTATAACTTAGTTAACTGTGTCATGGCATATCTAAATTATGCTATGGAGGAAGTACATGAAAAACGTGATTGGACTATTGAGCGGGAAACATTTGCGTTTGCAAATGTATCTGAAACATTTAATTAAATTTTTATTGATTTTAATTAAGAATTTTCTTAATTTTATTTATATAATTATTACTTACAACGTAAAAATATCGTTATATCATAATAAAATTATTCTTTTTAACAATACCAAACTAAGTTTTCAAAACTACCGTTATATATGGAAATATCGTTTCAAGTTGCCAAATGTATTAGAATGTGATTATACAAGTAGTATGCGATTGTATTATAATGCCAAAACGTATATAACCTAACCGTAAGCATCTCTTTATGGAGGATAATTGCTTGTTATAAACAATTTAGAAAAAAATGAAATACTTCTTTAGATATTTAAAAATAATACTGAGAAGTTTATTGGTTTTCACTCATTTATTATTCAATGTTTTCCGTCTTACTTCTTAAAATTGTAACTACGAAATTGACCGACACCAACGTACGTGAGGGACTCACTGAAAGTCGTGTCCAGTTNAAGAGACAGCGGAAAATCTCTGGTTTCATCCAATGCTTCCTCTAACAATAAATAAAGCTTTTGGTTCCAAACATTGTTTTCCGATTCCTAAAATCCAGTCAACGGATGGAAAAAGTGTCTTTCCACAAATACTACAGCCACATTAAAAAAAGCATTAGAAAGTCTTTAGAAGCAAGTAAACACGAGAGTTTGCAAAGATTCGACAAAATAAATTATTGTTGAAGCAAGTATGTCATAAAATAAGAGAATGGCATCTTAGAGAATTCCACTACAAGCGCCATATTTTCCCTCTTAAACGATGTTACCACATCACTTGACCGTGGAGAAAATCCTCAGGGTGTTTTTCTTGACTTATCCAAAGCATTCGATGTCATCGATCACGGAATTCTCCTTTCCAAATTGCATTCTTTAGGCATTCGTGGACTTCCACATCANAGATATCAACAGGTAGAAATATCCTATACTAAAAATAAAATACTTGAGCGTTGTCTTTCAGAAACAAAACCACTTACTTGCGGAGTACATCAAGGATCAATTCTCGGCCCTATACTCTTTTTATTGTATGTGAACGACATGTCATCATCCACATCAGATTGCAAAATGGTTCTTTTTGCTGATGACACTAATTTACTGTGTAAACACGCCAATGCTCAAAACGTTTTGTCTAATCTTTCGACTTGGTTCCATGCAAATCGTCTCATTGTAAACACTGACAAAACAGTGTCTATGTCATTTCACAATAGTAATACAAAGTCTTTACCCCAGGTTTCATTCGAGAGATTCATTCGAGAAGTTACAAACCGGGAATTGAACCCGTGATGACTTATGGATGAGCAAGAACGCTACCACCTGAGCCACCTGAGGGTAGAGTTGGTGAACAACTGACCCAAAACCTAGTGAGATTTTTCATCTGTTTCCATCCTTCTTTTGTCCGATGATTTCTTCCTCTTCTTCAGATGACATCATCAAATATTGTACCTTCCCCTCTCAAACTTGCCACGTAATTTCGTAGTTACACGTGATGGTGGTACAGTAAAAATTTCTTCCCGCTATAGTCTCTGCACTCCTTTCCTTTTCGTCATATTTCCAACGCAAGTTATCTCTTAGTGGTTTCGCGTCGTATTAGGTTATGTTCTCAGATACAATTTCGTTTCTTTTATATACGAAATTTAATAGACAGTTAATAGTTATATATGAAAGTGAAAGACATAATAATAGCGACATACTTAATATTAGTTATTAAGACAACTAAATTAACAAATAATATGACTAAAAATAGATCAAATATAAACAAAAAATACGATTTTAAAAACAAGTTTTTATTTAAAAAGTACTGTTCATTAAAAACTAAAATTTGATATTCAGTAAAATTTAAAGTAAAAAAAATATAACTTCAAAAAATTTCCTTCCTTGGACACTAACTATAGGTGCAAGCGTATTGAGGCCACTTAAATGTTAGTATTTTCAAAACTTGAAATTTGAAAAGGTTAAGGCATTTTTCAAAAATTTTATTGTTAGTACTTGACTCCTCTGGCTATAAAAAATTATATTTCATAGATATCATATGTATATGTACCTTTTTAGTACCAACATATATGACGAGAGATCAAGGAGTGGACATTTTTGATTTTCAATTTTACTAAAAATCTGATTTTACTTTTGTGTACTACAGTAATTTTTAAATAATGGCTTGTTTAAAAAAGAAAAAAAAGAGAAGATTTTTGCGTTTATTTTCTAATATTATTATTGTTAATTATTAACAGAAGTTAATGGTTTCATTTGTATTTAAAAACCGCATGTAACGCATCAGAGCTGATCCCGTCATACTTTTGTGAAATTGGAAAGGTAACAGAGCTTACAACGAACGTCATCACAATGCTCAGATTTTGATACACATACACAAGAGAACATTTAAAACTTCATGAAATAATTGAAAAAAATACATAGTTATTCTGAATGTGACTATTAACGCATTGTTTCCATAAAATGTAGTTTGTATTTACTAAAATTCTATCAAACTTTAGCCACGTTTCGAATTTCTCTTTTCTTGGTAGAAAAACACATTTCCCCCAGGGGATTTACATCTAGTAAGTACGTGTTTGGGAAACACGGGGCCCCTAGCTGAGTCTTGCATTACTTCCACTTACTTGTGCCATGCTCCTTCCTTTCTCTTTCCTCACCTTCCTTGGTCACCTCTTGTTCTTATCGATCCCGACGCTAGGGTATCTTTCATTTTCCTCTTTCTTTTTCTTCTTCTTTTTTTATTGTTTTAAGTAAAGTCTTGAGATATGTTGGGATTTGAGTTTTGAGTTGTAATTCAGGAGGGTTTTTAGTGGGTATGGCTGAGTCATTCGGCGAGTCCCACACGAGGGGAGAGTCATGTTGTCTCTCCCTAGTGCGTAACTGCATTTTCCCTACTTGTACAGAATTTTAGAGCTTTAATGACCTCGATGTTCACGAGCCCTAAAGCCCTACAAAAAAGAAACATAAAATACCTTGAGAGCAGTCAAAGTTGCATAATCAATTCAAGAAATCTTCTTTAAGAAACACAGTATTAGATATTATGAAAACGATATATTGACTTTATACTGATAATAAAACATTTTATTTTCCGGTGGTTCGTCTGTCTATCGAAAATCATTAAATTTCCAACAAATTGAAAACTTCAGTTAATATCTTCTTCCCATTCTAACTCTTTCCTTTGACGTCATGTTAAACGGAATTCGCATTTGTTCGTGTAATGTTGACAGAAATTTGTAAATATTATTGTTACGTGACAACTTAGTCATGTAGTTTCCTAAAATCAAAGAATCGCCGAACATGAATAATGAGAAGAACTGTAACCAAACATTATGGTAATATTTCTTGTGTTAAACTTTCTTGTTAAGGCACCTCCGTACATACAATTGAAAGGTTGTGAATATGAAAGTTTGAGTTCGTTTTTTAATATTTTGAGGCAAATTGGCCTTTAGCTTATATACTGGTTTTATTTCTTGTACTTTTTTAGAGAAGTAATTTATGAATCTAAATAATAGAGAACTTAAATGTGAGATAATTAAGTACTTCACTTACATAATACAATTTCTAATTCAAAGCAAAAATAGAAAAGTTATTTTTATACCATTTTTAATAATGTGACAAAACTAACTAGGGATGCAAAACCATTGCAAATACTTCCTCATATGCGTGTTTCTCCGTCTGCACCAGAAAGTCGGAAAAAAATTATACTCACATAGTGAAAGGGTTATTTCTGGCGTAGTTCTCAATATTTTGGTTGTCTTCCAGTGCTCTATTCATGCTTGCTAGATGAATTTATTACTGTCTTTTGTTTGAAATTTGAAAATAAAATACATATTCAGAATATTCAGAATTTCAAAACATATAGCGACATATGTCTTATAAATATCATAAAAATGTTATGTAAATGTAATTTCGTTGTAGACAGAAATTGATGTATTTTCGTATCTGCAGTGCGTTTCCTGTCCTCCTATGTATTTTATCATTATCATAACTTTCATTTCAGTTTACGAAACGTGTATTCTACGTATGATAGGTCAATTTTCACTGCTAAATATTATTCAAGCTTATTGAAACAGTAAACTTGAAATGTGTAAGTGTAGCAGACAAAAATTATTTTACTGCGTCTATACCAAACTTTCAAGCGAAATACCGCTAATGGGGATGTAATACATACTTATTGTACTTTGCGTCCAGAAAATTCAATCAAAATCGTTGGAGCCGTTTTTGAGAAACATTTAAAATAGTACTTTGACCTTCATGTAAAGTACACTTTGTCAAAAAAAAAAAAATAGAGCACGTACATCGACAACAAGTAAATTCTACCGTAAATACGAATTAAATTTATTCATCCATTTATTCAGAATCGCTGCGCACAGACGGACACACAGACGGACGAACGGACGTTATGCCAAAAACCACCTTTCAGAATCAGGGATCACCAAAACGGATATTTCCGACGAAATCTCGCATTCGAGTATTTTCACGATTACAATACTTTCTATATACTATGTATATGAGAAAGTAAAATGCATTTATTGCAATAATATTGAGATCATAAATTAAAGAATTTATTAACTGTGCCAATTTAATGCAGGCCTGGTAAAATATAGGGTATATATAGTAGGATCGTAACAACAAAATTTGTTTATAATATTATTAAATTAAATAGTATTAGTTATTATTAAATATTTTTAAAAAAATATTGTTCCATTGTAAATATATGTATACAACAATGTAAGTAATTAGACTACGTAATATTGGATAAGTAAAGGTTTTTAATATGAATAAGATTGTAGTATATAATTATATTTACTGTCTGATAGTGTACACTGTCACATTTCGTATGAAGATGTGGTGTATGATTGATGTCAATAAAGCTGATAGTTGGGGAATGGATAATGGATAATGTCGAAAAAATTAACAAGGTATGTTATAATTGTATATTGCAATAGATTTATTGTATATTGTAATAATTGTAATTGTATAGTTATAAAGTATCTAGAGATGGTAACAGATACTGTTATATCTCTTATAACCCTGACAAAAGTTAAATAAACTAACGGGAACTTTGGCATAGTTAATGAATGTTTTTATTAAAACTAAGACCTCAATTTTATTATAATATATTCAAGTGTGGTAAAGAATCCTAAAGAAAAAAAAAATGGTTTGTCGTTTCAACCGGTCGCAGAGACCGTGTTACACCGATGGACGATTGGAGCGTATCCTTCAGGGTCACTGTGCACCGACGCATCCGATGACGAGCCTCTTTATCCTTTACTTCCTGTCACTTTGCCAATCAACAATCGACGCCTTCTTCTATCCCGAGGCGAAAGTGGTGGAAGAAGCGGAGGGAGGGGGAAACTATGAAGGTGAAGGTGATGGTCGTGGCTCTCTCTCTCTCTCTTGGTCACTGTGAAGGTCGACGGTGAACGGTGGCGCCAACACTCCACGCATTGCTGCTATTTCTTCAAGTAGTACTAGCATAGGAAGAGTTAAATCACTAAAATGTCTTAGATCGCCATCAATAAACAGAATAATATGTATATATTGCGATCTCTATTTGAAAAAACATACCGCACCGGCCATTTTAATGAAATAATTGCGATAATAAATTATGGTGTAATACGGTCTTATGAAGAAAACACTCATTTACAAAATATGACCAACTTTAAAATCACGAAAGTGATGGAAGTTTACTTTGATTTGTAAAAATACTTTGGGGAATTTACTACATCACTTTTATCTATAGGTTTTATCACGGAGATCTGAGAAAGATATTTCACTTTTTCCTTTGAGGTGAGATGCATAAATCACGGAACTGTCGTGTCGTTGAATATTATTATTAACTGAAAGACATAAATTAAATCTTTTTTTTTCATCATTATTATTAATAATGTTGTTTTATGACGATTAGAATAAAAATAAAGCAAACAATTATAGATCTGAGTGATTTGACTAACTTGGAGTGCTGGTGCTACCTTAAGGTAGTATGAGTAATCTAGGGACTGTTTCAAATATTCTGAATTTTTTTAAATGAAAGAATAAATTATTGTCTATGAATTCGTCCAATAAAATTTGAAATTTACGTAATTAATATTTGAAGAAGAAAACATACTTGAAGTTTTGTGATAACCTCCGGTCAGATAAAAATGGTGACGAGGCGGGAATCGAACCCGGAACCTCTGCATTGTTCACAGGGGTGTTAACCACTACACCACCCATTCGCCTTCCACAATTGTACACCATTTATATTCCAGACCTAGTCCGGAATACCTTAGACACTTCTCCATTCTGGAGATAAGTGAACAAGACGGCAACCTATGCTGTGTGGGCTTAAGAACCGGGATCACATAAGGTCTTACGAGATGTATGTTCTGTGAAACTTTTATCACTTTCGTGATTTAAAAGTCTGTCTTTTATTGAAAATAAGAGTTTTCTCCATAAGAACATCATTTATAATTGGAATTTTGTCGTGTACATGACCAGTGAGGTATGTTTTTTGTAGTTGAAATCACAATATGTACATTTTCTTTTGCCAATTAAAGTTATTTTAGTGATTTAATTCTACTTGCTCTATTACCTTAATTCCTTGATCAATTCTTTTCATACTACTATTAAAATGAAGAACACAAATGCATTTATTCTAGCAGTATACATAGAAACTAACGATGTCAAACAAACATAAGAAAATAATTACATACGTTTTCCCGAGTTGGAATTGATTTCCTATTAATGGGGTATAATATTTACAATATGATGAAAATCAAAATCGTCTCTCTGTAATCATAAATCATTATGTTTTAAATTATTTAAACTTAAACTATCTGTGAGCAATTTTAGCGCAATATTAACAAACACTGGATGCATCACTATGGAACAATATTGGCAGCTGCGTATGCCGATCTTTATAGAGCTCTGAATTAATCTGTAAACTTTTACCAGGAGAGAAATTGGCGAAGCCGCGTCCCGTCAGACGGCAGAGATGTCTGTCAGTAAATGGCAGAAGTATGAAGTCAAGGAAATAATGTTCTTTGATTTATTCAATATGCATTTCCAGAAAATGAGATGGTATAAACATAAACCAATTACATTCAGATGTCAAAACAAAGGAGCAAATTATATTTTTAATATTTTGTCTCTTTTACGTGTGTTCTGCCCGGTTTTTTTTTGTAAATTTGCAAATTCGTTCTTGTATCTTCGACTTTGCTTGTGTAATAGTTTTTTCTTTCAACTTTTGGGATATTTTTCTTTCATTTTTACGGATTTATCTATTACAATAATATAGTACATTATGTGTGAAACAATTAAAATATCGATCAGTTACGAAGTATCTTAAAGTGGTAACTAGTCACTCTTCGGGAGGAATTGATTTTCGCATCACTATTTGCTCCTCATGGAACTAAACAGATAGTCAAAAGTTGCATTGTTCAAGTGTAACTAATTTGTTAAACTCAACAGTGTCATTACATCTCAAATGACGAATGTGTTTAAAATCTTTTCTCAGCAGTGACTGCGTGACTCATTTCTTTCTTTTCCATATTCTGTTTCTTACATTATGTATCTCAACAACCCAATGGATGATGATATCGTGTCCGAATTGCTTCTAGGGTAGTCAGTTTTTAGATATTTGATTTAACAATCTTAACATGCAAAACTCGAGATGATGCATCTCTTAGTTCGTGAAATGGGGTGAAACTGTCGCACGCGCTAACGACAAAGTCTTGAAGACATGTTCACTCCTTCGCAGTCATTAAAAACGAAACATCGGGAAACCTTCAAATCCACATTGTACATTTCAATTAATGGCATTAACATACGAAAAACGAGATATTCTCAATTAGTTCGTAAGATTTAATGAAAACTTTACTGAATCGTATAAACTCGTAAATAATCGTAAATGTTTTGTATGTGACCAGGTTGTTCAACTGTAAAGGTTCGATGTACTAGACGAAATTGAATAGGAGAAATATGATCATACACTATGATATGGTTTCTTCCAACAGGAAACAAAGAAATTGAAAGCGAGTCCCATCTCAGTCTGTGCGGTATTACCAAACAGAAATAAAAGGCCCAAGATGCAAATGGAGACGTGTCTTACATCAAGGACTCTCTAATTTATGTTGCGGTCTATCATGAACATAAAACCGCGTTAGGAATTATCCTATTAGCTGTATAGCGGATTAGATATATCTCCATATTTTCTTTTAATCCCTTTAATTTGTCGGTTTCGATACGGTGTCGGTACATTTCATCTTTATTCTTTAAGCCTAAAATGAACGTAGATCAAATGCATTCCTTGGAAATGTCTGATTAGAGTCGTGATCACTTGGTTCATTGAAAGTCAATAAATTACGGTTCATAAAGTCTGAATTAACTTCATGATACAATGAAAAAAAACGTATCGAAGTAAATTATTTCCCAGAATTAAACAGACCGAACAATATAGGTAAAACGTTTCGACCCATGTGTTAATATAATTTATTTGAAATGAAACAAATTTGGTTCATCAGAAAAGAGACATACAATGAATAAAAGTCGTTCATAATTTTTGACATGTGTAAGGTAGAACTAGCTTTGGTAGAATTAAGTCACTAAAATAACAGAGTAACATGTACATGATATGATTTCTTCTTGAAAAACACACATAACCGGTGGGATTAGCGCTCCAAGAATAATCAAGTCACTGAGATATATCATTGTTTTATTTTTTTAAACACCAGTTTTTGAATTATAGTGATGAAATAACGTAATTTAATTTTTACCTATCTGCTCATAGTATAGTATAAATAATGTTTAGAAACTCGCTTGACTCGTTTCAAATGCACATGAGCATTAAGTAATAACATGGCGACCGAGCGCAACGGTTTCGTGATTTATGCATCTCACTTCGGAAAAAGAGAAATATCTTTTCGTAATGTCCTGTGACGTGTAGATAAATGTGACGTATGGAAAATTTCTACAACTCAATGTATATTTCAATCATATTCGTGATTAAAAAGTTGATTCTTTTTTTGGATAATAAGTGTTTCTTCCATAAGACGCAATGTATTACAACATCAATTATAATTGCGATTATGTCATTTCAATGACCGGTTAGGTGTGTTTTTCAAGATGAAATCATATCAGGTACATGTTACTCTGTTATTTTAGTGGCTTAATTCTACCTAAGCTAGTTCTACCTTACTCATGTCAAAAATTATGAACGATTTTTCTTCATTGTATGTCCTTTTTCTGATGAATTAAATTTGTATGAAATGAAAAGTATATTTTAAAATTATGTCTTATTGTTTTATTTTATTGTCGTGCTTTCATATGTTGTATCCGGTATATCTTGAACGGTAAAAAGCGTTTTGCGTAAATAAGAAAATTGAAACCTGTACAGTGTCTTATATACAAATTTCTTTGTCAAATACCTAATTTCCTTTTGATTTTGAGCCATTTTTCGTAGTCATTATTTCTTTGTAGTGTTGCATTATATTGTGTCCAGCTTATTGTCACCATATTTCATTCTCAAAGGATATTAATCTTCATATCCTTCATGTTGAGTTGGCATGAAGAAATATTTAGTACATGTACATACATACCTCGTCTAGCGAAGATAATTATTGTGGAATCGCCAGCGTGACAGATACATATAGAATTAGTTCTTGAGTTATTATAGTTTAATTCGTTCAAAACATTACCTTGCTCAAATATTTTGGCTGATTATCTTGAATATAAGGAAACACAAGTTACATTTTTAAACTGATGATTATGGACTCCTACATTGAGATATATTCCACTATTAAAATGAAACTATATCAAGAGGTTGACGTTTCCCAATACTGATCTTAAGGCCTTCGGAGTCACAATCGGTGCATCTGCGCAATTTCGTAGCCTCGTTGTAAGAAGATGATGCAGGCGTGTCACTCTGGCCGCTTTAGCCTCAGGACAAATTCAGTACTTGTTTTACAACTGTACGTCATCTTGTGAGTCTAGCTACTTTATAGATAGAAAGACGTCACCTCAAACAACGTTCCAAGTAGAATCGAGTAGATTTTCACACTTCAGCGGATCATCACAATGCGTGCAAATCTGAGCCTGTATATCATTTCATGTACACGAAAGGAAGATCAAAATGACAACTCTGGATCTTTTTTTTTTTTTGCTTACATACGATCGTTTATCTCCCATGACCACTTCTACTACGGCAAGGGGACCAAAATGGCTTTCATCAGCTGTCACGTGATTGTTGCCGCCAAAATGGTGGTAGGGGTGTTACAGCGGATCCAATCAGATGACGCGACGATCTCGACGTTTCTCTTTCTTATTGAGGTCTCAAGATCAGACATTGAGGCATGAGGGTACTTGTCATGCCAACGGAATTTAATTTCCTGTGCTCCATCCAGCATCCAAGTGATCTACGGTGACACCTAAACTGGCACTGAATTCACGAAAAATGTCACAAATTTTCGATCTTTCAGTTTGTCTGGATAAATATATCTTTGGGAATAATCTTCATCGGATTTTTATTTTCTCGCGTTTATGCAATTGAATGGTACACATAACCAACAGAATATCCGCGTGTTCCTTAATTTTTTTCTAACAGAGCTTTTATGAGTACTGTGTATATATCAACGGAACCAAAATCTTGTCACATGACGGAGTAGAAAACAAATCACGCAGACATTGGTCATGAAATACTCAGATAATTATCACCTTTTCGTCTTATCTCCTTGCAAAAACTCAGTTACCCTCAAACTTTAAATTTGTTTAGCTCGCGCAGAATCAACTTTCATTTCGTTTCAATCACTCTTTTTTTGCAATGGCCAACAGAGCGCTTCGGCTTGCGTCAAGGCTGCAGAAGAACGAGTGTCATAAAGTACAGTCCCTAATAAAAATAGAACCGCCAGCTGTGTACATAACCTATGGAGTATCTGTATCGGGACATAGGATAAAAAATGTACACTATGAGCGAAAGCTTAGAGCTCTACAAAGATTATACCTCCTGAGGTTGTCAGGTTGTTATAAAACAGTTTCTTGTGATACGTTAGAAGTAATTACAGGAGTTTGGACAATAGATCTACAAATTATGGAGGTAGAGTAACGAAGAACTTTGAAAAGGGAAGCAATAATGATGGTAAACGGAGAAGTTCATACGAGAGAAAATAACGGTCGACAACGGTTAAAGCACAACACCCATTGGAGGGATGGAATATACGATGGGCGAAAAGTACGCACGGACGACAAACGTATCTATACATATTGGACGTAACTTACCGAGAACGGACAAAGATATTGTCAAAACTGAGTCCGTATATGACAGAGATAATAACGTGAAATAGTGATTTCGCAACTTGGAAAGATTTGGAAAGGTAACCGACAGACTATGTACTTGCAGACAAGATCAGGAGACGTCTGACCATATCTTATGAGTGTGACTTCCATGGACCAGAGAGAGTAAAAGTAAATTACTGTAAACAAAATTGATATTTCAAGCTTTTTCACATCACGTCGAACAAATAGGAACAATAAAGACAGATACATGAAGCAAACTATGACACCTACTAAAAATGAGCAACGCTGAACGAACCGACAAGTAGGCACACCTAAAAGGAAGAGAGCGTAGCAAGGACTCAAGAGGAGAAACAGAGACCCCTAAATGACTATGTTGTGAACGGGGATGTTATTAATAGTCGTAGAATTGAGTTTTATTGTGTATTGTTAAAATTATTGTGAATGAAGTTAATTGAAATTATGTCCATAAGGAGAAATAACAGGAGATTATCCAGTAGATCTCCAAATTATGGAGGTAAAGTATGGAAGAACTTTGAAGAGGGAAGGAATATAGTCAAGGGTGACGCGACATAATAATTGTCAACAGCGGTTAACGCAACTATTATTGGAGGCATGGGATATTCGATGAACGAAAATTGAAAACGGACGACAACTCTATAAACACATACCAAATGTAACTTACCGAGAATGGACAAAGAAATTGCGAAAATTGATTCCATATATGGCGAAGACAATAACGGGTCATGTCGATTTCGGAATTTACTTGCAAAAAATAAGAAAGGTAACCGACAGACTATGTACTTGCGGACAAGACCAGTGGACGTCTGACCATATCTTATGGGAATGTGTCACATAGGGTCCAGGGATAAGACAATTTACCAAGATTATTAAACCGATACTACTCATGAAATTAATCGAGAAGAGAAAATTACTGACTGAAGTGATATTTAAATGCACAATATGTGGTTCAAATAGGAACAATAAATGAAGTGATACATGATACACACTACACCAGGTTGAAATGAGCAACGCTAGAAGCAGCGGCAAATAAACACGCCTAAAGGGACTACTCAAGGGGAGATACAGAGACCCAGGAATGACTATGTCATTAACAGTTGTTAATAATGTGAGAAGTTAAAATGTGTACAGTAATTTTTGTTGAGAATAAATTGAATTGAATTCTGTCCACAATTTTAGAGCACATTATTTCTCATAACATATATATTTACTACGAAATATCCTCATACCCTCTTTGGTGCCAGCTGGCACGCGGTTCTCGACGCTTATTGGCGGAGCAAGGGAAAATGAAGGGACACACGACACGATCCTGTTACAACTAGAGCTGATTCAAACCTCTATGAGGAAATGCGCGTATGATAATTACTGTGCTGATGTTATCATCGATTGGAAATTACCAGACAAAATTCTTGCGTTTTGGTCGTATTCTTTATAATTACTTTGCCAACGTTTAAATAAAGACGTTACCTTCATTATTGAGCTATACGAATATTGGGCTATACAAAACAGAACAATTAAGGGCTATTTCAATTTTATGTAAAATGTAAAATAAAATGTATGTAATTATTTTAATATTAAATGTATCATGTAAGCATTTAGTACAATGAAAGATAATTAGTAATGGATAGTGGTTGTGTATTGTAGATGTATTTCGCAAAAATGTCTTAAACGAAGAATTGAGAAAAAAAGGTTTTAGCTTTGAGCACTCATATCTCGGTTTCTGTGCGTCTGACGAAAAAATTACTTTTAATCAAATTTGTTGCAAATTTTGTAAGCTACAACTTTTACTTTCAACTATTTTTGTTACCTTGCGTAGTTTTGAGATATTTACGAAAAATCGTTCTGCAGGCCGCTTTTGACCCACATATTTGTCTGTCCGATATTTGGAGTGTCCGATTTTCCTTACCCATTAAAGTGACAACCGAAACCTAACTTTCTGCCAAGTTTCGTATCTGTAGGATTTTTCTAGATTTTAAAAAAGTCAGCCTATTCAATGGTGTATAGGCAATGTGTTTGTCGAGAATCTGCACCGGGCAAATTTAATATTTTCATTTATCTTTTTTATTTCGTAACCCCACTGATTTGGATACCATAGTACTTAATAATGATTCGTGTTCTTCTATTCGTTCTGGGTGCTAAAAGTTTTACGTTTATTCTTTTCGAAAATTCAACTTTATCTGGTATGTAGTGTTCTTCCTTTCGTTCCGGGTGTTAAAAGTTTTACGTTCATACTTTTCGAAAATTCAACTTTATCTTGTATGTAGTAGACATAAAAACTAAGTATCACGTCACGGAGGACAATAAGATACTGCGTTTGAATGGAATATTCGTAATGTACCCTTTTAATATATCTGTATGTGTCTAGTACACTTATAATGATCTGATTTGAAATGTATACTCTAAATAAAGAGAGGCATGTTATACACTCTAATATCTTGAATATATATTACGTCATGAAATAATTAAATTGATGAATGCACCTTGTGCCTGATCCACAATCTATACTTCTGTAGTTATAATGTATCGCTCGCAATCTCTCCAACCTCTCTGTAACCTTGTCCATACGCATGATAGTTTTATCTTAAAGGCTCCGGAAATATTATCAGTTACTCCAACAATAAGGTACAACCGAAAATAAAATTTCTGGTCGTTATATACGAATAAGATCTAAAAGACGTAACCAGTTAAGATTTAATTCGCTTTTATTTTAATGGAATGATGTTTAAGAAAACCTTTATTTTCTCTCTCTTAAAATAATATATTTTTTGTAATTTTTGTGAATCTAAGTTTCAAATATTGAATTATATCTGACATTTAATTTACTTTCAATTCTTTTAGGTCAGTTGTCTGAAAATACGTCGTTCGGGCTCGATTTTATCATGTTGATTTCCAAAAAATAAGTTACATGAATTGTTTGGTAGCTGGATGGATTCCTGGAACTTGGAAAAAGGAGTATTTCGCGGTCTAATAAAATTAAATTTGCTATCTCTCTTGCGATCTTGGAAATATCACGAGCTGCTCCAATAGTATTCCCCCCCCCCCTCCAGGATCGTGATGTAATGCATTTTTAATATTCCTTTTGATTCATTATATTGAATTTCATTGTTTTCTATTGAATTTGATTAATTGAATTATTTGTATGAATTTTGTATATATTGGTGCATGTTTGTGCATTAAGCTCAAAGTCCCCGAGTTCGAATCTCGGTCCTGTCTTCCATTTTCATTCAACATAATATAATTTATTTTATATTACTGTACATTCTGGGGATAATATAGGATAAGTTAATGTCACTGTAAATAAACATCCTACTATATATTGTGAGTTTAGAATAATTAACCAATCTAATCATTCTTTTGCGGAATCTTATTACTCGAAAGGTTGAAAAATTTGAACGAAGGACGGTTGGAGAAGCAAGCAGGGGTGCGGTCGTCGGCGGTAGTTTCTTTGACGTCAAGTCGGATTTACGGCCCTTTAAAAATCAAAGCGGGGGAGCAGGTCAGACCACCCTAAGGAGCCACATCTGGTCGCCAGATCGCACACAGGCTCAAAATTGTTCGCGAAAAACGTTGGACATTTAAACGTTTTTTTTGGCAGAATGTTCGAGAAGGTTCGAGAAGGTTCTAGAAGCATCTTTAAAGGGACCAATGAGAACCCAGGCGTAGGAGGGGGAAAGTATTTTGGATTGGGAGATTTCGGAACACGTGATATTCAAAATTTGGAAATTTTGGGAGAAGAGAAGGGAGAAAGCGTATTTAACAGAGACGTAGAAAATTTTCGTTCTCAGATTAGATTTTTCGGCAGCTCAGATTAGATTTTTCGGCAGCGATCAGATGTGTTATCTCACATAAAATTTTTTTTCGGCTACGAAATGTTTATCTCACATAGACTTTTCGGCGGTGTTTAGCTGAGATTGCTCAGATAGCAGATTTTTCTCATAAAAGATTTTTTCGGCAGCTAAGAGATTTCTCATATAAGATTTCATTGTAGCTCAGATGTGTTTTCAGACGTAAAGTTTTTTTCGTCGTAGCTAAGACTCATGCCAGATTTTTAGCAGAAGTGTTTATCTCAGATGAGATACTCAGATACCAGATTTCTCGTATAAGATTTTTCGGCAGCTCAGATGTTTAGCTGAGACGCATAGAATTTTCGGCGGTGTTTAGCTGAGATGCTCAGATACCTGATTTTTTCGTACTCAGATGAGTAGCGCAGATATCACATTTTTCGGCGGTGTTGAGCTCAGATACTCAGACGCATAGATTTTTCGGCGGTGATTAGCTCAGATACCAGATTTTTTTAAATTGACATTGAGAAGATCACACCACGCGTAAAATCTTTCGAGTGGTTGGTTGAACGAGCTGAACGAGCCGTGCAGTTACTGACGCTGTGTTTTCGGGGGAGCCGAAAACACAAAAGACGAGGAAGTCGACCTTTGGGGTCGTCGCTCGACGCCGTGCGCAGGTGCCCGAGGATTGGAGCCGGAAGACTACTAAGAGGGCGCTGCTGTACGACCTGTAGTCGTATGACATCTAGTGAGGTATGGGGCGATGGGTGGCGAGTGTAAGCCAACATTGCACTGCGCTGGCGCATTATTAAACATTGGGCATTATTTACGTAGAGAGCGAGAACTTTGAACGGTATTAGTGTCATAAATGAACTTTGTCGCTCGTTAAAGATGCCAGGTAAATTCAGTGAATTATAGCCAGTACGAAGAGGCACAATTAAACTGGTAATCAGAGAAATAGAATTAAAATCAGTGTTTTGCTTTGTGTGTAAGAAAAGTATGGTTAATTGTGGATTAGAATAAATTAGAGTTAAAGAAACAAATAAACAGTGAATGATTTTTTTTGTGAGGATAAAAGCAGCGAATATTACTAATGAGTAAATGTCAAGTCAGTGATTTCCATTTGTGTATTTTTGGTGGGAAAGTGTAATTTAGTGTGTTTATATTTTTGGAAGGAATGTTTAATCTCTCTATTGGTGTTGTGTCTTTTGGGGGAAGTCCTGTGTGGAGTAAGAGTAGTAATGTTTAGTTGTGTCGTGTGGTAGAATGTAAATTGTATTTTACAGCAATAATAAATGTTTTGTCATACGTTCGAACACCAGATTGTTGTGTTGTCCTTGTAAGTGGTTCCCAGAGAAATAGAGTACTCAGAACCCTGTTAATTATAAGTAATAAATAAGTGATTATAAGTCATAAAGTCACAATATGTACTAATAAAAGTAAATTCTATGGAATCTCTGTTGCATGGAAATTGGAAAGAACTCTTATTAAGGATTGTTACTCGTAAAATCCAAAGTAAAGTTAATGTTGATGAATTACAAGAACAGAAAAAACAATGAAAATTGGCGGCTAATCAGTGGATTTTAATAAACTTATTATTAAGCAGAGAATGTTTGTTCAGCGTTGAACGCCTTTGTTGTAACCTTCCTGTGGGAAAAATCTCATGAGCGTATTATCTCACAGAGATATTTTTTATGATAGTTGAACTCGAATTTATTGGGAACGTTACCGTTGGTAACATACTGCTAAATGCCAGCTTACTGACGTCCCTGTAGGTACACGAGGTACACGTGTCGAATAATTTTATAGTGTTATTAATCACGTAACTCAAAAGTATAGTCGCATCAGCGCCAAGTTCGTATAATAATATTTTTCTCAAATAATCATGGCAGGGTACTTTTTAAATAATTAAATTTCGATCCGGATCGATTCCGAAAAGAAAATAAACCTTTGAATAACATGAATCAGTAGTCATAAAATTTAGACCGTGGTGTCCTTGTTGGTACCTTGCAAATCAATATCTCTGAGGTTACCTTGTGCCATGAATTGAAATAAGTTATATAAAAACATGAAATTTAATAAACACAGATTGAGGGTGCTTTTTAAAAGTATCCTTGGATTTTAATTGTACATTTCAGTGTAATGTATTTATTATGTTCATTACGTTTGTAGAAGAATAACTTCTAGGTCGTGTTATTCAAATATTGATTCTGTGAGGTTCAAAGTTTACGAGACGAGTTGATAGAAAATAGTTTATGTATTCTTTCATTTAAAAAGTTATTAAGAGACAGTTTACCTTACACTACATTAAGTCTTCCATACTTTCTTAAAGCGTGATATCAAGGAGAACTACCTATTTTTTACTTTTTTCTTTGTGTACACTGCGAAGTATTTTTCTCTTTTTTCAAACTAGCTGACTCTTCCCAAGTTCGTATGTGGGATTTTGTTGTTCTGATACGATTATCGATACGGAAATTATTTCAAAAAAAATTACTTTCTTCGGAGTTTTTGTTGTTGTGGTGCAAAATCATTATTTCCAAAGAAATATTTCTTTCGGAATTAAAAATACAACAAAATTTTCATGTCGCGTTATAATCTCTAAAACGTTTTATTCTGGATTAAACTTTGATGTATGTTAGGGTGACTGCCTCATTTTTTATCTTTTTCATTGTGAAAACTATGAGTTATTTTCCCTTACTCCAAACCAACCGACCCTATCCAGTCTCTCACGCAAGTTTCAGTTTGTGATGGGGTTTAACCATTGATATAAAATTACTATTTCCAAAAATTATTATTATTTTAAAATAATATTCCCATTTTTTCCTGTGTTCTTGTTGTTGTGATGTAGTTTAACCTTCGATGTAAAAATTATTTCCTTTGGAATTAAAAAAAATTCCATGTCCTGTTGTAATCTCTAAAACATTTTGGTCTGAATTAGACAGTGATCTCTGACAGGGAGACTGTCTGATTGACTTTTCTCTTCCATTGTGAACACTGCGAGCTATTTTATCTTATTTCAAATCCAATCGATTCCTCGTGCCAAGTACTCGAGGTGGAAAGCAGCATCTCTTCCTATTTCGTTCACGCTTTGACGTTTGTCTCCGTGGAGGGCGACAGAGGGTGACGGCGAGTGCCGCAAACCCCTCGCTCAATTTCCACCGAAACCATTCCATTTCGTAAAAGCTTTCCCTTTTTAATTCGAGCGTTTAGTTCGATTAGGAGGGCCGTCGGTGTCGGTCTTGTATTTTGGAGACCGCGGAAATTCGTTCTCCAACGTTTGGCCGGATGTCGAAAGTATTTCCTCATAATGTCTGTGGTGGAAATTAAAAATATGGTCGAAGTAATTTTCTGACAAGTATGTCACATTTATGTAAATGTCATATTTACATTTCTACAGGAATTACTTAATTTTATTGACCGTAGTAATATGATTGGAGTTATCTGTATAGTGGACTTTAATCTACACAATAAGAAAAATCTGCATGTTAAGCCACGCAGAAAATAAATAAATAAAATAGTAGTTTATTATTAAGTCTTGAGGAAAGCACAATATAAAGAAAAAAGCACCAAAATTCCTCTACAATATTGATTTAATACAATATTATAAACAGGATATTTATACATTAAACGAAATCCGAAACAGTAATAATGTATGAATGGGTCATTATTAAAAGGGACTCCCACTCAGATTTTCAATTATAAGTAAAATGAAAAAAAAGTATAATCCGCATTTTTTACTAAAGATTTGAAAAAAGATATGTTTGGTAACTACATGTTACATTACCACAAATAAGTACCTAATTTTTAAATCTAAGAATTCTTAAATCTGCTTAACTCAATAATGCAAATTTTGACTGGTCCCTTTTACCAATCACCAAATCATAAATTCCTGGCTATTGTATATGAGTTACGGTAGTTTAAATTTACGGTATTATGATTCAATGAGCATGGAAAAAGTGTTATGCTGTGTACTAATGACATTGTCCCTTATAGTAGATCAGAATTCCGTTTGAATCCATTAGAGACTCAATCCAATGCGATTACTAGTTTCTCAATTGCTATTGAGCTGCCAATCGAGCAGACCGTATTCTACTAATTGAATACAGGCTGTTAATCGTATGAAATTACTGACGTCTTTAACATTCTTCAGAAATAACGAAAGAAACTAGCTGAACACATACAAATAATGCATTAAATTGCTAGGACATTTTAAAAAATTAACTTTAGATTACAGTGCTTGACAAAAAAAGGAAACTTCATTCGGTGAAATATCCGCAACAGTCATATTGAAAATAAGATGTATAGAAATCATACTACCACATACAAGAGAAATTTGAATTTTGACTTGTTTCTCTTCTACACTGTACACCATTCCGACCCAGATGTAAACCCTGGAAGACCTGAGGTACAGTTACACAGTGGTGAGATATAGTTACCATTTATATTATTATCATTGTTAAATTAATGAAATTTTGGTTTTGCCGTACACATATATTCATCTCGGAATGTTTTCAACAGCATGGCCGTCATCATCAGTGAATATTTGAAGATCTTACTTATGGCTTCTCCCTTTAATATTAATATTAATAGTAATAATAATAATAACAATAATTCAAAATACATCCCTCTTTCTCAAGAAGTTCGTGGAATTTGGAAGATGAAACAAGTCCATATAGCCCCAATAGTAATCTGTGCAACAGGAGTAATTCCAAAACTATACATTCCAGTTTAAAAACATTAAATTAACGCAAACACATTTACTTATCTCTACAAAATGCCATCATTATTGCTATATCCCTTATAGTTAGAAAGTTTTTATTTCTAGAAAATTGAAAGAGAAATGGTCACTTGGTCTCTAAGCCCGCGCCATTTTATCAGTCAACGTTTGCTGAGAAAATAAAATTCAACTACAAAATAATAATAATAATAATAATAATAATAAATGTCTTTATTCTGTGGCGAGGCTCAGGCCATCAGGCCTTACCATTTGAATACACACACTACATACAACATACGTATACAATAATATAAAATAATAAAACATTCATACAACATAAAACATACATACATGAATAAGTATAACTAAAATTAGAGGATAAACTCTACTTTACTAGAGGATAGCAATCTAGGGATCATTCCGGAATTTACCTTGAGCAATCGAGGAAATCCCAGAAAAACGTCAATTAGGATGACGACTCAGTACCGAAAACAAAACAAAAAAAATCTTTACACGAATCGCGGNATAAAACAAAACGCTTTTTTTTTCTTGTCTGAGCACAAGCTTTGTTCTCTTCACCTCGTACGAGGTATCCTGACGAGTGAATGTCGTTCATCAAATTGGCAACCCTGTGAGAGAAACGCGCCGATGTAGAGCGCAACGGCTCTCGCACGCGACTTCCTTTCCTCGTGTTAATCTCCTGCGACCGAAAAGTCATCTCGGCGCGAAATTGCGATCGCACCTCGCATCACCTCCCATCACCTCGCCGCCGCCGTGACGAAATGACAGTTCCTCCATCATCCGCTCGAGTATCTCAATGACGTTGACACGAAAGATACGTCTTGGTATAGATGACATTCTTCAATAAAGTAAGACGTCGACGCATGTTTTTGGGTTTTACGCAGCGAGTTAAAGGAAGGTAGCTGTTGGAATAACAAGAGTATATAAACAAAAATATATAAAGTTTACTTTTCGTTTATATATTTTTGTATATTTGGTGTGTACATATATTGAACGTTATATTGTTATTGTAGCCCTATTGTTATTATATACATCAAAAGGTTCGCAAGGTCGAAGATAATAATAATAATTATTATTATTATTTTTATTTATGACATAATCCCAATAAACTACAGTTAAGTTAAAATAATATTTCTTGTTTAATATTGTTTAACAGAAAAGCAAACTAAGAGTATTTATTAAGTTATTATCTTCAACGATCTTTTTCAGACTAAGGAAAAATACTTCAATCACAACGTTACGTCTGTGGTTTGTGACTTCGTCAGGTATTACATAAATATAAGAACAGGATCGTAGTAGTATGTCGTTAATGAAATTTTAGAATATTTGACAACAGAAAATATAGATAAATGAATAAAAAACCAAATTATACCCGTGACTTACATTTCTACTTTTTGTTACATGACTTTCGTTAGAGAGACAATGATTAGACTTTTCTTTTAATTATGAGGAAGAGTAGGGACGCCGCGCCGTGAAAAACGCGATACCGAAGATCCACTGTACGCGTTCAGCAAAGAGTCTGTGTCTTCCGATAACACCTCTGAGTCAAAGTGAACTCTCTGAGGGAAGAACCTCCCTCTTCTGACGCGTCAATCTGTTATCACCCGTCTACCGAATCGTAAAAATTCCAGGCGTCTCGTCCTCTAATTTCGGTTTCAAGAAGCAATAGACTCGAGTTTGAACCTTCAGTTCAGTTTTTTATCGATTAAAATACAACACATTTTACACTAAAAATTTAGCTTATTTAATTCTGCGTTATAATGTATGAGTGAAATAATTTTTACTTGTCTCTGAGTATATTTTATTGTGTTTGGAAGATAAAAAACGCAATTTTCTATCGATTTCAAGGGAAGGGTCAAATTTGAAAATGTATGTTAGGAAAACTGTTAAGCCTACCCAGGACAATGAAATTTTTACACAGTGTTTCTGTAATAATTATTTATAAAAAGTGTTAGTTTTATAATTTGTTCTTGAAATTTCTTATGAAACCTTGCAATCTCAAGATGCAATCGTGCAATGTTTTATTGGATCTGAAAGTAACCGTATTTAAAAATTAAATAAAACTATACAATAAGATTATTAATAATGTCATTTTTTATCTCTTGATGAGACGCAGAGAATCAATGTACGGCGGAGTGTGAGTATTGCCGGCGGGCGCTCAATCTCGAATTATTTTTATGTTATTGTTAATTTAATTAGCGTGTTAAAGTAGTACGAAAACCAAAAATCAATACAATTCTATTGTGTATCTTTAACATTCACCCCTTAACTTGAGACATATTTTCCACAAATAAGAAATCCCAGCACAAGCAAAGGCATAGTCTTCGGCAATTCCAGCGAAAAGTCCGTAATAGATTGTTAGGAAGGTAAAGAAAGTTTCGGAAATATATTGGTTTCAGAAATATCAATAATAAGATACGTGGGGGTGTTGTGACGCCCCACCCGATCTTCTAATGGTTAAATGTAACTAAGTGATGATAAACCGTGTAGTTCTAAGTTTAGCCGTGAGTTGCGTGACCTGTGATATTGTTTTTCGGAGACTACGTTCCGTATCTTCATTGACCGATCGACCTGTGTGTAGCCCCATACGAACATAAATTAATATTCAATGTGTGCTAAATTTTTTTATGGTTCAAATATTAAATTACAGACTAGATATTTCAATGTTTATTTACTTTTACATAGCAGTGTGTTATGGACTGATTCGAGAATATTCTTTGCATATTCGAGAATATTCTCAAATCGACTGTGTCATACTTAGACTTCAGTTTATTTTTCCCTGTAGTTTTCGTGTTTTTATTTCAATACATTTATTCTGCATTTTGTGCAGCTTCTTCTCCGTTGCTAACTTGACGGACTCGCTTCCGAATATTCGCATCGAATGTGATTCGTTCATCTCGCTTCGATCGATCGAATCGCCCTCCCACTTAGTTTTCTCTTCCTCTTCACCATTCATCACTGTCGTCTTCCCTATTAATGGTATTTCAATTACCTCTTCCCTCCGGTGGCTCAGGGGTAGCATACTTGCTTGTCACTGAATCACTCCGGGTTCAATTCCCAGCGGGGAGAGAATTTCTTTTAGCATTTACCTTAATAATAATACTAATACTAATAATAATAAATTTATTGTCAAAAAATCAGTACAAACTGCGTATGACCATGTGGAGGACAATAAACTAATTTACTCTACGGAAGTAAGCAAGGGACCATCCCATCAATTCCGATCAAGAGCCTTAAGGCAGAGGCGGATTCAAAAAAAACCCTCCTTCTACTCACCTCTCACTACTCGTAGTATCACTAACTCTTACTATTACTGAATACCATACTGACACCAGCACGTGAGATAAATTGTTGGTAAACCCAAGTATCTGACGCACTTACCAACAAAAACCACTGCCACTCAGTTCCTACCGGCTGTCGCCCCGTGTAGATAAGCTTCAATAGCACGCTACGTATCATATTGATACTATGTTATTCGTACGAATTTTTGGTCCTCATGTTTGAGATCTATTCCTAAAAAATAATCAAATGAATGAAATTTATGAATTCACAGTAACTCAATAGTTACATCCCCCCCAGGGGACTTACATCTAGTAAGTACGTGTTTGGCAAACACGGGGACGCGAACTGAGCCTGGCCTTACTTCACACTTACTTGTGCAAGGCTCCTTCCTTTCTCTTTTCTGACAGTCCTTGGTCACCTCTTTTTCTTTCCGATCCTGACGCTATTAAGGCTAGGGTATCTTTCATTTTCCACTTTTTTTTTCATCCTTCTCATTTTTTGCCCCCCCCTTCATTTGTTGGTCCTCAGTGTTTTGATATTTGGTTTTGAGATATATTTTGGTATGTTGTAAATCAGGAGGGTTTATAGTGGGTATGGTTGAGTTATTCGGCGAGTCCCACACACGGGGAGAGTCATGTTGGCTCTCCTTAGTGCGTAACTGCATTTTCCCTACCTGTACAAGTTTTTAGGGTTCCAATGACCTTTGATGTCGTCATGAGCCCCACAAAAAAATTTCATTTTGGATGGCAACTGTCCTTATGGCGATCAGCTAGACTCTTTCTAGTAAGCTTTGTGACCCACTTTTGAAAGTGTCTGAAATTCCGGGGCAAATAGACCAGGGCAGTTATAGAAGACAAATAAATGGTGTAGTGGTTGGCACCTCTACAGGCAATGCAGAGGTACTGGGTTCGATTCCCGACTCGTCGCCATTTTCACCTGCCCGAAAGTTATCAGAATCAAAGAGATGGCTGAGACGCTTTAACAGAATACCACCACACGGTAATTGTTGGGCTTCTGAAATATGTAAAGTAAGTTTACGCTCACGCTTTTCTATACATTGCTTGCGCTTGGACTACACATGACTTTTCATTTCCAATAACAATTCATTCATGTTATTTCTTTGGATTTAATTAACTCTTATTGGAATTTTTCAATTAAAAGAATGAACAGGCATGTATGCATAGTTTTTTGTATGGCGACTATATTTGATTCCGAAAATAAATATTTACAAATCCCCATGTTGAATTCCATTAGATCTAATTAAGTTCGAATTCATGAAATATCTGCGTAGTTTGCAAACTATTCAATCACTAACTTCCTAAACTCATACAGGATGGAAGTTTAATGAGATCGCTTTCAATATTGTTTGTCTCCGAAAGTAAATTGGCTCATAAAAATAAAGAGGATAAGTAATATAGTTTTATAAACGAATATGTTTTGCATGGTGGAGTTAACTTTTTATAATCGAATGCATACACACAGACAAAAAAAATTGAAATATAGATTTATTTTCTCGATTTCGAATTGATGCATCAGTAATTGATTTTTATTTGAACAAGTGTATGATAGGATTATTTTGTATTATACCTCAGTATTTATAATGAAATAGGTATGCATATTGTAAAATTGTATTGCCCTTATTAATTTACGTGACCTTCAAACTATTGTTGGATATTGAAATAAATTAGACATTTATTAATTTTGGTTACACATTAATTTGTTCTTTATGAATCAAGCGAATCAGAGAAAATTGGCCAGTAGATACTAAAATTTTGCTACTTCTAGTTTCCAATTTTGCGAGAACTATGAGCGCTGACATGTTGATTATAGAAATGAATTTGAATCTTTCCGAATTTATTTTATACGTGAAATACGTACAACATTCGTAGAAAGAACGTGAAGATGACACCGTACTACACATTCTCACTAACATGAAATAGAGTCAAAACTTAAAAATGTAATGTTTTCAAATCTTAAATATTATGTAGTTGAAAAAAAAATTATTGTCGAAAAAAGCAGTTACAAACTGCGTATGACCACGTGGAGGACAAGAAACTAATTTTCTCCTCGGAGGCAAGCAAGGGATCATCTCATCAATTCCGATCAAGGGCCCTAAGGCAGAGGCGGATATAACATTTCAACACATTCCTAAGATAAGAATAAAAATATTTCCCTACATGTTATAATATTAACAGAATACGAACAAATACAAAAATAAATATTAAAAAAGTTGTTTTACAAGTACGCATCAGTATAAACTATAGATTATTCGGAATATAGATTACAAATCGTAAATAGTAATATGACTAAATTCGAGATTTATTATTTCAATAGACACTGCCGCTAGGGAAGATTCTAGAGAGCCTGCAGGAAAAATCCTCCTTTCCCCGTAGAAAAACGAAGAAAAACCGTAGGAAAACCGGGTGTGGTCGTCTTAATCCACATGGACTTAACGTTGATTGTGTTCGGTTCATTAAGAGGAATGATACGACAGAAACATCCCTCCTATTGATCCCGGCGCAAAACCTGTAGAAATTTTCTGTACACCTCTGCAGCCAGTACTACGGAACTGAAAGTGGATCTGTCTTATTTTTCTCCCTGGGCTCTCGTCGGATTCCGTCTCTGACGATTGACTTGGGACGCTGGGACGTTCCGCTGCAATGGGAACAAGGCATCGCATGACATTTTCACTCTTGGGGATCCAATCACGGACTTACTCCCTTGTAGAGAAGGAAGAAACCGTTGTGGTTGGGGAGGGAACGAGTGCGATACCCACAAAACCGAAGAGAATCAATATTTGGAGCGAAACTGGGTTCCGCTGAACATACCACGTCTAACTGGAAAATATTATAAATCTTTTTGGGTTCGTAATAGGTAAGACTGATTTTAGTATTAACATAACACGAAAAGTGTTGTCTCTCCAGTGTATTTATTGAGGCATAAAACATCTACATCCATTCAGTGTACGTCATTAGTGCTACTTTAAAATACTAGAATATAAAAATCCAGTGATATGACACGTAGTGAATTTTAATAAAGAAGAACTGAGAAACAACACAGCATTTTTTAATAGAAAGGATGACCTTGGTATTGAGTTGAAATTTTCTAGCTCTTACAGTAAAATGTCCATTTCTATTCACTATTTTCGGAAGTATTAAAAAATTTGTAGTTCTGTTTCTCTGTTGCCGTTCCTTGCATTTTATAACAATGTCCTTGCATTTTATAACAATTATATTAATGATAATAATAGTAAAGTGTCTTTATTTCGGCGAGACTCATGCAATAAGGTCTTCTCTTCCGTCTAACCATTTAAAACATCTGTATTTAAAAAGACAAAATGAGGATTGGGAGGATCTTATTAACTTTTAAAGCAAAATTAGGGACTACCCCGGTACAAGTTGTAAGAAAAACCCAGGAAAACTTCAATCAGGATGGCAGTTTAGTGCCGAACATGAAATAAAAGCAGTATGAAAAGCACTATATAATTATGATAATACAGATAAAATTTAGAAATGACCACATGAGATAAAGATTATATAATAACAAATTTTTAAGTTATGACACTGTATTTAAATAGTATATGTTACAATAGAATCAACATTACTACATATTAATCTGTATTTACAAATTATTTATTACATAAGATTATATTTTACGAAGTCAATGAACGAAAAATGAAAGAGGGATGATGTAAAAGGAAAGAAGAGAAAGAATCAAAGATGGGTAGATAGAACGCAAAGGAATGAGAGAGGGAGAAAAATAGAATGAGAGAAGGTGGGGAGACTAAACCCTTTTCATCGTATTTGTACTCACATTTTATATGGATTTAGTGTAGTGCTGAATAGATGATTCCACTAAAATCATTAAGAGTGCGAATCATATGAATGTGCCAAATAATGAGCCCTTGTCGTGATTTATCTTTGTAAAAATCACTCTTTGATATCTTAATTCTTTTAGGAAATACTTGAAGTGAACATTGTTGTTGAGCCACAGTTAAATTATTTTATATTTCTTTAAATGTTCCTTTATATGATCTTTCTTCTGCGCTGATTTCATTATACGTGTTTTAAGTGGCTTCATTTCCATCGCGCTTGTAAATACAAAGACGCAGATGTTTTGAAATTCGACGCAGATGTCTACTTTCCTTGTTTATGTTTTTATTTGTGTTTACTTCATAATCTGTGATCTCGCCAGCTGCCAATATCAAAACATTGCATTGCAACCTTTTCATTAAGAACAGCAAAGCACGTGATCTTGCAATGCGTCATTCAGAGCAGCATTTCTTGAGACGCAAACGTGGGAGTCACACGTGTTGACTTCAGAGAAGAAGACGGAAAAGAGTGAAGATTCGCGGTATTCTTAATGCTAAGGGTGGAACATAGAAAAATGTTTTAGAAAACATTTTTCTTTTATTTTCTAAAAAGTTTTTTTAATTATTATTGTTGTTATTATTATTATTTATATTTTAAGGCCACGTCATACAATTTCATACAAAGGGTTCTTTAGTTTCTTCTTAGTCCTATGGTTCTTCATTCTCTCAGATCTTAACTTTAATTCTTGGTCTGAAATCACCTTTCCCATTGTCCGTTTGTTGATCTTGGTTTCTAGTCTTGTTTTTATCTAATACTGCTCTCGCTGTTCCATAATTTTTTTTATTACTCATCTGATGATTCTGTCTTCTAGTGTTCTGATTAGATGTCCAAGGAATGAGATTCTATTTTTCCTGATTGTTCTCATTACTGGCTCCATTTCCCTGTGGACTGTTTCGTTGGACGCTAGTCTCCAGTGTCCGATTACTTGATGATTTTTGTTTATGAATGTTTTGACTATTCTTCTTTCAATGTTTAGTATTCAGTCTATTTCTGCAGCGTTAGTTGTTTTAAAAATGTTTTCACTTGCGTAGCTGGTTGTGTAAGAGTTTTTAGGGTTTTAATTTTGTGGCTATTGAGAGACATTTTTTGTTATATATGTTCCTGGTGATATATTGTTCTTAGGATTTTATATATATATATATATATATATATATATATATATATATATATATATATATATATATATATATATATATGTGTGTGTGTGTGTGTGTTCAGCAACTTCCTTCTCTCTTTAGTTAAAAACCTGGGTAGATAGAATTATTTTATTATTTACGTTTTAAATCTACACGTCCTTATTTTTTAAGTAGTCGCCATTTGAGTACATGCAATTGTCATTGCATTTTATGAATTTTGAAATTTCCTCTTCGTGAACATTTTAAAATATCTTCTTTCCTAAAAATACAAGTTTCGGTATGTAGAAATATACATACATAGATACGTTTAATTATTGCTCGCGCTATAATATGGAATATCATTACGTCCTTATCAATAAAAAACACTTAAGAAATCTGAAGTGTACTCCAATTAACTTTTTAATTATTCTCCACCACAAAAATATCATAGTAGCAAACAATCATGAGAAAAAAACCTGTATTGAATATGATTTATTGTATATCTAACCAACGTCAATGAGAAAGATGAACATATTACAATTATCCATTCTGGAAAATCAAAATACCAGTTACATTTGTTTAAAACATATTATACTCAAGTTCTTTTAAAGTTTGGCGCATATCTTCTGCTCTGCAAATTCAGTTTATGTACGCGTGAATTCTTTACATTTTCTTTATAGAGCAAATAGGACAAGATCGTTATATCTTGAAAACGTTACGACGTATGGAAATGTTGTTAGGCAAACTATAATATTTTCGAAAATTTTGAATTTTTATTAACTGGAAGTGAGGTGCTTAAATGAAGTAGGAATGAGGTGTCCAAAATAAAGTCTGATATTTCAAATGCATTCAAATTCAAGTATCATGTTTTGTTTTGTTGCTTCTCTTTGTTCGTGAGTTATTCAAGGAGAAAAAGACATAACAAACGCATGTCATTGGACATCACTGTGGAAACTGGAAAACAGGCCCTCCTGCTGCCAATTCTTGAAGATCTGAAGAAATCACTATTATTTTCTCATACGATTTCAGTACTATCCTTGTACAATTCTTTTGCTGTGATTTAGTGTGGCACATACGCGTTCATTATTTACAAATATAGTGAATACTGGTTATTGTATTGAATTTGTGCAGAAAGTCGATACTATTGAGAAGTGCGGAGACTTTGATGCGACATCGGAACACGAACTTTAAGAGTTCTCTTTAAAAATGTTGCATATCTAGTATTGTCTTGCGTTAATTTTCATATGGCGCTTGAATATTTAATCAAATTAATTGAGATGTATAGTATAAAAACATGCCTGACTTATTTCGGTAACTTAATAGGAGGGATAGGGAAGCATCTTTCATCCCGGCGAATCATATTTTATAATCTTCTGATATTCTCTTTATGTAACTTTGTGGAATGGTCGAGATGTCTTTATGCACCCTCCCGGTCGACGCTGGGCGACATCTACATGTATAATGTATTTGTCTTTTATTTTGGTTTTATTTTTCATTGATCTTTGTAATCATGTATTAACTGTTCATTTTCCTTCTTTCGACGATAATTATCACATTTCAATATATTAAGTCGCGTCTTATCATACTAATTCACTATGTTGACCTTGCACCTGGCGACAGTAGCGCCTCTATCCGCCGGCGAGTATCAATAACTCATCACAATGCCCGCCCAATACACGATGATATTTACCCACGACTTACTTCATTACATCTAGTTATATTCGCTCATCACTTGGAGGCGCCATTGTGCCAAACTGAAAATTCTTGTATTTATTGTGACGACTTTATTATATTAGACTGAGCAAAATACATAACGTATAACGTAAGACCTTTTTTCGACAATCATGATACATTATTTTTTGTTTTACGTATACACTATAAATTGTGATCGTCCGAAAAAAATTCGTAAGTTATAATTTATTTATCTTGATTATAGAATGGTCTAAATAGTAGATTTTATTACAAAAGTGTAAATGTGAGGTGGCGGCAACAAAGCGGAAGTAGGGTAAGCGCCATATTAGATAATCGAAAGGATGGCCTTGGACGGATAGTACTGTTAGATGTATGAGTGTTTCTCACTTGAACATAGCAAGGTTTCTTGAGAGAACGTGTGTGAAGAATTGTTCAAAGTCGTATTATAAGACAGACATTTAGAAAACGGCGCTGAAATATTCATAGACGGAAAATATATTTAATTATATCAAGATTTATTAATTTCGATTTTCTTAAACACATGCACTATACATTGCAAAAAACGATTTTTTCTAAAAAACAACTTTTATTTTATTTTGCAGAACTACCCGGTGTTTCCCGGGATTTAAAAAGAAACAGAAAACAATTTTTACTGAACATAAAAAATTCTTTAAAAATCACTAATAAAGCAAAAATAAAATATTTATTTCGATTAGAATTCGAAAGAAAACTCAAATATTTTCAAACTGAGCCACTGCATCAAAATAAATAAAACTTTCGAGTAAGCTAAACCCAACAACATATTTTTATAAAAGACACCTTTTGGAAAATGTGAAAATGATTCTGCCCCATACACCCACTGTAGAGTAAAATATCGAAAAATTCAAAATTACCTTTCTTGATATTTAAATTAGATACGTAGAGGTAGAAAAATCAAGATGTACAGCGAAAAGCAAAAAAAATTAAAAATTAATGAGAATGGGGTAGGAGGGGAGAATTTTTGAAATCTCTAATAGACAGTGCTCTTTTTAGTGTTTTGAAGCTCAAGTGTGCAAGTATTCTTTTTGCTCAGATTAAAACTGTAAATTTGTATAGAAGACTTACAAACATATACTCACATACCACTCGATATATATATATATATATATATATATATATATATGTACATATACACACATATACATAATCGTTTCGCCCCCGTAAGCTCGCTGGTGGTTTCACCCTCAAAGATTTTTAGCGTGATCTAGAGAACCTGGTATAATAAATTTGCAATTGCACTGTAGAGTTAAGGGATGCAGTGTACATCAATTTTTGTTATCGAAGCCTAGACATCGGCGATTTTTGCGAGAACAACAGACGCACTCATGCCGTAATAGGAAAGTACAGGAAGTTTCAACTTTCGAGATAATCTTGTGTTTCAGAAATAACAATAATAAGATACGTGTTGAGACACCGAACCCGACTTTCAATGGGTTAAAGGTAACAAATTAATAATAAACTTTGGTCTTCTAAGTTTATTGATAACTACACTGTTATTTGCTAACTAATGCTTTCTTATGGATCAAAACCAGAGTGTTTCCTTATTTTTTTGCTAGTTATAACAAATTGGCGATTGTGCACCATAGAGGGGATTCAGGGTAAAACAATGTTTATTATAATTTGAGTAAACACTAAAATTTCGTCACAAAACGGGGCACCTTCCGTTATTCTTCTTCGTGAATGGGTGACTTTGGACCACGCGGAATCAACACTTTCTAGCCTTTCTTTTGGCCCAGTATTCCTTCACGCGCAATGAGTGGGTGTGTTTCCGTTGTGCTGACCATGTAGATTGGGTGGTCCTTCTCTCTTCTTCCTCGAAACCCCGAGTACAAGTGATTTTTGTGATTCCATTTCGGTCACGTAAGTTTGGTGATCCTAATTCTTTCAGTTTTTATTCTATTGGTTTATTTATGAGAATAGTGTACTTTTTATTCCCGTGATCTTCTGAAATAGCTATGAGTGAATAAACGCATGAGAAATGTTCAGTGTCATACCACAAGAGGATATACGAATATCATTATTTACCTACTTTAATTGCCACTGGTGTTTTCGTTGTGCCCTCATTAACGCGATGCTTGCTCGCGAGCAGGTAATTCCGCTCCGACCAGGACGAACTGTGTCCTTGAAGGAAATTACGAACGCGATCCGCATAGGGAAACCCCAGGAGGAGCAAACACTGCTTTGTGACCAACCGGATAGACGCTGCTCTCTGATATGAATTTGTCCGCCTATTTCAAGTAACGTTTTCACACTTATATTTTTTTTATTTTTGCAGACTGTTCAATTTCCTTGTCACAACAGGATTATAATCCATCGATCCCTGGTATTTATATCCTTGTCAAGAGTTGTAATTAAAATTAAATCCTGCGTTAGCGAGGTGGTACATGACGTAATGATATATAAAGCAACGGGAAAGGACGGTTTGGTGTTCCTGGTTGACGTTTTCGATATTCTGTTCACAGTTAAATTATTAAAACATGCGAATTAATCGGAAGTAGTGGCGAAATTAGTTCTCGGAAGCCAGAATCAATGTTGTCAAATGTGTTTCAATTGACAAGTTAACTCTTGTAATAATGTCTATGAACTGAAGGGGATTTGGTCGCTGTACTTTTACTGTGTTTTATTATCATTCCATTATTATAAGTCCCTTTTTTAAACCAGCTTTAAAACCCAAAAAGTTAGAAAAAAAAGTTACATTTGGAAAATGACTGTGAGAATATTGATAAAAAATTGAGTTATATACATTGGACTCCACACGACAAAAAAACCGATTTGAAATAGTATTTACTTTCTCAAAATAATTAAAATTAATACTCTTAACGAAGGGTTCCGTTGTAATTTCTGTAATCAAGTTCATCCATAATGATGTGATACTCATTTACTATACAGCAAACTATACTAGAAATTTTTTTTGTCGGCAATAACGCAAACTAATATAAAGTGCCGCAAATGACTCGCGACATAAGTGAAAGTGTACATAAGACTTAATAATGTTTTGAAGTGACTTTCTTTTGATAGTAATGTCTTGAATTTAGCAACATACTGATAAATGTGAATACTGTGCGGGTCTATGAAACAGATCTCCTGAGCATACACCCAAAATTGTTATAATTTTCTGTACATTCCACCGTCTCAATTCCATTTATTAGTTTGTTTGCATCATTATAACATGAGAAACATGATCAAAAATGTCAAATACTTCCTTTTCATGTGGTCTGTCCCTCCCGTTACCATGTATAAACATGTTTTTGTAGTAAACAAAAGTAAATTTTAAATTTGTTGCCAGCACTTTTTTAAAAACACTTAAAAATAAAGGAAATAAAAATATTCTTAAAAAGTTTACGTTCTCGTATAGTTCCAAGGACACACATAAGTGTTAAAACAAAATTTTCAATATCATCCAACGCGTTAGAAACATTCAACGATGTTGTTAATATTACATTTATTCAAACTCCTCAAAAATCTTTTTATCAAAGTCCTTCTTAGGTGAATTGACAAAAATTAGTCGTACCACTTTTCTCTCTTCCTTGTCATTGATAATTTGTCTAGTGTGTACTACTTTGTTCTCCAAGACTCTAATAACTTTGACGTTTGCGATCCCTGAAGTTCACATAATAAAAAAAGACATAACTTTCGTGTCACTCCCACGCGACAAGATTCTCCCGCTTTTATCAGTCTGACGCGAAGTGCTATCAATATACGTCAATTTTGTTAACAGCTGCTCGTATCTTTTGTGCGCTACTCGCAAGCTAAGCAGATTGGAAGTCCTGTGCGTGACCATTCATATATCAGTTTTTTACTGTTTTAAAAGTGCAGCAATTTGATTTATTGTAAGTATGTTTATTGAAATTAATTAATTTCAATAAATTTGTGTTTTGTTCCCGATTTTATCTTCCGTGAGCGAGTAACAATATATATTTAGCGCGACCAATTGAAGGTTAACGCCGTTCTTTGCGTGGTAAAAATATTTTTATGTTACTAGTGATACAAATTAAAAGAAGAAATGTCCAGCTGGTTTTTATAAAGTGTGTCTGTACTTGTCTTCTCAATTAAAATGAAGAAAAACATTTTTTAGAGACAAGAACATTTTCAATATCTTTTTTATATTCAAAGATTGGTCCACATGTAGATTCTCATCGAAAATAACCGTCCTACTAAAAGACCAGACGTAGAAATATTTCTCTCTAAATTATACTTAATATTAAATAGATATTACTAAATTAAAGATTACTGGATTATAATAACTCAATATTTTATTTTAACTACTCAAACATCGCCAGCTATTACTCTTTTCAAAGAATGAAATTTCGAGTCACGTTTGATGTATTTTTCTGTAACGAATCATGTGAATAACACTAATAGAGAAAAATTAAAATTTCTCGCAGTCTTCCCTAAGGGTGGTCTTAAAATCCCTCAGATGGGATTTGATGGGTACGGTGTAGAACAGATATTGTTAGAACTTGACTGGGAGATTCCCCACTTAGAATAGACACCAGACACATACTTTTAGTAGTCAGTGAGATACAAATTAAATAAAGAATAATGTTTAATATAATAACATGCCAGATGTGTTTGACGAGTCCCGATATTATAGCTTTCTTTGTTTGAAAAAAAAATCATATCTGCTGATCATAATTCAGTTTGTCTCGTAAAACTGTCTGTACGTAGATAATAAAAAATATCTATACTCAGGGACCGTCCATAAATCACCTAATTCATTTAAAGCGTGAAAATTACCAATTATGAACCCTCTTGTTTATAGTTCATCTTCAACGATAGCTCTTATCCCCTACATAATTACATTATGTTACCCCCCCCCCCCGATTGGAGAAATGTTTTTTTTAATACTTTCTTGAAAGTGTGGGGACGATCATTGGTACTCTAATGTAATTTATATTTTCTCATTGTTTAGTGCTGTCACTCATCAGTCGAGTACATGGACTAGTGACAAACCTTGAGATTAAAAGTACAGTATAACACAAGCCCGGTAAAAATTTACCCTCACGCAACACCAAGGCCTCCTCTCCTTCCCCACCGTAACGCAATGTAACGCTATAAAAAGACCCCCGTCACCCCAGGGTGCTTTACGTACGTTTGTGGAGGATCCCTTAGCGATTTCCTCCGCGATCAAGTGTTTTCAGCGCTGGTCACTGGTTTGGTCTACCGCACTCAAGATGGTCCCATAAAAAGAAATCGTTGAATGATGTCGGGAACCGCGGTGGGCAAACAATGTCAGCATTTTCTTTTTTTATATATCATCCGATCCCTATACGACCGTCTCACAGCTGCCGTTCAGAGTCGGACAGTGTGTGAGGTGGCTTGTATCACACACGGTGAGGATGAAAAGTAAAGAGAAAATCACCGTTTTGCAACTGTGAATATAGGCTAAAAATCCATTAAGGTACCCTAGTCTTGTACATTGGGTGGAAATGGTGTACAGTTGTGGAAGGTAATGTGGTTAACAACCCTGCGTTGAAAGAGGAGTCCCAGGTTCGATTTTCGGTTCCTCGCCATTTTCAACTGTCCGAAAGTTATCAGATATCTTCTCGTCATTTTGGTACATAGAAGTAATGTAAGATTAATTCCTAGATGTATTTTATGTCAAAATATCGTTACACAAACACAATATTTTGAGAGTAAATTTATTTATTTGAATAGCCTTACGTTTTACGTTTGAAACATTTTTAGTGAGTGAGAATAAAAACGGTAACAAATTTCATTGTTTGCTATGAATTTATACTAGAACTTTTGATATGGAAACGTAGATTAAAAAATGAACTAAAAACGTAGCAATGACCTTATGACCCGGTGTATTTTACGAATCTTGCTTATTAAACAAGGCTACTACTTATTGACCACATGTGACGGAGAGTGGTTGAGGTTATCTAGTAAGTACGTGTTTGGCGAACACGGNTTGAAACATTTTTAGTGAGTGAGAATAAAAACGGTAACAAATTTCATTGTTTGCTATGAATTTATACTAGAACTTTTGATATGGAAACGTAGATTAAAAAATGAACTAAAAACGTAGCAATGACCTTATGACCCGGTGTATTTTACGAATCTTGCTTATTAAACAAGGCTACTACTTATTGACCACATGTGACGGAGAGTGGTTGAGGTTATCAAATTACATTGGTCGTATAGGAACTTGTTACACCGGGATTAATAGTAACCGACGGTGGCTGAGCTCCGCCACAGATTTAAATCTAGATATAAATCTAGATCTAATAATTAATATTGGTCAGGTCTGTTGAAATTGTTTTCTTCTTCTTTCTTTCATCGTGTTGTACAAAAGCGAACACAAAAAAATTGATTCATAGAAAATTAGACTTAAAAGTATGGACGGATTGATTTCGTAGTAGAAAAGACTCGGAAGCAGGCGGGGAATCAAACTGGTGTATCCCTCCCTCTTGCCCGTTACGACTGCCACAACACACAATATATTGCACACCTAACGCCGTGTCGCCCCGTTTTACTTGACTGAAACTTTGCGGCAACAGTCCGTCAAACAATCAATGTTTGAGTCACCATCTGCCAGCTATCATACGAGAAAAAACTGTTCCATGAAACAGCGTCCATTATGCTGGCAGACAACATATGGCAGAATACACTTTTAACATATGCAATAATTAGTGCTCGTTAAGTGCTTCATTCCCGAATTTGCCGATCTCCTAGTTTTCGAGTTATTCTGCAGTTAAGTAGCATCAAATTAGTTCTAGTTATTGTATATGTTAATAATGTATTGTGCGATATGTTGACTGTCAGCAAGAATGGACGTCGCGGGGCAGACCGGTTTATCTGAGGACCAGTTGATCCGACGCCGCTTAAGGGGGTTTCTGCTGTACTCACTAGCATTTCTCATTGTGTACGTTACTTGTTAAGTATTCTTTGCACGTTGTGGCGCCCGAATGATGTAGAAATGTTTGAAATGAACATGAAGTCCTCTCACGACAGCGGTTTCTGCGGCAGCAAAACTTTCTGAAAACTGAATGTTCGTATATCCTGTTGTCTGAACAGCGTAGAACTAGACTTTTCAAAGTGACGAATTTACGTTTTAATGGCTTGCACGGAAAGGGTATGGCTAAGGGATGAGGGCAATGACCGAAAAATTCACACTGCTCTGCAAAATACTACTAGGACCCGCTCTCTAATACTCAAAGAAATTTCGTTCGGATTCTTTAATATACGGATTTATTTTGGGTCTTTAAAGAATTTCGTTATACTTCGATCATCTGGTGTTTGTCCTTAATATTTTACATTAATACCACGGGATATGTCTTACATAATATATAATTTATTAGTATGACCAAATACATAAGAATGGGGGTATGTATTATATAGTTTTACTTGTATTTCATGACGTCATCAATATTATTAGAATAAAGGCCAAAAACTATTGTGTTATTAAATAAATAACTTAGTGATAATTACTATTTGTGTATAGAGTAATTAATTTTCTAATGAGTTCTTGATAGAATTTTTTAAACCACATTTTTTCCTTTATACCCATTAATTTGTATTTTTTTTGAAAAGTTTATTAAAATCGGTATTTAATATAAAGTTTGGTTTGAGCAAACTCCCCTTAACTGTACATATGAGCTGGATTAACCAAGAAAATTCTGATTTATAAGCCACCGTGTTTTTCGTTTCCACTGAAATGAAACCTCGTAAAAATTTGTAATTTTAGTTCATAGTGATCATCTAACTTTTGAAATCCTAAACCTTTAATTCCATATTTGAAAACATGTGATAACAATTTTTTTTTTTTTTTTTTTGCTATTTCCCTGACCACACCACAAAACAAAAGGTCTGTGAGTAACTGGTCATGACAATCACAGAGTAAACACACACGTCACAGAAATTTGAAGGTATCAAAGCCATCATTGTTGTGACTGGAACAACTCGAACATTACGTTTCACTTGTTTCCTCTGCGTCTGATGCATATCACTGTGATATGTGTTGTACACATGTTTCATTAACACAGCCCCTTTAACTCTACATGTCATTGGTAATTACGCGAAGGGCGATGAGAGGGTAAGCTGCTATGACAGTTGTGATTGGGAGGAATCGATTCCGTCAAAATGATTCACTTCATGACGTATCGCAAAGCACGAGATCAAAGTAGACCATGCTTTGCGTACAGTGTCGATGCATTATCTGCGCGCATGGCCTTGAGTAGTAGTCTTTGGGTGAGAAGTGAAGTAGTGGGACGGTTCTAAAAACATTGACTCACCATTGGAATTAAAGTAATAGATATCTTAGTTTGTATGGAAATATAAAGTGGTCCTCATGAAAGCTAGATGAACGAAATTAAGATCTACTGCTAAGGGAGTATGTTACCCGCAAAGGCAGAAAAGGTATAACGTAGAACTTTTTCATTCACACAAACACATTGAGTAAAACTTAGCCGATCTACAAAATAAATCTGCAGTAGTATGTCTAAAAGTCAAATGTATCTATAATAAATGTCAAATGTATCTATCTGATGAATTTGTCCCCCCAGGGGACTTACATCTAGTAAGTACGTGTTTGGCAAACACGAGGCCCCGAGCTGAGGCTAGCATTACTTCCACTTACTTGTGCTAGGCTCCTTCCTTTCTCTTTCCTGACCTCCCTTGGTCACCTCTTGTTCTTTTCGATCCCGACGCTATTAGGGCTAGGGTATCTTTCATTTTCCTCATTTTTGTCCCCCTCCCTCAGTTTTTGTTCTACCCCTCATTCTTTGTCCCCCCTCATTTTTTGTCCTCAATGTTTTGATATATGTTTTGATATTTTGTAATTCAGGAGCTTTTTTAGTGGGTATGGTTGAGTCATTCGGCGAGTCCCACACGCGGGGAGAGTCATATTGGCTCTCCCTAGTGCCTAACTGCATTTTCCCTACCTGTACAAGTTTTTAGGACTCCATTGACCTTTGATGTCGACGAGCCGTAAAGCACCACAAAAAAATTGTCTACCTTGTCATTGGTATAGATACGGATGGTGGTACCAGAAAGGATATCAGCGACAAAATGCAAAAAGCAACACGGGCATTCTCGATATTGAAAAAAATGTGGCGCTCTTCCAACATCCTAAAATATACAAATATAAAAAATTTTAACTCATGGCTGACATCCGGTTTACTGTATGACTGTGAAACTTGGTTTACTATTGAAGACACCAAAAGAAAACCACGAGTCTTCATAAGGAAATACTTGCGTTATATCTTGCGGATGTTGCAGCAAAATTTTATTAGCAACGAGAACCTTATGCGTTGCACATACCAGGTGGACATCAATGTTGAAATAATGAAGAGAAGGGGACATTTTCCTGGATAGGGCATATCCTTAGAAAAGCACTCTTTTGAATGTTTTACAAAAAACGGCTCCAAAGATTTTGCTTAATTTTTCTGTACGTAAAGCAGAATTAGTACACATTACAACCGCATTAGCGGTATTTCTCTAAAAAGTTTGGTATAGATGTAGTTCGGTATAGATGTAATTTCTGTCTGCTACACATACACATTAGCGTGCTGTTTCAAGAAGCTTGAATAATATTTAGCAGTGTAAATGGACCAAGCAGTCGTAGAATACAACTTTTGTAAACTGAAATGGAAGATATGATAATGATAAAATACATGGGAGGACAGCAAATACACTGCGTATAAGAAAATACATAATTTCTGTCTACAACGAAATTACATTTACATAACACTTTTACGATATTTATGGAACTGATATATCGCTATAAGTTTTGAAATAGTATTTTGAATATTTACTTTACTTTAAAATAAAAGACTGTAATTAGTTCGTCTAGCCACTTAGAGCACAGGAAGACGGAAAATATAGAGGATTACACGCCAGAAAAGACCCTTTCACTATATAATTTTTTCTCACTCAATGTTGCAGACGGTGAAACGTATATGAGAAAATATGTGCAATGATTTTGCACCACTAGTTTTAAATATTCATTGAAATTGGTTAAGGTAGTAATAATTGGCTCGCTTGGGCAGATATCGCGTCGGCTCACTACACGGTTGTCTCACGTTTCATGACGAGAAGGAAAGTTGGAGCCTTGGGGTCAATGTTTACATGGTTCCCACATATGTGAGGGTTCAACCTACGTGTCGACTAATATGATAAATTACTGCTTAGAATTAATATATGCAAAATGCGCCAGGGAACTTTGGGACCTTTTGTACGTACCAATTAAAATAAATTGAAACATATACTTAATTTTCTTAAGATATCTAAAATGTTCGTGCTGTGAATCCTTGAAGTCTCATTTAAACAATCCAAAGTGAATAACAATGCAGGATAAGAATATCATAGACATTGGTTTAAAACTGCTGTTGAAATATATCAAAAATATACTTGAGCAGCGTATTTAAATTGTCGAGGGTGTGCCGATTGGTTCAGTCCGGAATATCTATAAACTCAGTTCGGATTTTGAGAGAGAATTTTAACTGACAACTACAGAAAACGAGGCGATCACTCCTACTACGGGTTTTTCCGAAGAGCTACGTAATAAATTGTTTCTTGCCGGACTCTATATGTTTAAAGTTCATGCTGTCATGGCTCTCACTGGATGTTTTAATACTATCTTCATCCTGGTTATGTACAGAATATGATTCGAGATGTATTTGAAGGGTCTTTTTGGGTATATATCACAGATGCCATACCACTGTCCATAAAAAGTTTGTGGAAGATTTTTCGATGAATATAATTATTCCTCGACAATTATTCAAAATTATTGGGTACACACAACTAACCAAAGAAATGTCATCAACTACATTCGACATGGTGATGCCATAAAAAATTAGATGGAAGGCACACAATTTTTATTATGAAGTGTTAATGATTCGATTCAAATTTAGGTGCAAAATTGTAGAATATAATGATGTAGGAATGATTTTACTGAAAAAGAGGATTTCACGTCGACCTACAGATTAAGATAATTTAAGCATATGTCAAATAAAAAGAGCTATTTCAATTAGTTTTGGAAATGTGTGGAATATATATTTCAAGGAAAACGCACGACCATTTTGCGAAACAAAATGACTTGAATGTCGTATTTACTGTATTAGTGTACTAAAACATATTTTTAAATTGAAACTCTAATTTAAAACACAATCAATTAATTTCAATTAATTAGAGAGAAAATCATGGATGGTTGAAATGTGTAGCGTGATGTAAAAAAGGGTTAAGAAACAATGCTCACAGAGCGCAGTATTTCTGCAAAGAAGAAATGTTAATTCGGGTATGATATTATTTTATCCTGAGATTCTCATCTGTCCGTCGCCCTTCTCTTGTCACTTACTATAAACAACATCACGTCAATAATTCCCCTTCCGTTCTGACAAGCAATGTGAATTCCCAATCGACCAATCTCTGATAATTAATACCTTCTCTCCATTAATATGTAATGACAGTCCGTTAATAGTTAATTCCGCATGTCTGACAGCGTGCATCGGCATTGAATAGTTAAAATGTAAGAAAAGGATATCATGTTTAATGCAATTGGAATTGCAACAATATGTACATAGTTCTCTGAACATTCAAAATGAATTTAAACTACAATATTTCTATTAAAGTTATACTTCTTCTTTTTAATGTTTTTTTAGCTGAACCTATCACTGTCACACTTTTCAAGTGCTTATTATTCATCATTTCAAATCGTTGTAATTGTAACAGTATTCTTACAGAGAAATAAATTAATTTGAACGAAACAATCGATTACTTAACAGTTCACAGTGTTTAAATATCCTTGAATATTTTTTGATCAACAGAAATGTGTATACACACGCAACGGGTTGCCACAATTATTTGTACTTATATTACTGAAATTTATTAATTCATCGTATAAAAATATTACAATGTAAGTCGTTCTGGTATGAAAACATAAGAGTAAAATTGAATAACTGAGTCAAGGAATTAATTGCTCCAAGACCAATTAAATCGAATTAAATGAATTACGGTATGAACAAAGTTGACAATATTTCGTCCTACCATCATATTGTCAATCATCTTATGTCACTAATAGCGGTCCACACGCGAGAGAAAATAAAAGATTACTTTTGTATAAAAGCTTGTCAAAGAAATTAAAATATTACTAGAATATTTGTATGACTGCTGATTAAAACTATTAAAATCTTCACATTTTACTTAGATACTGTTTCTCGTAAATATCGACGTAGAGCTAACAGAGAGAAAACGTGTTGTATTGCTGAGAGGGAGAATACAACGTCGATCCTCGGCACGGTCAGTTTACTGTCACTATGCGATTCTTCGTAACAATGACCTTCATCACGTGACCAGTGTCATAAGAGCTGAGGGATTACCCCATTGTTTGAGACGCTGACGAACCGGAAAAAAATAGAAAACATCCTTCATCATCTTGTACAGTAAGAAGCAAATGTCCCAGAAATTCTTAGTTCTTTTTTCTGCGTATCCGGATAGAATAAATTATTTTACATTTTTCATTTCCGAGATAACAGCATTTAAAAATTACATATAGAAAAGAACTATTTGACTCATTTACAGGAAACTTCTTGACTCATTTATTTGGAAAGGATGTTCCTTGACTACTTGAGTCTTGACAATTGATACTTCATTGTGCATTATCATATGCTTTGTGCATTCACATCCATTCTGATANAAAGAACTATTTGACTCATTTACAGGAAACTTCTTGACTCATTTATTTGGAAAGGATGTTCCTTGACTACTTGAGTCTTGACAATTGACAGCGTTGTACGTGATACTTCATTGTGCATTATCATATGCTTTGTGCATTCACATCCATTCTGATGGTTTGTTTACATTTTTTAATGCTAAATATGGAACCGAGTGAAACTTGTCTACAATAAGGGACATATGGGGGAAGGTAGTAGCTGTCTTATTATTTAGGTTACTAAAATAGTCTTGTTAAGTAAAGGTTAATATTATCATACAGAATATTAGTTTCATCCAATTTAGCTAGCTTTCTTTTTTTTCTCAATTTTTTTCTTCTGTTTGTTATTAATGCACAGCTCTATGTTCGTCTGTTCAACTATGAGGTAAACAATGTCACAATTTATAACGAGTAAGCAAATATCCATGTTTTACTTTCGATCTTTTGCGATTATGGAACGGTAGAAAAGAGGAAACTATTCTAGTGAAAGAGTCATAAATGAAATCATCCTTTGTTTACTTTCTGTTTTCTTCGCGGCGCACAGTCCACGAAAGAAAAAAAGGAAATTTTGTGCTCCTCATCCACGCCAGAGATGTGGAATTTCATGCTCCATAACGGAACTTATCAAGTGAAAGTGATCGATTAGAGATTGTTTGAGGGAGTATTTTCACGAATCGTTGAGTAGAAGACAATGGTTTTGACCTACGACACCTCAACATCATTTTTGAAGAAAAAAAAAAAAAAAAAAAAAAAAGGAAAGTTGTTGAAACAGGAGTGGTAATAAAGTGATCAGTTACAATATGAAACTTAAAAAATAACTTCCGGTACATGTTCCGTTAGTAGAAAGACGAGAGCGGAAGTTTCAACTTCTCTTCAGACTTCAGTTCGGTGATTGGCTATGATATTTGATCTTCGCGTGACTTCAAAGACAGAGAATCGGGATACGTCCTCTGAATTAATAATGAAGTAGATTCTCCGTCTTCCCTTGTCTTCTCTCTAACAATTCTCTCCAACTTTTCTCTTCCCAGATTCTTTATTCCGGAGTTGTATCCACAACTTCACTTCCCAACTTCGTGAATTTCACGTTTCCGGTGATGTTAAAGATTTTTTTCTGGAAGACAAGATTTGTTCTCCAATTCAAAGGGTCATTTGAGTTAGAGTATTTATTCTTTCTTCAAAAGAGTGAACAAGAAACGTCTTTTTGATGTTGCAAATAATACAAGTATTATTATTTGTTAATCGCGTTCTTAAAATTATTAGCATATTGACATATATGAAACGAAACTCTTTAATAGAGGTTTAAAATGTAATATAATAATAAAATAATTTATAATAATTTGACACTTTAAATTTATTTTCATATTCCTTCCAGTAATTTGCTTTTCACTGCACGATTTTGTGAATTCAACTTTATTTTACGTAGCATTTAGATAAGTTTTAAAATCAACAATAGTTTTGAAATACATATAAATATTTTTACGATGTACATCTTAATTCATTGTATGATTTTCTTGAAATTTTGCACTGTTCGCGAACGAAATACAGGTACCAATTTGTCTACGAAAAATCACATAATTGTGCAATTAAATCAACTCATTATTTCAAACATTTAAATTCTATGTGACTAAAAATATGTGTATAATTAGTTATACTTACAGGTCATTTCACCCAGATATACACATCATCAAATTTCTATTTCAAATATTTTTGAATTATTTTAATAAGGAATTCCAAATATTTAAAGAACGAATAATATTTGTATATTTTTTGAGGAGAAATAATGCAATAATATGTTGTCAAAAAAGAAATTACCAACTGCCTAGGACGATTGTGGAGGACAAAGAATTTGTTTAATTTGGCTTACATAATTATGTTCACAGGTTTTAGTCTCAGTAGAATCACTATGCGAACTCACCCTCTCATATACACAGCAGGTCTGTAATATCCGGTATTATTTAAATTTATCCGTACTCAAAATATTAAATTTTCTCTTCATTTTATGAGTTTTGATGGCTTTTGTTTGATTACTTTATTAACATCTATTATTATACTTAAAATTATTTTTATCTTACAGTAATTTTTGTAGACTTTTCATTACAATTTTTTAATCATTATTTTACAAACTCAACGTTTCGACATTTTCTCCAGTCATCTGTAGTGACACAATACAAACCAAAGTCAAAAAAATAACAAAAAACAACAACAGCGCAGAAATAGGTACGATAATATGGTATTATAAATACATAATAAATGATCAGTATCTGATTCTAGATGCAATGCTTCTGGTGTACATTTGATATATGACCCAATAATTTTCTTCCTTATTTAACATTAAAATGTAAAAATATTATTCAATATTTGATGATTATCAAAACAGTGTGATGTTATTGTCCTGTGGTAGCAGTAATATTTCTCTCTCATTCTTTTACACTTTTGTGTTCGCCTACATTTAGTCTACCCTATATACGATGCATAGCAATTTTATTCATCATTTTGTATACATTATTAGTTTTTGTGTAGTACTGATTGAAAAAAATTGTAACAAAGTCTACAAAAATGTTGTAAATAAATAATATTTTTTATTGTTTTTATTGACGGACAATAATAGTACAGTGTTTTTCATAATTTCATTAGTTAAATACTTACTTTATCTGTCTGATCTCTATAATAATTTTAAAATTCTCCGAACCAAATTATATTTCTTGATGCATTTCTCATTCTGAAAGAGACAATATAGCATGAGTAACGGCTTCATGTCAATCTCTCGTAGGTGCTTCGTGCTTATTTAGAGATGTTTGTCACGACCGTCTCGCCTCAGAATAAACTCTTCGACATGCAGCTCACACAAGATCCTTGAGAAGGTTGTATTCAGCCATAGGTCAGCATCTTTTCTATCCAAACACCTTCTTCATTCGTATTCTGTGTAGAACGAAATGCTTCTCATCATGTGAGTGCCAAGTACGTACGGAACTAATATTCAATTGCTGGAGTCCTTCGTAGATAATTTCCGTAGAATTAATTCAGTACCAACTTTGTACGGCACTTTTCTCTGTGAGTTAAAAAGGAAGAGTTACGATAGTAAACGTGTAATTTTGTAATTTCTTGTAGTATTTGTAAATGGAAAATGTAGTTGTTATTGAAGCTTATCTACATGGATAGGATGTACGAGGTAGATGATAAGGCTTCTGTTGGTATGGGCCGCTTGGCTGGGTTTACCAACAACTTAACCCACGAGAAGAAATTAATAGTTGTTAGTAATAGTGATGATAGGGGTAGTAGTAGGTGGATAGAAGAAATAGGGTTTGCTTCTCAATCGTCCTAGCTATGTATGAACTAGGACACTGTAGTGAAAAGCTACAAATTCTTCCTGATCCCGCCGGGAATTGAACCCAGAGTGTGCAAGCGACGAGCAAGCATGCTAGTCTNAATTGATCCCAGAGTGTGCAAGCGACGAGCAAGCATGCTAGTCTCTGATCCAGCGGAGGGGCGCTAAACGTTTAATTGAATAAGTAATAAATGGAAAGTAGAGGCGAACTTGTACGTATAATACAAACACGCGCTTAAAGAAATGAGTGTTCACCTTCGGCATTTTGACGAACACTCGACAGAAATCTTGTTGTGTCTTTGAATCTGTCTCACTGATTTTTGCATGTTTCAACACAAACTACTTCGACATGTGACGTGATGGTACTTTGTAACCGATTTTAGTATTTTGGTTTTCGAGGTATAGATGAGTTGTTCGTCGAATTGACGACAAGTCGGATTTTGAGTGACCCTTCTTCACCTCGTTAAACATGGAGATATGATACACGATCGCCAAGGTTGTATATTATTACTCGAAAAATATAAATTCACTAATATAATGATCATAATAAATATTTTCAGAAAATTCTACTCTACAAGGAAAGGCGAAAGAGTTTCACTTCTGGGGCGGAACAACAAAAGAACGCACAATGTTAGAACAATTATTGACTTTTACCATTATTATCTTATGAAGTTATAAAATTTAACAACCTTTTAGTTTACAACTAGCCGACCCTGCGCTGGCTTCGCACGTGAGTTTTGTGATGAGGTTTAAATCTTTTTATAATTTAGTGTGGACACAATTGAACGTGATTATATCTTAATTAGTTGGCATTTGGAGGAAGCGTGAAAAATCTCATGTGATTATTTAATCCCTTTAAAATAAGAATTTTGAAGCGAGCGAATGTTTTAGTGGAATGATAGACAGGCCAGTCGGGAGTACTCTGAAGAAAAAAAAAAAGAAAGCCGGTCGCGAATCAATTTCGTCTACCGAAGCAAATTCTACCTGTATTAACCGGCTTGTNGTCGCGAATCAATTTCGTCTACCGAAGCAAATTCTACCTGTATTAACCGGCTTGTGAACCATCGTTACCAGGGAACGAAGGAGAGGCTGTTGTACTCTGCAATTTTATATTTACAACTATTACACATAACCATAGAACGTTTAAACCAAGGTTTTGACCCTCGTTAGGTGTTCACGTAAATACGATAGTGTCCTAATTAGATAACGTGAATTAAATTGTAAAAATTTATAATATGCAACTAAATAAATAAAAGAAGTGTGAGAGAACTTCACACTATTTCCGCGCACGTTTAAAGCTTGCCATAGTGTTTTTATACTCGTCGGTATCATATCGGACATATGGCGTTCATAATAACTACTTTTCCTGTCTAATATCCTGATATTTTCCCAATCCACCAAATGGTCCGGGTAGGCAGTGATTTGGTGTTACGCTTGGTTGTGCTACGATGTAATTTCGTTGGTGTTCTCGATTCTTGTTTTCAGTCCTCTCTTTGTCCTATGCAACTAGCATTGTAATCTCTTCATTGTATCCTTTCAATACAATTTCCATACCCTACGTCTATCATACTACAAAAGCGGATATTTCTCTATAGCGGACATTTTTCATTCCCCGTCTCCCTCCCATTGAATTGAAGTTACTTTAAACATCTGAAATGTGGATATTCTCTATAACGGACATACATTCATCACTTAGTTTGGCCGAAGAAAATTCTCTCCAGCCTATTTAGGGTAGTGTAGATTCAAAATTCAATAATGAATGTATTTGGTGTGTTTTAGCAAAATTAGATAAACAAAGGTTGCCTAATTCATGTTTTGTAAACTTCAAAGACTTTCAAAAATCAAACAGATTTTATGGTCCCACGTGTGTTAAAGGGACGTTTCACTGTACTACTTTCTCTCGGTAAAAACGTCATAGCTTTACTATGTATTTCTATTTAGTTTTTTATCGTTCTAGTATTTCCAGGAACAGAGTACAATCCGCAGGAAATGATATACGTATACTCCGATTCACGTAAAAAGGGATAGAAAAAAAGTAATTTGTTTTCTCAAAGAAGAAAAAACATAGTGCCAACTTAAACGAAATTAACTTCAAACTTATAGGGAAATTGTCATCACGGGAACTGCTCTACGTCTTTGTAATCAGTTGATGTTTTGTGAGGTTAGTGTCAGGCAACCTTCGTGCGTAAAGTTGATGTAACGAAATTGAGGGTCATATGTGTACTAGAACGTTTTCGAGGGATGTGAGGAAGTCACAAAAGGTAGTTGGCCTCAAATTAAAGTACAAGTTTCTTCGAAATTTCTGGAAACAATGCAAATTATATAGTGAATAACGTTACTGCGTAATTAGTCTTCCCCAAAAACTTGTGACAGATATGATGGAAACCCTGTTTTACACTTGGTGAGTTCATGACTACCACAGTAAATAAAGCAATAAAAAAAGCATATGTGACAAGCGACTCGTGTATTAGTATTTACATTGGAAATTTACGTGTTGTATAAAGAGTATATGATGTAACTAAGAGAAACTAGAAATTTTCTGAAGGAGAAAGGCTAAAAGGATGTATGTATAAAAGCTATTATGCAATGAAGTAGATCACACAAGATGATATTACGGCTGCTCTCAGGGGCAGGGACGAAAGCGAGAGGGGTAGATGAGGCGTGAACAAGCTGTAAGGGAGGTGGAAATTGTAGTGACTATGTTTACAGGCAGGGTGGTCAACACATGTATATATTTATATGTATGGTCGAGTAAANTCTGAAATATAATAATAATAATAAAGTATATTTATTCAACTCAGGCCATTAGTCCTGCTCTTCCGCTTGACCACCATTTGCATACATACAATACATACAGCATACATACACAAAGATATAAAATAATAATATATTGCTACAAAATAAAACATAATATATGAATAACTGTAACTATAATTGGAGGATAAATTCTATTTTACTCTGGGGTAGCAATCTAGGGAAACCCAGAAAAATTTCAATTAGCAAAATATAATCAAGTGATATAGAATCCCCATGCTTTCCCCATCAACTTTGTTTTGGTTAGGGTGATCTTCGGTTTCCCACTTTTCACGAATCGTATTATACTTCGCGTTCGTTAATATGCGATCCGTGAGTATACTTGGAGTGAATCTGTGTCCTCGTGTGCAGTAGACTCCTGGACGCACCGTCACGTGTTCGCCTGACGCGTGACTTTGCATCACAAATCAATGGAGTCAGCGAGGAAGGTGGAGAACGTGTCGAGGAATCTGGTGGCGATGGTGGTAGCATTGGTGTCGACAGCTGCGCTGCTTTTAAATACTGCGGTGATTGGGTCAACTAAGGGTACTACGTAAACTTATATATAACGTAAATCCAGCAATATCTACAGGAGGGAGAGTTCTCTTGACGTAGTTGTTGGCGAGCACTAAATCCCCAATAATAATAATAATAATAATAAAGATGCGACAGTGCGTAAACATTAGTGTAGCGTGGATTGACTATAGATCATAAGCGTTTGACAGTGTTGTGCATGATTGGATTTCGACTGCTCTTGAAATGTACTATGTGCTCCCACGACATGTGCAGTATTGCAGAATATCTTGTCTAAAAATTGGCTGTGAAAAACCTGAAGTATAAGAACTTGGCTATAGAAGTTAGTCGAATGTGGGGATTTAAGACAGGAGTTATCCCCATCATCATGTACGACCTGGATCGTGTCTTCGGAGGGTTGGGATCTGTGTTGGGAGGGTTTTCTCCTTTGGACAACCGGTACATAAGATCTCTGGGTCTATATCATGTATACGTCTATTAGACACAACCTATACTACGATTCATGTAAAGGTGGATAGAGAAAATTCAATACGGCTGATCAGGGAGGTAAAACATAATGCCAACTTCAGTGAAATAAACCTCCAGTTGATAGGGAAACTTGTATGTCTGGAATAGCTCTGCTAACCGTTCTTGTAATACAGCTTATGTTTTGTAAGGTTTGTGACAGAAAACCTTCGTCTGAAGTAAATGCAATGGAATTGAAAGAGTTTGATATGAGCCGAGATGAACAGAACAACGTGAGTAGCTAGTCACAAAAGAAACTCAAAGAAAAAATTATTTTAAATTGCTGAAAACATAATACAAATTATATTGTTTACAGCGTGGTTGCGTGATTGGTGCATCGCAATAATTTCCAATAAAAATAATAGCAACTCTTGTAACACTTAAATAGTTCATCAATACCACTATAAATCTAGCAAGTGATAAAAAATCTCCAAATACTTTCCCTATAAAGTTTGTCTTTGTTTTGTTGCTTATGGATTCCCACGTTATTTTGAATCGGAGTATAGCACTGATTATCTTAAGTATAAGAGTATATTGTATGTTATGCACTAGGAGGAAATAGTGCAGCCTACTGAGGGACGTCATACAATTCAGAAGCACCTATTTATGCGGGTGAGAGAAATTTAAAAAAATTGGGATATCACCAAACTGCATTGTTTGACCCTCGGTAGCTGATTCTTATATGTTGAAGAATGAAGGTGAAAATTGCCAGGTGGACACATTTAAGATTTCATTAAAAATGTTTTATTAAAAGAGAAGTTAATTATTTCTAAAATTACAGTTAAGAGGACGATGTGCCTTTTGTTACAATGTAGATTTCGTATTTTCGAAGTTATTTTGCTAAGTTTGTATTATATTTAATTAGTATGTAAAAATGCGAGTAAGCTAATGCCGCCAACTGAATATGCTTTAACTAAGTATGCTCTAGTATGTATACAATCTCTACAATTTGCAGAAAAATAGGAATAAAATCATTCCACGAATTTGGGGGTACCAATGTTGCCCTTCCATTAATAAATGTTCGAAACCGAACCACATCGCGGGTGAATTTGTTTCTTGCACCACGCAAACTGAAAGGGATGACACTAGTGCTACCTAGTTCATTGTTTGGGATACTACACTGTATACTAGTTTAAATGCCCTTCCACCCTGATTAGGATGATCAAGTATGTCGTTCTCGGAGGAGATTGGAGATAGAATAATGGAATTGCGATACAGATGGAGAACGAGGCAGATGCTCTCCTCAACAATGAACAAAATTTTATGTTTGCTGTTTCTTTTAAGGCGTTAAGAAGTGTTGGTCCGTTCTCTCTAGGCAAGACTATCATGAAACATTATCTTGTTGTAATAAATTTTTTAATCATTTCATCAAGAAGCATTTTATATCAGGTCATTACTACATCAAATATATTTACGCAAAAAGAAGTAACCATTTAGTATTCATGAAGAAGTGCAATAAATTTAGACAAATATATCATTTGTCTTGAGGTACCAAAACAAGAAAATTTAAATCAACAATACAATTATCATCAAATATGGCTGTATTTCTAACATCTATTTCTAAGAGCTCTAATGACCTCGATGTTGGCACCCTAAAGTATCAATAAAAATGCCTATTCCCATTTATCTCAAGAATCATATTCCTTTTCATGAATATAAAGACATTTTCAACGAGAACTAATTAATTACTACACCACATACTTTACTTTTGGAGCATATAACTTGGTGTCACTCCTCTTGTGAAACAGTATTCCTACGCCCTCTGTACTAGAAACCGTGACGAGACACAACACTGTATACCTGTCATTGTAGTTTAATGAAATGGAGCATGGCTAGGAAGGCTGCGAAATCAATATTACTAAAATTTATTATTGGTTTAATAATACTGCATAAATATTCAAAATGTATGATAGTTTGAGATATATGAACATTAGTTAGAGAAGCACGTTTACGAGTAATATTAGGACCATGCAAGGTTGCCTAATATGTAGACCACATCTCTTAGAATTGAAACCTACGTGTATTCGTGTTTTGCAATGTTTAACATGCATTCCCCGAAAATTGAAATTCGTGTTAAATTTATTACTGGATGAGATGTTACCACATTTTTGCTCTTTGTTTCCTCCGGAGCACTAATATACAGTCTTTTTTGCTTTCTCCAACTGTTTCTAAGCCACATGGTGTAAGATCAATTCTTGCCTGAAAGAATGAAAATTTGTTCAAATTAATTACAGAAATTGATTATTTATGAGTACAATATAAGTCTAATAAGGTTCTATTTCGTAAGGTGTTCTAAACCCTATTGGCAATCGTATTTACAATAATTTCATTTCGCAAAAGTATGTCCTTGCCCTCTACCTGAAGGATTGTCAGAATTGTTGTATGCACAAAATCACACACAGCGGTCTGCTGTAGTTACTTGATTATTATTAAGTTACGAAACCGGACCTCAAATGAAACCAGACCGACCTCAATAATTCTGTTAGGATTGTTCCTAACATAGTTATCATATTAAACGCGCGAACTATGCTGTAAATGGAGTTAAAAGATGGTATGGGGATGTATAATCTGCCCTGTATGTACGTAATAATTAATAACTTAGACATCTACCGGGAGAAAGCGAAATGCATGAAAATGAAATTACGTTTTCATGTTTGGTGAAGTAACTTATGAAAGAAAAATATTTTTCTGAATCATCTAAACATTTCAAATCACCTAAAAATTTCTGAGTTCAAGTAATTATTGCTGATGATTAATATTTTTCTACAATCTGCTGCAAAATGTCTGATTTTTACCTGCTCTCATCCCTTGTTATACTTCGAACCGAGCTCTAACAACTATTTGCCACGCGAGGCAACTCATTGAGTGTACAGATTATAACATTTTTTGTATCTGTTCGAATATTAGTAGAAAAATATATTTACCGATTTAGCAAATTAAAATGCTAAATGTGGAATATAATATCCATGTTATACATTAATCGACTAAAAATTGTAATGTATTTAAAAGTAATTTGTAAAATTAAAACACTTTAAAATTTTAAATTTTGTCGCTTATTTTAATCCATACTAATATATAAATGCATATTGCTAAAGCGTGTCTCTCTGTCTGTTTGTTAGTTAATCACGACTAAACCACAGAACTGATCGTGATGAAATTTAGCAAGGAGATAGTTAATATGTCCAGGATGAACATAGGCCAACTTTTATTTTCGAAATGTGTGAAAAGAAAGATACAAAACGATGTTTAAGATAAATTTCGATGAAATCCGGGGAGAAAATCAGCCATATTCACTTACAGTGCCTAAACGGGTAGAGGTAGATGACAACTATGCATGACAATATTGTTCGCCTTAAAGAGTTCTACAAAAATGTCCACGGCAGCATATGTCTATGTACTAAGGTTAACCTAAATTATCGAAAAAACATTATGAAAAATAGAAGTATTGATATCNTTAATTTGATGGTGACTGATTGTTTCCTTCCTAAATTACTCTTTTAAATTGAAGTATTTTAACACTTCAGTTATTAAAAACGTGTTATCGATTATTTAGGTTAATTTTTGTAGATAGACATATGATGTCGCCGACTTTTTTGTAGAACTCTACGAGACAAACACTATTGCCAATGATAGTTGTCACCTATCTCTGGCTGTGTAGGCAGCGTAGGCACACGTAACTCTCTTTTTCCCGATTTCATCGACATTTATTGTCAAAAACCATTTCTAACTTTCGTATCACACATTTAAAAAAAGTTAGTCTATGTTCATCCTGAACATCTGAACTATCTCCTTGCCATATTTAATCACTATAGGTTCTGTGGTTTGGTCGTGATTAATTTGCAAACAGACAGACACGTTTTCGCGTTACGCATTTATATAAGTATGGATATAAATGTAAGCGAAGTACCACTGACTGACTGACTGTCTAATCACTCAATCTCAGAAACTACAAAGGCTACAAACTTGAAATTGGGCAGGTTGATTCCTTTTAGGGTGTAGACTTTCGCTAAGATTTTACGAAACTCCACCCCTAAGAGGGTGAAATGGTTAAAATGTTTTATGTACTTATCCTTTGTATCCCACTATAACTCTTGATTCTCTCGAGCAATTTCAACCAAACTTTATACGCATGTCACTATCTTACAAGAAGAGCTGTGAGGGTAAGACATTCATGGCACCCCTCGGGAGAGGATGGAAACAGGTTGACTTGCAAAGATAATGGAAAAATCCTCTAACATATGTGAAACCATTATCGATGCCGTTGAGATGGATAAGGACGCCCCCAATGCTTCGTAAGTTCACAATTAGTCCAAATTGGAGATATTAAACCCCTAGAATCGTTGGGGTCAGGATGGGAACGGGTGGCATGTTAAAATTATGAAAAACATCCGATATTAGTGTTGAATATATGCATTTTGCGGTCGTAGAAGAGAAGAGTCACACACTCAATGCCACACAAAAGTCCACGATCACCCCCAATGAGGGAATGTACTACATCTTGTTAGGGGATGAAATTAAAAATGATCGAAAATGACTTATATTAGTTTTGAGATCATAGTTTTCGGGGCTGATGAGATTATTAATGACATTTTCGAAGACCCCAAAGTGCAAAATCAGCCTGTATACACCCTTTGCACCCCAAGGGTAGGGGATGCTAAATATAAATTATTGAAAATTACAGATATCAGTGACGAGTTCACAGTTTTCAGCATTGCTGAGTTGATAGTAACATTTTGTAATCAAGTAAGAATATATTAAACCCCCATGGGAAATAAGACACTCCTAGCACCTCCTTGGTAAGAGATGGGAATGGGTAGTTAAGTAAATATAATCATAAGGTACGTTTTAATCGTAGGGAGCAAAGGTTTAGGGGTCTCTGAGATTGTTAATGAAATTTCCGATGCTGCTTAAATTTACGATTATTCCTACAAACCCCAGCACCTCACGGAAGGTTATGACGTAAAAGGTGTGACACCTGAGGGAACGGTACGACGAGTTCAGAATTTTCGGTGTCGCTGTGACGAATAGTATTACCCCTATGAGAAAGAATAAAACTGCAGAGATATTACAGAATTCACGGGAGCAAAGCTGCGGGTACTGAGCTAGTTATAACATATTTTTTCCACTATTAGTTCAAGGAATGGTTTTTTCAGTAGAACGCTCTGCGAAGTGACTTAGTTTTTTTTTCTGGTCTCATCTGATTAAGGTTTATCGTGCAGAATGTACTTTCAGTCTAAAATAATTCTAAAAGTGTAGTTCATGGCAAACGCAGCCTGAATAAATTAGACTTACCAAGGAATCTTACCGGGAAAGGAGATTTGGGAAAGGCAGCTGTATGAAAGAGAAAATGTCTCTCACACCCAATGTTTCTGGAAATGTAAGGAGAGACGTGGAAGATATTTTTTTAAATTACATTATGATCAAAGAAGAATACATCCGTCGAATTATTTTAAAAAAATCAGTATTTTATGAAAGTATCTCTGATTTCCAAAATCTGTTTTTTATTTATGAATTTATGAATTTATGAATATTTATGTATTAGATATAGTCCATACGCCGCGTTACATTTCCGAAATGAAATATATACCCAGAATAAGATCAAGAAATAACTGGAATTTGAAATATGATACAGATATTTTATCTGCAATTCATTATTTCGTATCCTGATACATATGCATAATATTATTTTTTTGTATTTGTTTTTGATATATTTATTATTTCACCTCGCCAAGTTTTAATCGTTACTCTTTTTCTTTGTTTTCATCTATTTCAAACAAAATAGAAAGTTCTTTAAAAAACAATCCAATTTATGACGTATTGCAAGAAGAATGTGCGATAATTGCAAAGACGTGCTATCATGTAGGGATAGGTGATTATTTTTTGGTTGATTCAGTGTTACGTGTTTATGAAATAACTCTCATAAAGGAGTTTCTAAGAGATAAAATATTCGACCTTCGATGTAAATACATTAATTTTTGTTGAGAAATTTGCTATGTTTATATATGTTTAAAAACATGATTTTAGAAAAAAGAATCTACGTTCACTAATAATTCGAAAATAACAACAAATGTCATGTTTTTGTTTTGTTATTGGGGTAGTTAACTAAAGTTGCTCTAAATAGCGAGTGTTAACTCTAAACCTATTGCCAACTGGAAGAATACTGGCTCTATCTTTCACTCGGTCGAACAGGTTGTTTTCAGTTGGTGCATTCTCCACTACTGCAGACCAAGTTTGGTTCGGTATTTTAAGTTCTGCGACAACTTAACAACTTTCTTCCCCAATTTCTTCACCTAAAGCGAGGTTAGCTGGAAGAGAAAACCACACAGCATAAATCTGACCATAATCCACGTAAAGAAATACTTATATATATATATATATATATATAATATATATATATATATATATATATCCTCTTTTACAAAATGTTGGTTTTGCCGTGAATCTAAACTTAACATTTCAATCTTTGAAATGGAGAGTGGCTAAGAAACAAGAATACCTACGAATTTTTTTAGGTGATTTGTATGTTCGGTAGCGACTTCTACGTTGTGCTAAGAAGGTCTAGCTTCCTCTATGAACGTAAATGTTTGCTTATACGCTGTCAATAACATCGGAGCACATTGTCCGTATCTCCAGATCTCGTTGTAAAGCACTATCCAATACTTGGTATGTTGTGTTAGTTAATTTGCGGGGTATTTGGGGTGTAATCTTTGCACAATCTCAATGTTTGATTTGCATATAGCTTCTCTCGACTGGATCTTGCAAAATCGATTATATTCGGATAACACGCACCAAGTACACTCAAAATTTGTAAATTAGTTTGGAATTGAAATATTTCCACCACATGAATCTCTTCATTGATAAATTAACTCATCTATAGAATTTACCAGAAATTATAAACCAAAAACGAATAAGAAATTAGACACTATGTGTTGATTTTAATTTTTAGTTTTAGTTCATAACGTCATTGTATATTTTTTTTTTCTAATGTTTTACGTTATTTCTCAAATTTAGTATTGATTAGTTTACTTGGTCATTTCTAGAGCCACTAACGATGACAAGGTAATTCACATAATATAGGGTAAATAATAAACCACTGAAAGAATAGGATAATTCCTAAATAAATAAGAAAATTAAGAAAAATGTCAATGTTGCATACATTTTCTTATTGACGACAGAGAAAATTGTACGATAGCTTGACCCAATTAGGGTATGTAAATTTTAAATGTATACCTTAGTAGCGAGTCAATAAAAGCAAACACTTCAAAAATCTCATAATGAATAAAGATATCAAAATATATTTTTCGCACACTGAAAAGAAGAGTCGTAGCATGGAATATTTTGTATACGGAGAAAGAAAACTGGACTTTGTTGAAGCATCTTGAAAGAGCTAGTCTAGAGGTGCGACGAGGACATTCTCTTAAACAAAATAAATGAATTAATTAAAGACTTGCGA
>NNCF01127101.1:329082-340560 GCA_002313205.1 Laupala kohalensis | reverse complement strand
TATATGCGGAATTTGAGAAAAATATATGGTAATAAAAATTAATAAAATATTCAACATCTCTGCAGATACAAAAACTACAAATCGTTAAAGAACGTCAATTATCCTCATGTTACGACCTTCCTTGATGAAATCCGCAATTCGATAACTTTATTAGATTAGGAGATATTTGAGGTGTTCACTTTTACTGACTCACTGGTTATATATTTATTAATTTACATTTTCCTTATTTGGTCAAGCTCTCTAACAATTTTCTGCCCCAGGAATAAGAAAAACATAGTAGCATGATGGTTGCACTGGGAGTAAATATTTATATTCTTAAGTTGAACCTTGTTGCGCCGGGTTGGCAGAGTGCCCGAATATTTAGTACTCCTGTTGTGGAGGCACATGCGTTGTGCGACGTCGGTAGCCTCGATGTGTCTGTGCTTGGCTTACAAAGAGTCTGGGAACAGGAAAGACCTTCCTTGTCTCTTATCTCGTCTCAAGAACAGGAAAGATATGGTAAAGAGTGCGCACTTTTTAAAGAACTTCTTCTAGTATTAGGAGGGAATAGAGCATGTGTGAATACATAAGTGTTTCCATTCTAGGATTCAAAAATGTCATTGAGGATTGTGTATTGTGGTGAATCATGTAGATCGGGTAGGTAGAAAAGATTATACTTTAAAATTTAGAACTGGGAAACAAAGAACCGACGGTGGAAATTTTTCATTTCTCCATAGAACGATTAGAGGCTGGAATTTTATGTCTACATCGATTGTGGAAAAGATTTCGAGCTGTGAATCTGTTCGCAGGGTTGGGTAAGATCTGAAGAAAAGGTGTTGTAGTGCAGAGGCGGTAGATAGTGGTAGTGAAGTGAAAAGAAGGCAATGCGTGAGACAGAAAGGGAGGAAAGAGAACAGTGAAGTGAGGTGAATTGAGTTTCTGGGTTAAAAGTCAATTAAAAGTAATTAATTTTTTATTTAATGTTTTTAAATTTAATATTATTGTTTTTGTATTTAATATTTTAATATTAGTTTATGCATATTATAACTGTTTATTAGTATACGCCATTGTTGTAGTACTCGATACTGATTGCATTCCTTCTGTCATACAGGTTGTTCTTAACACTTTTCATCTTACTTTTAACTGGCATTTATTACTGTGCAATCTTGGCACGGTTGTATACATTATCTCTCTAGTCATGTCATATTTTGCCCTGGTTTTTCACCAGTTTTGCTCCGGCTAGAGGCGGATTTTCTGTAGCCGGGAATATCATTTAATACTTTTATTATTACTGATCTAGAATTTTTACTGAACATAAAATCTACGATTCATTTTGGAATAATAAATTATACAAAAGTATGAGTTTATTACATACTTTCTTTTCTAAATATTAAATCCGCCACTACCCTTGGGCCCTTGGTCGGATTTGTTGGGATGGTTGGAGTTTTGACTATAAAGTTTATTTGCTTATTTTTTTATTCATATATTATACAATTTTATTTCATATCTGTGTATTGTAATATGTATTTAAAAAAATATTTTATTGTCTTTCCTCATAGTATTTTGCCACCAAACAAGATCAGCCCATTTGCTGTTATAAATTATTATTATTATTGTAGTTGAATTTTGTTTTCTCAGCAAACGCTAATTCATAAAATGGCACGCGCCTAAAGAACAAGTGTCCATTTCTCTTTCAATTTTCTAGAGATAAGAACTTTCTAACTACATGGGATGTTGCAATAATGACGTTTTTCAGAGATATGTAAATGTGCTTGTGTAATTTAATGTTTTTAAACTGGATTGTATAGTTTTTGGAATTACTCCTGTTGCAGAGATTACTATTGGTACTATAAAGACCTGTTTCATCTTCCAGATTCTATGAACTTCCTGAGAGAGGGGAATATATTTTGAAATTTTCTCAGCTATTAGCTTCTGTAGGTTATATGTGTTAGGCACTGTAATGTCTATGAGGAATGTGGTCTAACTACTTTGGTCAATGAACGTTATATCTGGACTGTTGTGGTGGATGGATTTGTCAGTGAGAATCGCTCGATCAAAATATAATTTCTGGGTTTTGTTCTCTAACGTTGTCTGGATGTGGAGTTTTATCGTGAGTGAGTTTGTATTTATCCGCAATTTTTTGATGAATAATTTTGCCCCCCAGTTGTGTCTGTGCAAGTAATTCGTCTGAGCAAAAATTTTGCATCCTGCAGTGATGTGTTCGATAGTTTCCTCCATCAGATGGCATTGGCGGCATTTGCTGTCGCTTACTTATTATTTTATTATTATTATTATTATTATCATCAGTCTTACATTATTATCAGTCATCGTGTTGAGTCTATTTGGAATGAGCAGATACGTTTTGTTTTATTTTTCTATTGAACAAAAGAGAAATTTGAGTTCATAAAACATTCAGCAATCGGTAACAAATTAACAATTCATATTGTTGGAGGAATCACTGAAGAAAGTAGTTAATGTACTTCAGTTCCGAAATATTTCCTAGTTTATTAAAAATTATTATGAAAATTACACAAATAGCTTGTTGGCGAGTGTATTGCCAACTGTCTTTTTTCCTGCCCTTTATAGAGTACTAACGCTCATGTATTGCGATAATATTGTAGGTTTCTCTCTTTATAGTTCTTGTTATTTTTATTATGTGTGATTCGCTTCACAATTCTTTTGAATACGATTGAATACAATTGGATATTATTATTTTAAATATCTGAACAGTATTAATCATATTGGTTAGATATCTTGAAATTTTATAAACTTGATTTTATTTAGTTGTCAGTAAATTAATTAATTTGCCATAAGTATGCAAATGTTTCTGTATATAATTATCCCATACTAGTTTAGATTGAAATATTTAAAATATATTATTGGCACTGCATCGAAGATGATAAAAAAGGAGCATCGAAAACATTTGAAGCTAATCAGAGGAAATTGTTCCGGTGGAAATAACATCTCAATTAAATACGTTACTGCTTTTTTGTTAATGAAAAAATTGGATACATATGGGATTAAAATAATATTATACGCTCACGTCGGTATTAATTGTGCTCAGGTTGAAGATTAAAATGAGCATAATAAAATGTGTAAGTATTGCATCGTTCATGACTAGTGAATTTTTTTTATTAATTAAGTTTGGCAATTTAAAACACCAGGTTAAAAAGAACAACTCACAAAACAAGACATCAATAGGTCGAGAAATATTTTTCCGTTAAATAAATAGGAGTAATAAATGTATCTTTACGAATTCTGTAATAAATATGTAATTGATATGTGTCTGGCCCAGGTGTTTGACCCGCCTACTTTAATGGGATCAATACACACGTATGTCACATTTTTTCATTAATTGGTTTGAAGTCAATTATGTTTTTGTTGTATACACAGCCGCGCAGAACACTATAGGTTTAAGTAAGAGTATAAGGAAGAAGAATTTGTTTGATGTAGAATGTGAAGAAATAATTAGAGAAGAAAACAAACCATATAGGCACATGATAGAAAGAATCACAAGAGCAAGACAGGAGAAATATGAAAAACTTCGTAGAGAAGCGAAAAAGTTGTTTAGAAAAAAGAAAGTATAAATACAATTCAAAATAGCAATCAAAAGAAGCTTACGGACAAATTAATGTAATGAAGAAAGAATATAAGCCAAGGACACAGCTTTGTATGAACACAAAAAGAGAAATTATTGGAAATGAAGAGAAAGTTAAAGAAAGGGGGCTAGAATGTTTTCAAGGACTACTGAACAAAAGTGAAAAACTTGTATATACAAGTTTCAACTAATGAACAACTTCAAGTAACAGAGATAAATATTGAACCACCCTCATAGAAGATTTTAAAGCTGCTTTAAATAAATTAAATCACCAGAAAGTGACAATATCCCGGCAGAACTGCTTAAATATGGAGGAGAGCATCTATGGAAACAGCTCTATTGTATTATAAGAAACATATATATGGAAGAAGTTATGTCTGGGGGATGGAAGAACTCCGTTATCTGTCCTGTGTACAGGGAATAAGACTAACTACTCTGCGAGAACTATAGATGTATCAACCTGCTTAATACTGGTTATAAAATTCTTACTAAACTGATACATGGAAAATTAACACCATATGTTGAAAATATAATTGGAGAATATGAAGCAGGCTTCCGTAGAGGTAGATCTACTGTAGATCAAATATTCACGTTGAGGCGCATATTAGATAAATGTAAGGAATACAATATAGAAGTATACCAAATATCCATAGACTTCAAGCAAGTATATGATAGTATCATTCGACAACAACTGTATGATACAATGTAGTATTTCAAAATTCCAGATAAGTTGATAATGCTGACTAAACTAACGATGCAGGACATAACAGGGTTAGTAAGAGAGTAGTCAATGGTCACGGACTCCTTTCCCATAAGTAATGGTTTGAAACAAGGAGATTGCTTAGCACCTTCGCTTTTCAATTTGGCTCTAGAAAAAGTCATTAGGCAATTGGATATTGATCCAGCGAGAACTATCATTAATAGAATGACTCAAATTATAGGATACGCAGATGATCTATGCATACTAAGCAGAAGCCGAAAAGATGTCAATGAGCAGTATATTAAATTGGAGGCAGCAGCAAAGGGAATGGGCCTATAAGTAAATATAAATAAAAATTCGTTCAAATACTTAGGTATAGAGGTCGCCAATAATAATGATGAAGCAGCCGAGATTAAAAAGAGTGTGTTTCTCGCAAACCAAGCCTACTTTGCGCTGCAGACTTTATTAAGAAATAAATTACTTGGTAGAAGAAGCGAAATAAAGTTCTATAAAACACTTATAAGACCAGTATTAACGTATGGATGCGAGACCTGGATTCTGGTAGAAAACTCGAAAGAAAAGTTATTGGTATTTGAAAGAAAAATATTAAGAACGATATTCGGGCCAATACAAGAAGGGGAAATTTGGCGGATAAGATACAATAGTGAATTAAGGGACATGTTCAAGGAAAATAATGTAGTTGAATACATACAATTCCAAAGACTAAGATGGGCTGGACAAGAACAAAGAATGTCTGATCATAGAATACAAAAGTAAGCACTCTCAGAAAGAAGAGACGGAGGGGAAGACCTAAAAAACAGATGAGAAGACGCAGTTCGGAAGGATGCTTGGGATTTGCTACAACTGAGAGATTGGATGAGGAAGGCTGAGAATCGAGAATTTTGGAGGCGACGAATAAAGTAGGCCATGGCTCGCACTGGGCTGTAGCGCCACAGAAGAAGATACATGTATGTCGAAACCAGATACATCTGTTTGAAGTTATCTGGGAGTGGTTAGACCACATTTTTTGCGTATTTTAGTTTGTGGTTCCTACTTTTGCGTTATTGAACTAATCTAAATGCTTATGATTAATATATTTCTCCCCAAATAGTTTCAAAATATAATTGATACTTCGTGTTAGCGTTGTGAGTTAAAGAGTAGAATTTGTCTTTCATAAATATAAGAATTCAGTGTGGTATTATGTTATTGTAATGTAGTCATACCAAAATTGTCCATTATATAATAACGTTAAATGAATATTTTATAACTTAGGACCTGTTTCTAAACATTTGGGCACATTTTGTGCATTAAAAATGAAGTATACAAAATAAAATGCTAAGATTGTAATGTTAGGTATGTGGGATATATTATATTTACAAAATGTACAAATGGAAAGACACACTGACAAAGATAAATTATCGAGTATTTACAATACAATTTTATATTTTTTTATTTCTGTTTTTTTGTAAATATATTTTTAATTTACGTAACGTTTAATAACACGTTCACTTGTTCTGTTGCTACGTTCCTGTTTCTTATTACATTTCTTTACCCCTTGTGATAACTTAGACCATAAGTCGAAACGTTTTGATCTAAATATGCACAAAACAAATCGTAATCAACCACGAGAAAGGACGTAAGTTGGAAAAAATGAATGTATTTTGATGTGTTTAGAAAAAAATAATAGAATTTAAATTGATTTGTAAGGAAATAATAGGAAATAATTGCTTCGGATTACGCTGATCTGTTTATAATTTTTTTCGAGTAAAACAGAGGAGTAACTATGTGGTCAGCACCCGCAATCGTTCCTTGTTAACTAATCGCTCTTTACATAAATAAGTAAAATAACTATACTGTCAAAAAGCAGTTGTAAACTGCGTGTGACCACGTGGGGGATAATAAACTAAGTTACTCAGCAGAACCGAGCAAGGTCCCAAAGGTGGATCTACTGCTTACGAAAGAATTTATTTAATAAATACGTTCTGTAACAGTTTATTATTCCAAAATGAATCGTAGATGTAATGTTTGGTAAAAATTCGAGATTAATAAAACAAAAGTATGACATTCCCGTCAATGGAAATTCCGGCACTATCTGGAGGAAAACCGGAGAAAAACCCGGGCCAGGATGGAATAGGAACAGAGATTTGTATTTCTTTACAGAGAGAAATGTCCGCGGAGGAAATAAATGGCAGGAATTCCGTTGCGAAGTGAACAAATAGTAGCGGGTGTTTGGTATACGCAAATCGCTTGCTGCGCCTTCACTCGGAACGTTAATTAATTCCAGACTGCGATATTGAAAAAGTTAGCGCTGGATTGTCGCACCCGGCGGAGGGTGATGGCCCGGGGGTGACGGACGGATGGCGGAAGGCTGTGGTCGAGGGAGGGTGTGGGTTTAGGTGGTGTGAGACGCGAAGGGGGAAGGTTTGAGTGACGTGTGGCGGGCGGAGTGATGGACTGGGGGACTGTCGCTCTCGGTCGCCGGGGGTTTAATTTAGTATTTGAGAATCTTGCTCCTAGGCAAGGCCTTGGCTCACCAAGTAATTGCCGAATCTTCCAGTGGGTGAGAGATCGTTAAATACGCGTGTAGGTATTGAAATGAAAATTATACTCTCTTCGATTTACCTGGATAAAACTACAATTCCAAAATTAAAATTAATCAAGGATGAATTTAAATATATATTTTTACACATGATTTTTTTTCATTCATTATTTTTCTTTGTAATGACTGAATTACTATTTTTGGCCTGATTTTACTTTCCAATCCTCTCCTAATCAGATTTTTATAATGCATCTTAATGTACCTTTCCTTTTATTGGATATGGGTTCATTCCTGATCGAGATAAACTCCATTAAAACTAAAAGGATTATCGAACATATTTTCCTACATTTATAATTCCTATAATGGAAAAGAGAATGCAAAATTTTTTAAATCTTTTTTCGTTTCCTTTCTCCCCCATTTTCGAATGATTTTTTCAAATGTAATCCTCGGATCTTGGATTACGGATATGTCAACTTATTGACGCCAATTTGATTTACGCATATCAATATGGTGATGCGTGATGGAATAGTGATTAAAGTATTTTATCTATCAGAGCGACGACACTACAATACCCCTAAAATGTTTCTCATGGCAGTTTGAATCATTTTGTATCCAGGACCAATACATTTTTATTTCTTTACATTGAAAAATTTCGAATTATTTGACTTTAAATTAGTATTGGCTTATATGGAGAAACTTGATTTTGATAGATCCTGTCACGAGTATAGGTTTTAAATCACTATGAGCAACGGAAACAGAAATCAAAATTTATTATAATTTTAAAAAATTAACAACATAATTGTTCTCGTACATACTGCAAATAATTAAATCAGAATTCGTTTGGTGAATATTTTCAAGTTTCGAGAATTGGTAACAACTTGAATTCAGTCGTCACGGAAAAATTTTAAATTTTTGTGAAAGGGAGATAATACGAACCCTCAGGGGCGACGACTATTGAAATAATAAATCTTGAATTTAGAGTTATTTTATTAGTTACGATATTTAAACAATATATTCCGTATTATCTATAGTTCGATAATAATACGTACTAGTGAAAAACTTTGTGTCTATTAATGCAAGTTTATTGGTATTCTCTTAATATTATAACAGGTACCGAACCACTTCTTTTCTTATCTTGCGAGTATGTTGAAATATTCAATCCTCCTCTGCCTTAGGGCCCTTGATCAGAATTGATGGGATGGTCCCTTGCTTTCTTTCGAGTAAATTAGTATATTGTCCTCTATGTGGTCAAACGCAATTTGTAGCAGTTTTTTGACAATAATTTTATTTATTGATGTGTAAACAATACGTTACAAATATCGGGTACACATTCTATCCCCATTATGATTTACTGAGCAATAACTCCGTTAAATTTGCGAACTAGTGAAAATGAAGATGGAGACCTTTTCGCGAGAGGAGTGAAAAGGGCAGAAAGTCATTGGTGGGAGGAAGGGAGGCGTGAGGGACGAGATTTTTCCACATCGTTGGCATGCGGAGGTCGGGCGGGCGGTCGCCCTTCGGTTTGACCACTGGACTGGCGCCAGGTCGAGGGAGTCACAGCCTCCCATCCCGCTCGAATCCTCTTTTTTCCCCTTTGTCTGCAATATGGTGTCGTCTGCATCAGGGCGAATTTTATCGAAATTGTGCGCCAGAGAAATCTTTATCAGGAGAGGGTTGGAAGGGACTTCGATTTCATTTGCTGAACAGATCTCCTTCTCGAACATACGAAATTAAATAGAGAAACTTCCATCTAGAATTACTCGACGAATTGTTAATACATTTCTGTGTAGTTCATGAATTAAATTCAGTGGATCCCTAGCATAATCATCCAGAGAACAATAAAGAAATGGTTGGATTTGAAGTATCATATTTTGTCTAAAAAGTAGCAAATAAAAATCTTAAACCTTTCGCCTTATATTAAGAAATCCTTAACAGACCATACTCAGTTATCTTTTAATTACACAAATATATTTCAGTGGTGAAAAATTTATTGATATAAAATGCGACGTGATGTTATTGTTCCTGTAGAATGTGTATTTTACTTAATGCAAAGTTTGTCAAGTAGTTCTAGTATACAAAACTTGAAATATTTGTTTTAATAATATCTTTATATAAAGTGAGCTTTCGAAATATTTTCAACATTTTTGAGATTTCATTAATTGACCCCGAACATAGTTTCAATTTATTTCAATTTTCTATATTTTGTTAATTTTTCTTTATGATAAAAAAGGGATATAACTTTTTTTACTAATAAATTTACAGAAACAGTTACAACTGCGTATGACCGTGTGGAGGACAGTAAACTAATTTACTCTCAGAATGCAAGCAAGGAATCATCCCATCAATTTCAATCAAGGGTCTTAAGGCAGTGGCAGATTTAACATTACAGCACACTTCTAAGATAAAAAGTAAACTAGTTCGCTACGTATTAATTTATTACGGGGTACCAACATATTTGTATGCAAGAACCAAGAAAACCTGTTTAAAAAATCCGCTGCTACCCGAGAGAAAACTGGAGAAGAACACGGGCCAGGAAGCGGTTCAGAATTAATATAGACAACTGTGCTACGGTACATGTACAGATAAAACTAAACATATGACTAATAAGGCACAATACAAGCATGCACCATGTAATTTACCTTTTGAATGCATTTTTTTGCGTTACATGAAGATTGTAGTTTGATGATTTCCAGTTTGTACTCTCGGTATTTTTCTCCGCATGTGTGATTTCATTCTTGCCTTGTGCTGAAAATTCACATCGTCAACCGCATTCTCATTTACATGGGGATGTTTAAGATCCCTTTCATTGACTAGTCTTGGCAGTATGAGTTGGAGGGATGTGGCTTTGGTCATGAATTATCCTGAGAAGGTCCAACTAGAATTATTATTATTATTATTATAAGAATGAAAAATTAGCTATATTAATCACTTGCTGCTGAAAATCTGTCGCCATCAACATCGATGTCATCACCATCCACACCGTGAACATAGTCCTCAACATCAACTCCCATTAAGCCTCTATACCCTGCTATCACCTCTCCACTGTATTGTTATCTGCGTTCGGCTTAATGTGTAAGCAGACGTGTGATATGTCCTTGTTCCATGGCCAATTATCCGCAGTGTGGGCGCAGTGGCATATCTCCCTTGTACAGCACTAACCAAATGACGGTGAATGATAGGTACAGTTAATGATGATGAGTAGCACTTGCAATGGTTTGCAAATTCGTTTTTCTGGAAATAAATGACACACCATGGTAACTAATATTTTTATTATTTGACTAATTTTATTATTTGACCCGTCCCATCCTGGCACGGGTTTTTCTCCAGTTTTCCTTCTGGTAGTGGCGGATCTTTATAATGAAGGCTAAGGGTCTCTAGTAATAATTAATCTTGAGTTATTTTAATCGTTACCATTTATAAACAATATTTTCCGAATAGAGGATAATAATACCTATTTGTGTTTTATTAAGTATGAATTTGTTGGTATCCTCTGAATATTATATCACGTAACGAACTACTTTTACTCTTATTTCAGGAAGTGTAAAAATGTTAAATCTGCCTCTTCCTGAGGGCCTTTGATCGGAATTGATGGAATGGTCCCGTGCTTGCTACAGGAGAGTAAATTAGTTTATTGTCCTCCACGTCATCATACGAAGTTTTTTACTGCTTTTTTGACAATAAATTTATTTATAATCATTTAACTCAGAATAATCGAGTTAAAAACATAATTTTTTTAAACTCAGAATAATCGATAATAATTTGTACATGTAAATTTTTTGCGTTAAATTCAAAACATATTGAAATTCTATTAGTATTATAACTCGTAGCTAACTTTTCATCTTATCTAGGAATTTTTGCTGAAATTTTTGAATCCGCCTCTGCCTTAGGGCCCTTGATCGGAATTGATGGGATGGTCCCTTGCTTTCATTCTGAGAGTAAATTAGTTTATTGTCCTCCACACAGTCATACACAGTTTGTACTGTTTTTTTTCGACAATAAATTTATTATTATTATTATATAACTGTCTCCTTTTGGTAGATAAATTTTGCTCTTGAGAAATATAGGCATAATTCCAAAATATCACACCTTTGAGATAATTTAAAAAAATAATATATATAACTCTTTTGCATCGAGCGATACAACTATTTTGAACAAATTTATTTTAAATATTCATTCCAGTTAACGTTAAAAATGGTGACGGGGTAGCTTTTCGCAACAAGTAAAAAGAAAAGACTTAAGTGAAATACATAGGAAGACACAATGAGTGGACACTGGCAGAAGAAGTTACAATGATTATGATTCTTCTTAATACGTTATTGTTCTTATCATACAATTATTGAATGAATACGATTAATGAATATATAATATTTTATAACCTGATAATATTTCATACATGTACTTACATTTGCCTTCGCCTTATATAACGAAATGTGAAAACATATTTTCGCGCGAGCCATTCCTGTAATAGAAACGATTTTTCCGTGATTCACTTTCCAAACTACTAGTACAGCTAGTGCAGCATTATAGAACAAGAATCGGCAGGCAAAATGACACGATGTTTAAAAAAGCGCAAGATTAAATAAATATAAACAGTAGTGTAATGGATAGATATCACGAGGAAAAATAATAAATTTCGATAGTTTATATATCTATATCTATCTA
>NNCF01127101.1:308690-328997 GCA_002313205.1 Laupala kohalensis | reverse complement strand
GGCTACAAAAAAAACAACTCAATATATAATACAAAACTTAAAATGTCATTGTAACGTCGGCCGTGACGTTCCTAAGCAGATTCCACCCTGCTATTTTTTTTCACGAAACGCTACACTTTCCAAACGGTGACTTTCAGATAAATACTTTACGATACCTAATGGAAAATGCTTCGTAGGTATCGGGTAATCCTCCGCTGCCACCACTGACTTTACATCCGAAAACCAGAAAAACTACCAGAACTGGGATTTGTATAAATTTAATATAACTAATAAACTCACATTAGTTATAACATGAATACAAGTTGGGATGTTTATAGCAAACACCCAGACATTACTGAATTACAAGATATACACTCTTGCACTCGAATGTCTCCAAGTTCTGTCACTCAAACTGAGCTTCAAGCTCTGAACACTCGCGCTCAGCGACTCCTTCGTTCTGTCTCTACCCACACACTCATTTGTCCTCCTGTACGATATAACTCGGCATTGTTGTCCGAAATTGTATCGATAAGTGTCCAATGAGAACTAAGCCACTACAACTATCTTCTTTTTCACATTGTCAAACACAACAATGTCTCCACAACAATATCACCTCATTTGGACCATCTTATGAAATGCACATTTCTTAACGAGACAGACCAATACCAAAATCTCACTTCTCTTGTAAATTGACTTCAACCTCCTCCGATAGCGTCGCGAAACTCCGTGATGTTACTGTCACCAACAGATAAAATTTTGTATTATTTATTGAACTTATTAAGTTCTGTATTGTGATTTAATAATTTTTGTAGCTCTGATGACGTCCCAACTAATGGGACGAAACGTTAGTTGTATGTAATATATGGATTTAAAGTCTCAAATTTTATCATTTTTCTTCATGACACTATCCATTACATTATATTATATAAATAAGGAAATACGAGACAACATCTAACTACAATAAATAATAGAAATAGTGTGAAAATGAACCCCGATGTCCTCTATTTCCAACGTTGTAATTAGTTACACTGCACTCCACCTCCACATTGACTTTCCCCTGCTGTCACCACGACGGCGACTGTTGATTCCTCCTCCACCTCCGTCGCCGCCGTAGCCAGCGCTGCACTGTGCGCGAATCGATACATGCGTAGTCGCGTTGGAGCTCGAGCTATCGAAGGTGTGAGTTTCACAGCGTGCAGAATTGCTTCGCTCGTAGCAGTTGGAGAGTCTTAATGCTCTTAAGGGATTCGGGATTGGATGGCATGCCGCCGCCGCTGGTTGGTTCATGCAGATCTCTTCAGGCAACTTCAATTCATTTCGGGAAATTGGCGAAACATTTCCGGGATAAATTACTTCACCAGGATGCCGGTTTTATCAACAGTTACGGGAGAATTAAAACGACGCGATTCTTTGAAAACGTTGGATTCTTGCCGCTTTAAGGTAGTATTAGCGCAGGTAGAATTAAATCACTAAAACAATTGAAATAAGCATAAATAGACAGAGTAACATGTACTTATTGAGATTTCGACTTGAAAAACATACATCACGGGCCATTTACATGAAATAATTGCAATTATAATTGCAATTGCGTCATTGGAGGAAACTTTTGTTTTTAAAGACCAACTTTTAAATCACGAAAGTGTTGGATGTTGACTTTGCTTTGTAGTAAACTTTCCGTTGTATTTTTACATCACATTTTTCTATAGGTTACCGGATATTTGAGAGAGCAATTTAACTTTATCAGAGGTGAGATGCATAAATCGCGAAACCGTTGCGCTAGGCCGCCATGTTCTTACATGCTCTTATGCACTTCAAACGAGTCAAGCGAGTTCCAGAATAATGTTTGTTCTGTATTATTAAGAGTTAGATCAGTTATTAAATCATTTATTTCTTCGTTATTATTCATATTGATGTGTTTTAAAACAATTAGAATTTTAACAAAGAAAACAATTATACACCTCCGTGATATGACTAACTTGGAGTGCTGGTCTCACCGAGGTCTAGAGTATGTAAATTTAAATTTATTGTCAAAAAACAGTACAGACTGCGTATGACCACGTGGAGGAAAAAAAACTAATTTACTCTCCGGAAGCAAGCAAGGGACCATCCCATCAATTCCGATCAAGGGCCCTAAGGCACAGGCGGATTCAAAAATTTCAGCAAAAGTTCCTAGATAATATAAAAAGTTAGCTGCGAGTTATAATACTAATAGAATGTCAATATGTTTGTAATTTTAAGCAAAAAATTACATGTACAAGTTAATATCGAACTATAGATTATTCTGAGTATAGTGTTTAAAAATCATAAGAATTGAAATAACACTAAATTCACGATTTATTGTTACAATAAACACGCCCCTAGACAAAGCCTAGAGAACCTGTATGATAAATCCGCCTCTACCAGAAGGAAAAACGGAGAAAAACCCGGGCCAGGATGGAAAAATTGTTCTGTCGGATAATGTTAGTTATTCATTCAAAAGTCTTGTTTGTATTTAAAATCTTTTATACTTTAATTTTTTTAATTTCTGTGAGGACAATCTAATTTATAACAAAAAATTATATTTATGAAGGAAGTAATAGACGTTTTGAACTCTCTTGCCTACGTTCGCAATCAGTATAGTCTGCCATTAGTCTAATTATCTATGACATAAAAAAATGCGGTCACGACGAATGTCGCATACGAAAATTTAAATATTTCATCGTAAAGTTCTATGGTAATATTTTTTTAAAATTACATATCTTTTTTATTACAGTTAAATTAATGTCAAATATTTAAAAATATCGGAAAGTGCTTTATTTTTGAAAATGAATTATGTTCTTTTAAAATACAATGTACTTCATTCAAATATGAAATAGTCTGTTTATTGCTTAAACGGTCAGTAAAATAAATTTTGAAAGTCAAAATCGATATCAATATTTTACTATATCTCTTAACACAAGTTTTAGATGGTTAAAACTTTTAATCTCTATCGTTAGAACTGTTGCGTAGTAAGCACAATTTAGTGGCAAAGCCTAAAATAAAAAAACAATGTAAGAAAAACCAGCAAATTGCATTTTTGTCCCAGGGTCAACTGGAGATTGATTCTTACATGGCAGGGAATGAAGGTAAAAATTGTTCTGGAATAAACGAGTATTTAGGACTATTGAGCTCCATTGGTAACGTGTAGACTTCTTAATTATGTTATGTTAAATGAAAATGGGAGACCGAGATGGAACCTTGGGAAAATGGGAGATTCGAACTCGGGACTTAGCTTAGCGCCTGAGGTTCACCGCAATTTAAGAGATTTCTATTTTACACGTTAGCAGTATTACTATTTTTTAATATTTTCAATAAATATGTCAAAATAAATTAAGAGTATTCTGGAACCCGTTCCCACAGTGCACCAGTGCAACCCAGCAAATGTCTTGTGTGTTTTGATGACGTTTTTAAGATGGTTTAAGGTCCTGAGGTATAAAAATTTTAAAACAATTTTGAGATACTTAAATATTGGCGTTTGAGGTATTATAATTCTTTTGTGGTACGGTTTGCAACAGGATCAAGTCTTAGGGATTCGAATTATGTTGCTAAACTATTTAGTTGTTTCTTTAAAGCACACGATTAAAAAAATACATTTATATTTCTGGGAGAAGGTATAATTTCCGGCTCTATCTTATAACTTTTGAACTAATAAACGTACTTTAATGTTTCATGAATGTATTTGTGTTTGCGTCATCGTTAGAAAGCTTTTTAAATAATAAGTTATACCTAACTGCACTTAAAGTTCGTAAATTTACTTTTATATGACAAGGTTTCAAAATAATAAATTACGTCGCTGTGGATGTTAACAGTGTTAAGAAAAATTATGATACAATCTTCGATATTAATGTTTGTATTATTTTTATTTTCTTGATCTTAAGTTGACAAGTTAAGGTTTTTAATACTTTAATTTGGAAAATTTCATTATATATTATTCTTAATGCAATTTTTTTCGCGCAAAAAATATTTTGCTAAAAAATGAGATTTGATTCGTGCATTTCTCACAATATTACAAAACCTTTGGCAGTATGTTTAGAAAATATCCCTGTTATGCGTGACTTCTTCGAATATTGAGAAACAGGAAAGAATTACATGGGAACAGCCGACGACAGCATATCTGCAAAATGTGATTTTCCTGCTGATGTGCGTGAATGGCATTTCACTCATCTGATAAGTGATAGGTATCGGGAGACAAACAAACCAGAAGCTATTAAGTCTGATATCGGAATTTTCTGCTATATGTCCGGAGATAGAAGTATTGATGCAATACTATGTATCTTATTTCCATCGCTGATCTATTGAAATTTAAAGTTACGATCAATTCTAATGATTTAATTAGAATTTTTATTTAATACTTCTAGAAATGAAAATTTATTATCAAAAGATAAATATTTGTATGTTTGAATGATTATTCTGTTGGTATGGATCTTCATGAAACTTGATTAAATTGTCTGAAACTATCTTACGGACAATTTTCGACTCAAATCGCGGAATTTCTGTGAAGGTACTTGGGGGCCGAGCATAAATTACGTAATGCAAAAATTACCGTTCTTAACACCCCACATCCCTACACAATGCATCAGTAACAATATATCTGTCCGCCTCAATAATTATGTAACGCTAATCCAATTCCCCCCACCCCTGCGTTACGAAATATTTTTGTTGCTTTTTGGTAAATGTGTGGACTAATTTTTATACATTGAATTTATCGCCCTGCGCTAAAATTGATTTAATGATTACATAGATTACAGTGACCACCTTTTCCGTTGCTCCAAGCGCACAGAAGAACATATACTGTAAAACTTGGTGTTCTGTAAATCCACGAGTAAAATACTACTACAATTGACATCCATTATATAGAGAAATTAAATAAAGAAGTATAGACCGATGACCTTTATCCGACAAACAATATATGTTTTGTGATTTAAAGCTCGCAACGTTTTGACATGTTGAAACCACCTGACGACGACTTCAACATAAAGCCGAAACGTTGTGAGCATTAAATCACAAAATATTTACTGTTCGTCCGTTAAAGGTTGTAAGTGAAGAAGCCTAACATACTCTACAAACCCGTTAGCGATATTAGCAGTACATTGGAAATTGTGGAGCTGGGGGAGGCGAATAAGGAGCTATCAACAAATGATTTTTGTAAAAATGCGTAATACGACTGGGGAAGATTAAATGAAACTTTCAGCTGATGTGGGTGGGTTTAGTAAAAGCTGAGCTCATAAATCGAATTACATGGGAGAAAATATACATTTGGCGTATTGGGTTTTCCTTCATCTTCGTGGGTAGTGTTGATGTTTGCTAGTGAAATTACCGGAGTATTTCTAATGTAAGATTATATTCCACCAGAACAAATACTAACGTCAAAAGTACATCATCACTAACAAATTTGTACATTCGTTTATTTGAGATTTCTCTTGCATCTTTTTTCTCTTAATATAGAAACACCAGCTACTGTTCTGTTTTTTCTGAGACAATTATTCGATCCTAAATTAATTGGTAATTTTCTTTGGTTCAAAGAAAATAATACGTTGATATCTCTAGGGGAGTAACTTCCCACTTTGTTCGTCTCGACAACCAGTGGCGGATCTATGGGGGGGGGGGTTATGAGGGCTATAGCACCTCCATCTGACCTGAACTTTCAACACATAATATTAAAATTGATGAAATGAATCTTTATCCTTTAATATGTATTTGCCATTTTAAACAATTAATAAATTATGTCACTATTTAATGAATTGTTAAATATAATTGATGAATTATATTAAGATACAAAATCGGTATAATATAATAATTTTTACAAGAATATTAATAGTATTATTTGTAATAATATTTATAAAATATGACCCCCCACCCCACCCTTTGATTACGATCTAGATCCGCCTCTGTTGACAAGGTGTACATGAAAATGACGTATCACAACTTTAACAGTACGGCGCATAAAAAGTACTTTTCAACTATAATTTTATTCGTTTCGTGATTTTACTTTTCGCTCAAAGTACGTCTACTTGCTTTTATACGCATTTGCATGTTGCTGATGTAAACGAACCTGCGCTCTCGCCCAGTTTTAACGCTCACATACACGCACCTGAGCTCAACATGTTGGCAAGTTAATGTGAACATAGCTCATTTGAGTTGTTAAAAGTGCTTGGGAGTCTCCGTTTCTCAAGAGCCATAGCATTTCCAGAATAAGTGCGCTGTTACGCTCTTCCGTAAATGTTGCGAGCGAGACGCGGCGTGTTCGCTCAGCCGTTTCGTCGGTGTACATTGAACGCGCAACTTCTCCTCGTCACAATTTAAGGAGAAGGTCTCATACTACCAGAAATAATTTTATGGTATGAAATGAATAATCTCTATCTTAACAAAACTGTTTCATCTTTTGTGTTTTAATTATCTTTACTTGTATTATTTTACCATTTTATTTCCATACGCGTATATTTCTTCCGTGTACTCTGTACGTGGAGAAGATAACTTTCGGTTAGATGAAAATGGCGACGAGCCGTGAGTCGAACCCACGGTGATAAAACCCACTTTGATCGTAGGGGTGTTAAACACTTCACCACCCTCTCGCCTTCCACCACCGTACACCATTTGTCTGGATGGAAATTCCCATGCGATCAAAGCAGGTGTTCCGGGTCCGATTCTCGACTCGTCGCCATTTTCACCTGAACGAAAGTTATCACATTTCATTGCCATGTAATAATGACGGGTTTTATCGTTGAGTGAATACATAAATACCTCCTAATTCTTTTCCTAGGTTAGCAAGGGACTTTTTTTGTTGTTACTGTTATATGTTGGTTACTATTAAGAATAATTATTCAAACATTTTTTGAACTATATCTTTGGACGCTATATAATAGCGGCGGCGGTGCGAGTTAAGAAAGTTTGAAAAGAAGAGAATGAGTAGTGTTCTTTCGAAATGAGATGTACACGGCAATACTTGTTTTGAGCGTCAATTATGCATAATTTTGGTAAGAAATACCAAAATTATGAATTAACGCATGCGGAAAGGGTGATTTTTCAAAATCTATCTAGAGATTTTCTGCAGCTCGGATGCTATATGGAATATGAAGCTCCGATGTTACGGAAGTATGTTATATGGAAAATATTCTTATTTTCTAAAGATAAAATAAAGTTTCAAGAGCTCTTCAAATCTTTGCAAAATTAATTCATTTAAAGACTCCGATGCGCTATCGTATGTAATGCGGAAGTATGGGACTTCGAAGCACTTGCGAGCCAATTCTTCCCTATGCTATCGTTCGTCTATCACGAAACGGTGCGGCTTGGGATACTGCTGTAATAGTAAGTTATAATAATTGCTGATTTGAAACTTCAGTAATCAGTAAGGCTTGTTCAGTCGTTGAAGAAATGAACATTTACAATATAAAGTTTCTGAAAGTTGAAATAACCAAAATTTTGTTGTAGCTAAAACAAGAGAAGTCGAAACGTTGCCTTGTTGTAAATAGGAGTTTTCATTTTTTCTGCGACCTAAACGAAAACAACAACAAAGAGACTAATGATTGGAAATAAAAATAATGGTCGAAAACCAGATTAATACAATGGTATAAAACTACAGCCATCGCGGTGAAAGAATTGTAACGAGATATAAATAATGGAGCGAAAACGCTACGTTGTCTTATGTCCGGTGCAGGGGGAAGGGAGGCTAGCATAGCTCCACCCGCTGGAAAAGCTAACATCAATTTTGTATGTGATGAGTAAGATATTTGGAAATATTGTAAACTACTAAATTAAAATACATGTTAGATTACTTATCGTAAAATTAACTGATCCCATACAAATTATTCTCACATACATTATGAAAATTCATATTCTATATTATCATTTTTTACCAAAGAGGACGTAGTTAAAATATAGGATTTAGATTCCCTAAAAGGTGAGAAAAGTATTTTAATTATTATTTCTCTTTTTGGTAATGGGATATGGATGAATGGAGAAGAAAGTGTTATTATAAAAAGTTACCTAACAGACTCTACAGGATTATTTTTATACAAATTGACCCTTTTTGCACCAAGCAAATTTCATACTTACTAATTATTAATGGAAAGTTTAAGGTCGTTGAACTTCATAATTTTTTGTGGGGTTATCGTCAGCAAAAAAATGTAATAAGATATAATGACTAACGTAAATAGTTGTACTATAGGTGAAGTAGAGATTTCAATAAGTATTTTTAACAAAATTTAACCTTGTATGAAATGGAATCCATATTGCACATGCAACGAGTGATGTGCAAATGTCCATTTGTTGGCTCCTGATTCGTGGAATGTAGCCATGAGAATCCAGGAAAGAGAAAAATGTAAATTAAGACTCACCATTCATTCATATTAAAATCTCACTGGTCGTCCATTTGGATATGCGCCGGAGTGTTTACCTTGGCTGCCGCATCGAGGGAACAGCTATGCGTGCTCCGTTATTCATTCAAATCCGAATCGAGTTCAAGGTATAGAGACGACACTTTTCCGGTAAAAATAGTCAGCACTATATTTTCGAAATTACGAAATTTATAGTGTCAATAATATACAAAGAAAAGACCTCGTGACATACTAATACAAAACTTTCGGAGTGTATAAAAATCTGCATTGTATCAGTAACATAAAATAGTTTTTTTTGAAGATACTTTTTTATGGTGAGTTAATTCTCATTCATTTAATTGTGATATTTTCGATATAAGACATGCGCTTAAGGGAATGAAGTGGGCATTAATTAATTTCTTCTATCATTTTAATACTCGTTAAATTGATAAAAATGTTTTTTTTGGTCCCCCAGGGGACTTACATGTAGTAAGCACGTGTTTGGCAAACACGGGGCCCCGAGCTGAGTCTGGCATTACTTCCACTTACTTCTGCCGGGCTCCTTCCTTTCTCTTTTCTGACCTTCCTTTGGTCACCTCTTGTTCTTTTCGATCCCGACGCTATTAGGGCTAGGATATCTTTCATTTTCCTCATTTATTGTAATGTTTTGATGTATGTTCTGAGATATGTTTTGATATATTGTAATTCAGGAGGGTTTTTAGTGGGTATGAATGAGTCATTCGGCGAGTCCCACACGCGGGGAGAGTCATTTTGGCTCTCCTTAGTGCGTAACTGCATTTTCCCTACCTGTACAGAATTTTTGAGGGCTCTAATGACCTCGATGTCGACGAGCCGTAAAGCTCTCCCCCTACAAAAAACTAAATATACACGATTGATAATATCGGAGTCCATTTTCGGGGTGGGTGCGAGGGGGTTGCTCCTATCCAAGTATCGACCTTTTTGTGTGAGTGGAATGAAAGACGGACGGCGGTACAATCGTTTGGTGTTGAGTACAAGAACTCACACGTGTGAACGTAGAAAATGCTTTGTAACTCTTACGAAGAGAAGTGTTACAAAAGAAGCGGTTGCTGAGTGCTTCAAATGAGAGCTTTATTCTAGTCTGTACAAAGCAATGGATGCGCAAAAAATTCATTCCTCTACTGCCACGAACTCGACGCAGTAATCCTCCACCTGACTGCCGTGAAGGGATACAACTAACGAAAATTTTAGCACCATTTTCAGAACAGAATGAGTTTCAACAGTGGTGTGGGTTGAATGAATCAACTTCCAAACAAAACTTTTTTATTAGATGAGTCATGGTAGGTTTCTTAGTTTTTTTTAGATGTCATGGCTTCTTTAGATGGGTCATGTCAGATAGTAATCCAACTCTCAGAGCTTAGCTCTCAACATTCGAGCGCAAATTCAAAATCAATAAAATATCATTTAAAAAATAAAACAAATTGTTATAATAATCTAAATATTTGTCAAAAAACACATTTATTAGTTCTTGATGATTCTATGCATTGCATTATGTGATTGATTTTTTAACATTTTATTTAATCGACGTACTTCGTTCCATGAAAGTTCAGCCCCTCTCCCAAGTCCCCAATTTAGAGGTTCCGCCCAAGCATAATTGCTGGTGTGTTTCACCCGAACGAGGTTCCATGTACGGGTATACCTGAGGCATCAACATTTGTTGTTTCGCTGTTGCTTACAATCCTAAGAGTTTTCCTATTTTCAACGTGATATAGTGTCGTGTTGATAAAAATATAAATATTTTAAGTTTATTGTTTATATTAAATCGGAATGACATAATGTTTTATTATGCAGACATATTCACATCATCTAAATAATTACTCAAGTCAGTTGCTGTAACTCCCAAAATACAACAATAAAACCTCTTGTGTTATATATAATTTGCAAACCTACAAAAACCTTGTATACATCCTACAAATACCTTGTAGCATATTTGTTTGTTTGTTGTTGTTTTTTCAGTAGAGGCGAACTTGAATTAAAATTAAAGGAACTTGTAACGATTTGGTTACATATCACAACATAGGGCAAGTGAACAATCTTTGAATTCGATGCTCTTTGACTCAATTGAGTGACATCTCCTGATTGTTGAGCTTCTATGAACTATTTCTTCAAACCTCATAGGTTCATTCAAAATCCCCGCCAGAACAGTTTAAAATAACTTCACATGACGAATCAAAATTCATCGAGCAAGATGGACGATCGATACGCGGTCGACCTGTGACGTCATGCTATTGATCGAGTGAGCGAGCAGCGCGCTGCTGCGAAGTAGCCTCCNAGAGACAGGCGAAGTAGCCTCCGACGAACAATCGTCCTCACTATCCAGAACTCGTCCGAGCACTCATCATCTCATCATCTTCATCGTTCACTCATTATTCGGCACGCAAGCCGACAACTACCCCTTCAGCTTCTCGGGGAATCATTTTCAACCGACGACAGCATATCTGTGAGCATCGGCAAGCAATCACTCACGAGATACTTCCAGGTCAAATCGCCGCGTGCTAACCTATTTCGTATTTCGCAATTTCGTATTCGTGAATACGTGTTTCTAGATCGATATATCCAAAATAATATTAGAATTATCCACGACTTTTTACTTTGTTAATACATAATGCAAAGGTTCGAATGAAAAGTTTAAATAAACGAGAGTTTGGAATGAAGAGAGTTCGAATTAGTCAAGTTCGACTGTATTTGCAAAGTGAACTGAATGAGTATTGTTTTGTTTTACTGTGAAATGTAATGAATTCATCTGTTGCGTTTAATTAAATTATTCATTCAATTCAAACTGTGAACAATTTAAATTATGGAGAAGTATTCGGACATACAGCCTTTCCACACACAACAATGAAGGGTATTTCTTTTATTTCAAAGAAAAATAATGTTTATTACAAAATTCTATTGATACTTCTGTACATAAAATGTAGATGAAATTCCTAGAACATGTAGGATGAGGTTCGGGTTCGAAGGACCATAAATGTACAGGTATATTTCAGAACATGAGGTGTGTATAAAGCCTGGACTGCCAACCAACGATTTAATGACATGAAAGTTGAAAGTAATGAAAGAATACAAAACTGAAGTTCAGGTAATACACTGTGATGAAGTGAGACGATCTGTTCCTTCAAAGATTCAGTTTGGACGGCGTGGGGTCGATGTCGAGTTGATGATTTTGAATTGATGTGCAGTTGAGGGTGAATTGCTGACTGCTTATCACGTGGCGATTCAACGGCGTGCCGATGCCCTCTAGAGATAATCTTCTGGTCGAAAATAATTCTCCGACTGTCACCTGGTACAAACTGAAGGGGAAGTCGTCGGCTTGCTTGCTGAATGATGAGAGAACTAAATCAGATTTCATGTTGACTCTTCGGACGAGTTTTGCAGAGAGTGAGCTGTCGACATGTCGTGGTTCGCTTTTGGAGGCTGGCGCTTCTCGCACGATTAGTTGGTTGGTCGATCGATCGATCGATCGCGTGACGTCACGGGTTAACCATGTATCAATTGTTTATCTGGGTCCATGGCGTGGATATTACGTAATGTCAAGTTATTGTAAATTGTTCTGGCGGCGAAGTGCAGCCTCGTGGATTCCAGTATAATTAATAAACGAGTTTGTAATTAATTAAGCCAGTCATACTATGTCCAATCATTTCACACACTTTTGTTTAACTCAAAAGCGAAAATTTTGAATGGACTTATGAGGTTTGAAGAAATTGTTCACACAAGCTCAACAATCGAGAGATGTCACTCAATTGGCACAAAGAGCATAGAATCCGAAAAGCGATATTTAAAAATGTCTGAACAACATCGGCTCCGGGAAGCAAAAATATTTTTTTCGAATAGTAAATTGCCTTGAAGTTTCGAGAACACTGATTTACATTTCCCCGTTTTAAAAGGTCTAACCCCCTCCATGAAATAAAAAACTGACTCCACCATAACACTATCTACCTGTGTCTCCGACGAGTCCATTCTTGAGGATAATATTTCTGGACACAGTCTTTGCACTTTTTCTCGACGTACTGGGGTGAGGGGCTAAGGTCATGTCTTCCACATCTCTCTTATATTCTGAGCTGCATATTAATATGTTGGTTGCGTCGCCAAGTTTTTATGGTTGCTGCGGACGAGCTTCGAGCCTTAATCTTGTTTGTTGAGCTTGTGTGGTGCATAGTAACATTTATGTGAGCTATATTCTTGAGATCCATTTTGTCACGCTTGCTGTTCTTTCAAGTCTTTATTGTTAATGTCATTAATCCAATTTTCTTTACCTTACTTCGTGCATGTGTTAAACAGAAATTATGTTTAAAAATTGTAAATCATGGACACCAAGACGATATAAAAATTGGATAGGCAAATCAACATCCTTGTTGCATTACATTTCAATGCTTTAATGAAGTTCAAGTAGCAAAACTTGACTTATATTTTCAGTAAAAGTTTTCAATAATATTAGCCCTACATGATCCTTTTTTGCAATATTTAAGAATTATTAAACAATAAAATTACCCGAGACCGTTTATTTTGAGAAGCAGGACCAAAAATACTTCCAGTAACGAAAAGAAGCAAAAATTCCATGATACTTTCAGATCAACAATATGTAAATATATACTCATATGAATGGGATATACATTTTATAAAGTATATATTCAAAATTTGCATTGACCTGAATTTGTGGTAGTACGAGATGACTGGTGAGAGACAGTTATGTCTTATACACTCGTGGAATATGCAACCAACAACACAGACGTGTCATTCACAAAGCGTTATTAGGAGTAAAATGGCGTATGGTAGGACAAAGAATCGAGATTGAGATGAAAAGGATTGTAACCGCTTTTAGTCGTCCGTCCAAATATGTTTTGTGATGGATTGCTGATTCTCCAAAGATCTACTAATTTCTCTGTTGTCATATTATATTCAGTCTCATTGGCGCCCATAATTTGTTTTCTGAATGTTAATATTGGTCTCTTATTATCTTCCCTTCTATGATTTCATACAGTTTAATTTAGTGATCTCTCTCTGGACCTTCTGAAGAGATATTTAGGCTCTTTATGGTCTATGTTATGTATAAATAGGTTGGAAGCATGCTATGCTGCTCATGAAAGTGGTAAAGTGATTTCAGTTTTATTAACTTTCTTTGTAACAGTTTTTCTGTCACACATTTTACTGTCGTTACTTGTTACTATGATTTCTCAAAATAATACACATTGTAATCTCGAACACAATTTTATATTTTATCTCACCGGTCGTGTCACATAAAATATTAATACTGACAGTATATATTTATAACACTAAGTTGTGCCCTCCAATAATAAATAAATATTATTCGTCCATAAAAGATCTCAAGTACATGTACAAATTATTTCTTTAATAAGATTGTGTAATAATAAATTTATTGTAAAAAAAACAGTACAAACTGCTTATGACAACGTGGAGGACAATAAACTAATTTACTCTCCGGAAGCAAGTAAGGGACCATCCCATCAATTCCGATCAAGGGCCCTAAGGCAGAGGCGGATTCAAAAAATTCAGAAAAAATTCCTAGATAAGATAAAAAGGTTAGCTGCGAGTTATAATACAAACAGAATGCCAATATGTTTGTAATTTAACACAAAAAAGTTATTTTACATGTGCAAATTATTATCGAACTATAGATTATACTGAGTTTAGTGTTTAAGAATGATAAGAATTGAAATAACACTAAATTCACGATTTTTATTACAATAAATATGCCCCTAGACAAAGTCTAGAGAACCTGTATAAAAAAAAGCCGCCTCTATCTGAAGGAAAACCGGAGCAAACTCCGGGCCAGCATAATGGACGTTAATAGTTATAGAATTACTCCGTCAGGAAGAGGAACAGTAATTTTATGGAATGGTTGGAAGCTAATGTGTACAAATTTATCACACTCTTTTGACGAACTGTATCAGGCAGAATTACCGTAATTTAATTTCTGGACGAAATTCAATTAATAATCGACTCCTTCCTCCGAGAGTAGTTGCTTTTGCGAGGGAGCAGACAGAGGGACCGAATCCAGTGACAAGAGCGCTGCTGGTCCTTTGGTCTGATCAGCCGCGTTGACTGGCGGGGACTGCAGCCGCTGCCGCGCTTCGATAATCACACAGCAGCGCGCGTGCGATGACCCCCCTCACGAGAGCTCTGTGCTGCCGGTCTGCGCCCGTCGTTCGGCAGCTGTCATCCACACGCACACGGTTCACTCTCCACCCCTTCCCCTCTCCCCTCTCCCCTCTCCCCTNCCCCTCTCCCCTCTCCCCTTTCGGTCCACAGCAGCCACACCCTCGCTGCGGAAGATCTCTACAGCGCCGAAATGGTGGCGGGAATGTGACATCTTGTTGATGCAAATATACGGTTTATGAATCGCAATTTTTTCTGTGGCAATACAACAATATTATTGTGTTGAAACAATTAATGTGAAAAGAAAAAATTTTAATGCATATATTTCTGGGTGGAAATGGTGTACGGTTGTGGAAGGCGAACGTGTGATGTAGTGGTTAACATCCTTGCGATCAAAGCAGGAGTACCGGGTTCGATTCCCGGCGCGTCGCCATTTTCACCTGACCGAAAGGTAACACATTTTTCAAAAAATCAACGTAGGGTTACTTACAGTATCAGGAAAATGTGGATCTGTTTCATTATTCATGGAATAACAAATATGGTCATATCTATGTTCTCAGTATTTTTTTTTGTTATCTTGTGTATTATATCTAGGTTAAGAAGCAGTATTAAAACACCTGAAGTTATTCCAATATTTTATATGTTTGAGTTACTTGTTCATTTTTTCTCTAGTTACGAGAATAATTCTTTTTATTTAAGTTCTTATTTTATAATACCAATTATGACAGTGACTAAGGCAAGTCTTTGTTTACGAGAAAGTTACTTATAGAATATGACGATATATTAGAGTCGTTCAGTTCCGCTTGTACTCAGACTATCCTTACCCCAATAATTGAGTTAAGTGGAAGAATGTCGATAAGAATATCATATTGTGAAGAAATTATCCATTAAATAAATATAAGATCTTCATTAATAAGTCCGTCATTCATCTCGGGGCTGGCTCAATGTTAATTAAAAATTATTAGCGATCCCCGGGTCACGTCGTGAATGTTGGTGAAGTGGAGTGCATCGATCCTTGTGGAACGCCGCTCTTTCATCGCGGCGGCGAATATGGAAGACCGGGGAACCCCCTGAGCGGCAGAGGGATAAAGGGTGTAGGGGAGGGGGTGAGGACGTTGAACGAAAGGACAGGGCGGAGCAGCCGGTGCCCAAATGGAATGTCCACTGTGCCCGCCCGCAGCGCTGCTGGGGTAAAGCGCCAAACCAAAGAACTGCTCAGAAGGTGGAGGAAGCGAGGGATGGGCGTGTCCGGTTTTACTTTCACACAAAACCTCTACGATACCAGACATTTTCTAGATATTGAATTTATGCTTATGACGTCTATGTTATGCTGTGGAGAATATTCGTTAAATTCATCTATTTACGTGCATTATATATTCACGACGTTTTAGACGATCACAATATATTTTTAATGTACTTCACAGCGTTCCAACGTTTAGATCGTTCCAACGATTAGAGTCATCTTCTCATTTCCCTGGTAATTTTTTAAATTAAAAGTTCTCAAGCTTCTGCTAAAATAATAAAATTTTGTAACGCATTTTTTGTATCAGTAACCGACAGATTCGAAAATGAATGAACCAATAGTCATGATGTTTGGACCACAAAGTGGTAACAATTTTATTTACTCGTAACAATTTTGTTTATATCAAAATGAATGAGTTTATTATAATTTTTGAGAAAGATTTTACATATGTTATACAATATAGTTGACAACAATAAAATATGAAACATACTAGGACAAATATTGAATTTTTAAAAACCTACAGTGACTGGATTTGGAAACGTAAATGTACTTTTCAGAGAATTGTTCGAGAATTCTAGAAGCTTCCAAACATCAATGACTTAGAAATGTTCAGTGCAATTCTTTTTGTTCTTATATTTCTAAATTTTATGTGTCAACCCCAGAAAACATGTGGAAAATTACGCTCTTCTAGTGAACAGCTGCATAAACCTTACTAAGTACAGAAATCCAACCATACAATATGCATTTATGGTACCCAAACTTTTTAATCCGTTGCCTAACTTAACAACCATCAGGAAGTGTCGAGTTTAAGAACTCCGGAATGAATTTCATTCGAAAGAAGCACATTTTGCGGTAAATTAAAAACTTCATCATTGGGCCAAGTTTCATAAACTTTCATTCTCATGTTTACACAAAATATCGAAATGTTTGTCTGTGCACAGCGCTTAGTGACATGATTTAAATAGTTTCAAAAAAAATTGACAATTTTAGGCTTTTAAATATTTAATTCTAAGAAATAGCTCATTACAATAGGTTTGTTTTGTTATTTAGTATTTTTGATAATAGTTTGTCAAATACCTTAATCCTTGTTGTCAAATGCCGAATTTTAATGACTTAGACAAGATTTCAATTATAAGTCCATCCAGGAAGGTAAATATTTTTCTGAGACTGCCACAATGTAAATGTTATTTAAACACTAATGCATCAAAAATTAGTGAGTTAAAACAGTTCCACAATGATTTCTACAACACGCCTTTTATTATATTACATTGCATACAAACCCATGAATTAATCGTCATCTTTGATACTTATCTTGCTTTTCAATCTTACGAACCAAAATAGTAAAAAGTGAGCAGTCAATGTGATTGTTAGATTCATCCATCTTGTTTCATGTAATTAATATGATTGTCCTTGTATTTTATTAATAATTTATCCGATAATATTTCACTGACGTTCAGACGTATGTTTTTAAGGTAACAGTTCCTACTTCAAGTATTGATTATTATTTTTGCCTAGTGAGACGGTAATAGTAATTGGTTTAGTAAGAAAACATTCTTAAGTTATAATGTACACATGAACTAATTTACTTCATATCTACTGTGAGCAATTGTAACAATACTGTTTTATGTTCCTTCAAACTTTACCAGATTTTACAGTGGACGATTTACAATCGAATAATAAAGAAAAAATATTTCATGGTGATTGTTGGGAGAAGTTCCCCTATTAAGTATCATTTCGGCAAAATCTTAGATATTAAAATTTAACCGAAATCTACTACTCAGAATATTTTTATTTATTTCCTTACTTATTTTTTTCAAATCATCGCACATTACCATGCTAATTTCTGAAATCTAAAAGTTAAGATATTAGTTAGATGTGATATATATCGTAAATTGAGTATATGTTATTACAAATTCTTTTTTTTAATGTAGTCAAAAAGGACAGCTTCAAAATCATTTGTTGTACTTACACTTTTTCGTAAGGTGACGAAAGGAGCATTTACCGTGGAAACATGAAAAAAAAATCGTACCTACGGGAATGGAGCAACCTTTTGTGAAACTATAAAAAGATCGCCTCGAGACCGCTGTGTGTAAGAGAAAGAGAATTAAAACACTGGAAGCACTTCTACGTTGAAATAATTTGTTCACCTGGAATTGAGTTTTTCAAAGGAAGAAATTTAGGGGAAAATCAATATTTCGTTTGTTTGCCTTGCAAAATGGTAAATAGAATCTTTTTAAAAAAGTACAGTTTCTGAAAGTAGAAAAAGAACGAAATATTGATCATTTACCACTAATAAGCGGGATTAGAATCTCATATTAATGTATTAATCCTTGAATGTCATGAATTTGAATCCAATTCTTACAGATTATGCTTATCACAATGTTATCTTCGATAACATTCCGTCCAGGCGTTGTGGAGAGCTCACAAACGTCGTAATAATGATAAAAACGTTTTTAATTTTATTTTATGTATAATATTTAATACTAGAATAAATACGATCATAAATGTCGAAATGCAAATAGAATTACGTATCGAGGAGTGACCAATAAATGGTAATGACAAAAGGCATACACACATAAGCGTTGTTTATATTCATATAAGCTAATTTCACATTCTTCATGTTTGTTTTTAGATGTATCAAAATTTAATAATATACATTCATTAGATTTTCATTGTCTCTTGAAAACAAAATTTTCAATTACAAAAGCTATAGATTTCCCCGGGTTTGTGATAATCGAATAAATTCGATAAATAAACCGAATTCTATATCGTTGCGGTAGTTATCATACAAGAATTTGATCCCCTCCTGATTTATTCTCCAAAACCAGTATTTTTGCGAATTTCCTTCTTAAGAATGGCTTCTACGACTTTGTAATAGAAGTATTTTGGGATGTTAAAGTCGTCTAAAGGGATGTCATTTCGTTGTTTAAACAAAGTATATTAGAAAATGTGTGGACGTAAACCCTTTGATACAATTATGCAGCGATGTGAGTAATAAATAACGCTCTGACTATGCAAATACATGATCCATGATCCATGACATCTGCTGTGGAAGTTTTATTTTTTAAATTGAATATCTGCATGATGTGTATATCCGGTTTTGGTGAGCTGCAGGTTTATTTTAAAAAAAGGAGAGGGGAAGCACACTTTAAATGATTGCTTTCTTTCTCACCAATGGTGACGAAACACTGATCCCCTCTACAATTCATGACATTGTCCACCGCCTTGGTGTCATTTCAATCTGACTACATGAAGTCGACCGTTAATGTAGGTGGTCTGTCAAGATACATCAACCTAGCAGAACCACAAAAGACCAGTGCACAATTTTTTATTAATTAGTTGCTCTTTAGTTACCTGAAACATATTTTTGGTAACATATTCTTGGTTTTGCCTCGTTCGTATCTAGCTCTAAAAATATTGAGCAAAAATCGAGGAAGTAGTGTAAAAAGTATAACTTTTTTCAATTTAATTGATATTTAATTGTCTAAATTTTGTGACTATTGGATTATTATAAAGTATACAAAGCAACCAAAGCTAGATAGTAGAGCCCACCTGCCTCCTAACGTCTAGGGATGGACACACAGTGGGACGAAGTCCGGATCCAAGGAGGTGGATTCGTCCTGCTGAGTGGATCAGCAACATAAGACACACACATTACTAAAAAACACCACTAAATACAAGCCACACACACAAAAGAAGACACACAGCTAATTTTCCATCTAATTACATGAAGTATACGAACAAGAAGAACACGGGGAATACAACACAACGACCCTAATTAAAAAAGTTCTTAGGTATGAGTCTTCACACACGTTCAAACACATGAAAAAAATACTTTGTAATGACTATGTCGAGAGTATATATTTATGTGACACATTATTTACATGTGTAGTTCTACGTAAAGTGAAATTTACACGTGAATAAATTTAAAAAGTAACCAATAAATAGAAGTCGTATGAAGGACTGTGTTTTTGAATGATTCCGTGAAGAATATGAAAAATTACTTCCATATATGGGCCATGAACGGAAACAAAATAGATTTGCAAAGTTGGTAACATCTGTTCATGTTCCACGTGCAATGGTTCATAACTGCTAGTACTTTAGAACTAGTGGTAGCGATGATGGTCGTAGCAAACCAGCCAACTTCGCCACTCATTCCTCCGTTAAGAACTCTCTAATTTCAGGAAAGATTCTCGTCATTAAACTTGGAAGTATGGGAAGTCAGGTTAGAAAGATGTCTCTCAAGCTTACAAGTCTCTCTTCCTCCATCTTCTCTTAACTACAGAAAGACACATAGAAAAGAGAAGATATTCTTCCCTGAACAAAGTAAAGTTGAAAGAAAGAGAGAAATATCATTATATATATACCGTTATCATATATATCACTCACATATATGTATATGTGTGTGTATTTCTCGTTTCGGCCAATTAAGGGCCACGATGACGAGTGTTAGTAAGGCTGAGATCTGTTTGAGTTTACTCATTAGACACATCGAGACACATTTTTGGGGGAACAGCGTCTAGATAGAATCCAGAAAGTTGTATCCCAGTATTACGACTGCGTTTGTAAGTCGCAGATGGTGAACTTTTCATTCTCTACAGC
>NNCF01127101.1:213278-308513 GCA_002313205.1 Laupala kohalensis | reverse complement strand
ACTCTAATATTAACATGGACTCAACCTCAGTCGTTAAATGAAGAAACACAAAATCTTTGAAGTATGATGAAGAGAGGGAACGTCTGAATCATTTTACGTACTCCCCATAATATAAAACTGGCATTGATTTTCGTACTTCGGAGAGAAACTAATTTCGAAATATGAGGTTGAAGGATTGTTTTCAATTGTTCTATAAACACCTTATCATTGGAAGAAATATTATCATTTGTTCCTCATATTTTTTAAGTGAATGCTCTGTAACATTTTTTAAATTTACGTTTAGTTTTGAAATATGGTTATGAGAAAAAATATGTGAGAAGCTCAGGCCACATTAATAACATATTTTTTTAATCCAAGGAGAAGGTGATGGAGAAATTAAATTCAGGGGAGAAGATTGATTTACTTGAATACGAGCGTGTGAAAGGGTTGCTCTGTAATTCATATCGGAATTTGTAGCCGCAGGCGCAATATTTCAACCTGTCTCTTACAATGTCACTTACAGGTAATAAATAACAGGTGGGAAGCCTCCGGAAGTTGCTCTTAGCGTCGAGGATTCGAGTAATAAATAATAATAAATAACTCACCAATAACTGTAATGAATAAATATCAGCTCCTTGAAGACACATATTATTCAGCGTGAAATATTTGTCTTATATCAGTTGAATCCTATTTGTTCGTAGAATGAAGTTTTGGAATGGAGTTTCAGTGTGGTGTGAGATATGTGAATTAAATTATTTTTATGTTGTCGCATATCTTGATTTGTAAAGGTGAAGTAACTTGTGTTGCTCTTGAGATTTGCTATACTACTGTTTAACGTTTTTCAATAATTAAGCGTAGACAAAAATTATGTTTATTTACAAAGAAACTGAGATGACATCGGATTTAGTTCCTGAGATTTAGGAAATAAAAATAAAATTAACACACCTTTTACTCGAACTTCCTTTTTTTTGTTTTACTCCTTTTTTTAATTGTTTTACTCCATTTGCAAAAAAGAAAAGAAAAAAAAAGTGAAACATTAGAAACTAAATAATTGAGTTATTTTCGGAATTTTGTATAAAAATGTGGGTAAATAAAAATATAATTTCTGAAATATTTGATTTTCTTTTTAAAGGGTGAAAGAGATGAAAATATTTTCATTAAGAAAATGAGACTAAGATAATAGCTTTATTTAGCTGAAGGGATGTTAATACTTTTGTTGTTTTTTTAAATCAGTCATGTATATTTTTCAACACATTGAAAACTCCCCAAAACGAATGATATAACATTAATAGAATTTTAATGAACAAAATCAACTAATAACAAAAAACCACGAGTTTTTCTAACATTTCAAAATATAATGAATGGATACAAGATGACCTCGCTTCACCTTCGCGTTAGTCCTCACAGAGTTAGTTTCTTTTGTCGGTATCGTTGTGTATTAAATGGCAGTGTTTTGACGGCTTCATACGTTAAGGTAATACATTAGATTAACGTTCTTACTTAATCACCTGTAGATAAATAGAGATAGACATTTATTTGAAACATTTTCTTTCTATTTCCCAGATTTTATTCGAACTACTAGACCCGTGTGAAAATTTCAGACTCTGCTACTTTTTATGAGAAATAATAATAATGAGCGTAGTTTTTTCGTGAACGTCATTGAGTAATTTATTTCTGAATACATGTAGTTTGCTTTCAAATCAGCAACTGCGCGGAGAATCAGCAATAGCGATAGATGAGTTAAAAAATTTACATTTATTTCTATGTTTTTATCCGAATATCGAATACGAACATTGTTTGACGATTAAAAAAAAACTAATCTAAATAAANGGGGGGGGGAGGTGTTGAAATTTTTTTAAAATAGGTAATCATTATTGAAAAAGATATGAATGGGAAATGTTACATCAAAGAAGCAATCTTCACAGTTTGAATTTAATTTCGAAATTTATTCAATATTTACGAGGTTTGTTGTAATCACTTTTATTGATTGTTTAATTGTGATTATAATTGCTTGTTGTCAAACTGTCCCGTAACTATGTTTCATTAACGCTTTTAATATATGTATACTTGATGAAGACACCAACCGAGGTTAAAATGTTGTTTTTATGTAAACTAATTAAATCCGAAGAAAAATAACTTTCTAATTAAATCCGAATAATGAAACTTCTATTCTGAACAATAATTTAAAATTTTTTTATTGGCGATACTTTTTTATTTACCTGAATAATGTGGCAGATAATACTCTCTTCTGCTAGGCAATATTTCACTCGTCTTCATAGAACAGTTATAAAAAAGTATATAATAATGAACAATGCAGGAACTCACGTACAATTTCCTACGAATATATTGTATACCAGGACAGTTAGCCATGTCAGAGCTATCAATTGTCAGGAGTCAATTATTATCAAGTAACATTTTTGTCAAATAATTGAGTCAAGTGGTTTCTTTTCTTGATGTAATACTTTAAAGCCGTTATCTCAAAGAAGAAAAATGTGAAAAATGAAATAGTTGGAAATTGGTGGCAAATGTTTAATGCTCTAAAGTACAATACTTCATTTGTGTGATTTACTCCTCATTCTGCAGAAAAGAAACTAAATAATTCTGGGACATTTGCGTATGATGATGATTATTATTCAGAAATTGTCCATGAATCATTATGTTTTCGAGTTTCCATCATGATCCGTAGAGATTAAGCATGCGCTCCTCTCCTATGCCATTCAATCAACAGCCATCTGTTGCTCTCGCACGCGCTTTTACATAGGCGGTGACTCACATATATCTCTTCCCCTACCCCCTACATCTCCTCACACATCGGACAACAGCGAAGTGAACGGCTGGAGCATGAGTTACGCCTTCTGCTTTTGTTCGCCTGCGATCACCTGTGGAGTAGAAGGAACTTCCTCCTCGTTTCAGGGAATGGATGGGGATGTGTGTGGAGTGAACTCCAGAGTTTGTCCCTTCAAATGTAGTGTTGGATGGCAGTTTTTCCGCGAACATGCTCGTTCCGAAAAAAGTTATTGTTAATGCTCTTAGGATTATACGATGCTACAAATTATTAAGTATAATCTTTTTATAATATTCATTTTCTTTCCTCTCTCTTGAATAGTGTAAACATGATTTTAATTTACATTTTTAATATTACAGGACAATTTGTAGTATGTGTAGAACGTGAAAGAATATTCCTGTGTCATCTTAAAAATGAATATGAGAAAAACGTAAATTATATATACAATAATAATAACAATAATAATAATACTGTCTTTATTACGTGGCGAGACTCGGGCCATCTGGCCCACTCTTCCGCCCAACCACATTTAAACATACATAATAGTTTGAATAATAAACCAGAAACAATACACTAATTTTTACACTTAAAATTGCATAAATCAAAAATTTGAAAATTAAAAATACTAAAAACATTTTATACGATGACAAACAGAACAGTGTTAATATTACCACTAACTATTAAAAGCTATTTGTATTCTTAATAATATTGTGATCCACATTTATACAAAAGATCTTTCATAAAAAACAAATAAACTTTTAATTACACGAGCAGCAAGATTACATATAATAAAAATACAAATTAACATAATACATTTTAAAGTATTTTTAAAAGAATTGATATTAAAAGAATAATGTAGCTTACTTAACATAAATCATCAATGATTTCATTTAACAGATTTCTAATTTTACTTTAATTTATACTTTATTTTATTTATTTAATTTACTTCATTTATTTTATTTTATTTTAGTGCAGACTTATTCCTTCGTACTACTATTGAAGGAAAGTTCTGAGATGCTTTTTGGGATGCTGCATAATTTTTGTTGTTGAAGTCTAGAAGAATTTAGTATCGTAACATTATCGGTTAAGTATGAAGGGGAACCGAAATTAAAAATTTGGTAGATATCTATCATTAACGTCATCTGTATGGGCAAATTACAACATACATGAAAGTTCTCGTCGACTTAACCATCCTTCCGAACTATTCATGCTTTATATAAATATTTTTCGAAACATTAATACATGGTCAACATAATTAAAAATGTAATAAAATGATTCCATGAAAATAAAATTTTGAGCCCAAATAATAACTTTTATTATTTTATTATTAATGATTATTTTTGAAGTATCGAAACAGAAACACGTTTGGTATAGTGGTAAAAAAGTTTCTCGAAAGATCTGTTGATTATTACATTTTTTGATCACTGTGGAATTAATAATGAAAATCGGCCATCTCGTTCTTGGAAAGATGCAATCACATGGAAAAAAAAGATTTCTATTAACGTAAAAAAAGATAAGAATGAAGAAATGAATTTATGTCAGTTCACTAGCGATACTGCCAGCTCCCTCATCTAGCCCATCTCTATAGAGTATAAAAGGCGTTGTCATAAGTGAGTCATAGACGTAGAGGGTCATCTCATATCCTAAACTGCTGAAGTTAAAAACGTGAAATTTGGTACAACAACGGATGCCTTTGGTAACGTAATCACCCACTAAAAATGGTTTTTGGCAACGAAATTTCTAATGCACGAAATAAAGTAAAATATGAGTTTCAAAATTTACGCGATTGTTACTACTTCTCACGAAATAATTGAGATATCATCTTGCTTTTTGTAGGTAAAAACTGCTTATACAAATACCAAAAAAACGGGAGTAATTTTAACTAGGAAACTAAATGAAAACAATTAATGCCTTTTCCTGAATGACTTATTCATTAAAGCAAAGAAAAAAGAAATCAATATTAAAACTTAAAATTTTGACGTGGTGATGCTGATTACTAAGAAAACATATTTCGTTTTGAATTCCGATTTCATGGGGATGATTTAGGACGAAATGTTTTTAATGTGTTTTTCTTCGGATTTGCAGTAAGATGAACTCATTAATGATTTTTGTATGTAAACGTGCAATTTTTGTTTGGAGTAACGAATAAACATGGTTCGGNTTGTTTTTTTTTTTTTTTTTGAGGAATAGATTCATAGCATTTTTAACCTCGTAGGATCACTTGATTGCAATTTACTAGTGCATACAAATGCATATTTTTTAAGATTTTTATATAAACTATTTAATTTTTAGGATAATCACTTAATCAATCAAAATATACATGTTTATTGTTGAAATATGGCATATACGGTATGAACCAGCTCAGTTAATCCGTTTTACACTTGCACTTTCTTAGTAATAAGTGGATTCATCCTTAACTTGTTTTTATTGAATCTTTCCAATTTTTGGTATATTTAATTAGATTTAGCGCATATTTTGAACTTTGTAGTGCATATTTTATGATATTTGTTGTGCACAACGATCCTATTTCTGCTAATAGTGAGGGACAAACAATATCTCTACGACAAAACCTCTCGTGAAAAGCCAGGCAGGAAGTGATGATGTAATAAACTCCCCCATTTTTGCAAATGTCGACTTCTTACGTTCCATTTCGCAGCTGCTTCGCTGTCACAACAGCAGAACACTGTCTGAACGCAAGGGTGCACAAGGGCTTTAACTCTTACAGCGTCACTTGTGTGTGAAGCCGTCGATCTTGGAACGTATTGTCACGGTCCTCTCAACCTACGAGGCAGGGTCCATTGTTCTCAGCTGTCCTCACTACGTCCTCCCTCCTCGAGTCTTGATCTCTGTGTTCTTCCGTGGTCTTTGTCTCAATCGCTTCAGGGGTTCGTCACTTGTTTTAGTACTTATCGACTCACGAGTCTCCATTGTTTTTTTATAGCGAAGGAATCAACAATGTTTATAATAGGAGAGAATGTGGTTACTTTGTTTATATTTGTCTCATGTGTATAATCTCGTTTGGAAATTAAAATACAAATTTTAAAATTGTACAAAAAAATGGAGACGCCACATTTTGTAATCAAAACGTTTGCGTTGATATCACAAAATTTTTGTTATTTTGATTTAACCTTTATATAGTGAATTTCTCCCTTTTTCTGTTCAAAGAAATATGTGTGGTGAGCAATGACGCTTAAAAAATAAAAATATCTTCAGGATTCTTGAACACACTTGCATATATTGTAATAACATTGAGAACTCCTAAAAACATTTTTTCAGTATGAAGATGTGGTAGTATTTGGTGATGTTTATGCTAACAATGCTTTTAGATGGTTAATGGATAATGTAGAAATATGCAGAAAACTTTTCAACAAGCCCTGATGAAAGGTAAATAAAATAACCGAAACGTTGGCTTAGTTAATAAATCTTATATTTTATGACAAAGCCCTCAATATTATTACAGTATGAAAAAATAATTAATAAAAAATCGATAAATGAAAAACTTGAAAATGGATAAATGGACATTATTTTTTATGTCTGAAACTTGTATGAGGTTAACGCTTGAGGATCACAGATTAATCTTTAGTTCCGATTAGTAGTGATCGGGTAACTTATATCACATGCATAATTTTTTAAACCTAATCACAGATAATTTATATTTTAGGACGACGATCACCCAGGGCAATGCGAGTGTTATGATTTCCTACTTGTATACTTGGACATGATTCGTAGTAAACATGGACATGATCATGAACACAATGAGAACGACGATTGGTGCCTAATCCACAGTTTCTTATGAATATATGATTGAACTTTGAGTTTCTTATGAAGATTTGATATTCTTGAATCACGGACGTCATACGTCACTCCTTTGAATTTCGCCAATCACAGTCACATCCCAATTCACAGCACATTCTCATAAGAGAGTCAAGACCGGTACAAAGGCGTCAGGACGAATAAGGTAGGGAAAGGTTGATGTAGACGGCACCAGGGGTGGTTCCAGGAAAATTTTTCAGTGGGGAGGAATTTCAAAATGGAACTTGATTACGCAGTACCTTTTACTTAAGTTCTAAAATCTAGTGAAATCTGCTCATGAACATAATATTATTTTAATGTTAATGATTTATAGTACGTAAAGAGCATAAATAAATAGATGATTTCTAAAAGGGACCTGAGACAGTTTTTTAGCTATCGGGAAAATGGAAGAAAACGTCCTATAATTTCCAATTTTTAAAATAAAAAATGAAAGAAAAGATGTTATGTAACTACATGTTGTATGGCCACAAATAACTATATGTCTACCTCTTCCAAAAACCAGTTTAGTTCAAAGATGCAAATTTTGATTCTGGTCTCTTTTAGTAATCTCCGATTCAAATATACTAAAAGAAGAAAGTAACAACGAATTAAACATTACTAAAAGAAGAAAGTAACAACGTAGTGTAGTGTTTTATAAAAAAATTATGCATTTTTCTTAACTGTAAGAATAAATAGAAAATACTTCATTAAAAATGTGTTCTTCATACACTGACGTAACTCAGACAAATGTATATACAGCAGAAATAATCACCGGATGTTATATGAAGTAATCTCTTTGTTATTGTTTAAATTTAATGTACAATATCTGCGTCAAATAAATGATAAAATATTTACGATTAGAACTTTTAAGGCCATTCATGAGAAGGAAAATTGACATTGTAACCTTGACCCTTCAAGAAGAAATGTTTCCTAGCTGTTTTGAAGCGGCCATTTTGGAGAAAAAAAATTTTAAGGCAAGGGAGAGACGCTTAGACGATAGATATGTATAATTTCTTTATTGCTCTGTTATAGTGAAGTTAAAAAAAATAATTTACCTTCATGGATTTCATAAAGATGGGAATTAATAAAGAAAGCAACAAACATTTCCGTATATCATCGACAATCTGATTCACACACACCGTCTTTCTAATTATTAGATCTTAATACTGAGCAGTTTCAATTTTCATTTACAACCATTTTTTCTAGTTATATAAAAAGAGGAAGATAAACAATACGAATCATTGATGGTGAAGATGCGTCATTAACAATAAATTTATCATTTAAACCATCCAACTCATTATAACATAATATTCATTTGTCTTCATTTTTATTTTTTTTATTATTCTTCCTAAGAATACTGCAGAGTAAAATTAAGAAATAGAAATGGTAAAATATTTTTTAAAATGCTTTAACTTATCAATGATAGAAAGTATTATTGCTCAATTGTGCATATATGAATCTTTGACATTTAGAATTAATATTATGTGGAGGTATTTAAGTATCTTTGGAATAATTTCAAGTAATACAATTTATTAACATTTCATTTAATTTTTATAAGTATTAATATTTAAAACTAAAATGTAAAAAAAATCAACTCATGTGCACGTGCATTATAATGTATTCGGGGAACTTAAACCAATAATATTACGATTACTAATCATTAAGGGTCGGGTAAGTGTACTCGCCTTATTTAACTGTGAGATAATATTATCACATCGAGAGCATGGTACGGACAGGACTTGCAATGGAAGAAGGACAACAGGTGTTCCTTAGGGATCTGTAATACCGTCGACCATTTCAGCGCGAGCGAATATTTACCGAAGGGACAGCATGAGATTCTGTGGTGGAGGGGAGGAGTCCTCTTTTGGCGACGTCTCCTTGAATAAACACGCGCACGTTGGGTCTGCGGTTGGGCAGGAGACACAGGTGACGAAGCAAACCGGAGATGATTACACCGTGCTTCAACTCCTTCAAAGCTTTGTCTACTGTATTATTACTTTCCTTACAAAGCGGTAGGGTAAGTGAAGCTAATGGCACGGTAACTGTGTAGAGCTTTTCGTTATAACAAAGTGACCTGTTAAGGTATGATGTCCGTCAGAACGGCTAGTCTTAAGTAACCCGAAAAATGTTTTAAATGATAGTTTGAACCATTATCTATCCAAAAGCGACGAATGTTATGTCCTTACGATGCAAAATTTTGAATTATTTAACTTTAAATAAGTACGGGCTTACATGAAGAAAGTTTCGCGGGTACTTGTTGTTTTGATATTCTGGCAAAAGTACCGGTTTAACATAGCAAAAAAAAACCTACTACAACATAAGAGATGGAAAAAGGAACGCAATGATGTTAAGATTTTCATACCTTTTGGGGCATTTTCGAGAATATTTCACCAACAAATGTGGAAAATAGTGTTCTAACAGAAATGGCAACCGCATCATGTGACTAAAGACAATGCGACTCTTGTCAAAGAAGGAGTCAAGCGACAGTCTAAATTAATTATCAAGTTTTAAAATCACAAAATAATCGTCCTCATCCATTGTATAAAATCAGTAGAATGAATTATTAATTAAGAAGAACTACTTTGTTGAATATTTCTATGTTTCGTGAATAGTTGGCAACTTGATTTCAGCCAACGCGCATATAATACTATAAAGAGCTAATTCGCCCTAAGTTTTAGAATTTGATTTTGTTTTATTACGGGATGGTCTCACTGCATTGCATGTAATAGAAGATGGGCGGAATCTCCACAACTCTCCTAACTAAGAATCATCTATGAACTGAAATCTACCGAGTGACAAGAGATCGAAGTAAGAACTGCAGATTACTGTTTCCATGAGCACTAAAATTGTATTTTAAAACTTGAACTCCAGATGTGAAATAACAAAAAATATATTATATTAGCTCGTGAAAAAGTAAATATATGAAAGAAATGTAAAAATAATAACAACAATAATAAATAAATTGTAGGTTTTCAGCCATGTTGGTATAGTGGAATTGGTTATATCACGAGTTTGCAGAATAAAAACGATTAGTACTAACTAACGTTTCGGAGCATTTATTGTTCCTTCAGATATTATATATATATATAAACTAAAATACAGCTAAAACTATTCATGTTAAGTACATTTGCGTACTTGGTGCGTTCTGCGTCCATTTCATGTATACAGGCGTGGAGGAAGAAATGAAAGAACGAATAGTAAAAGAAATAATATTTCACATATATGTGATTCATCTTGGTTCCTGTGCGTAACGGTGGTAGTGTATCTTGCTCACATGTCATACGCAAGCGTTCACTATGCCTACGCCCTCTCAAGGGAGCAACATACACATGGGTTTATTAATGCTCGAATGGTCTGCCTTCCACGCGTCAATGAACGTATGAGCGCATACGCTGCTACAGCTGACTATCATCAACGTGAGGCGATTGTCAATCAATGAGAATGGTATTAATCAGCGCTCAGAGCCACCAGAACTTCCGACACATTGTATCTTAACGTAAAGAGCTTATTAAACTGACTGATGAATTGAGGCATGTAAACTAAAAACGTTCCAAGTGCCAAAAAAGGGAAAAATGCTGTATGCATATATTTCTTCAGCGTAACCTACGCGTCGGGAAGATATGTGATGACCATAGAGGCAACCGTCTCTACTTTTTAGATTGTCCTCGATAACATGAGACAGAAAATACTGAGAGATGTCGCCATGTCGCTGCCACATTCGCTTGGAGGGAGTTAGGTCTTACTGCGCAACGACTTGTGAGCAGCAGTTAGCAGTCTGAGGGGAATCCAGTTCCATTATCTAAGGCGATGTGCGAGCGAGAGAGACATCTCATAATTTCCCCTCTGGACAACCGGCGCATTGGGTACGGTGACGAGCCGGGAATCGAATCGAGGACTCAGGCTTTGATCGCAGGAGTGTTAATCACTACACCACCCGTTCGCCTTCCACACCTGTGCACCATTTCCGCTCAGGCCATTTTCACCCGTAATTATCGCAGTAATTTATTATTATGAAGTTATTACAAAATATGGTGCATTTTGTTGTTGCGAAAATTGTTCTTGTCCGCAATTTCAATGCTGTGGTCATTGGGTAAGTGCTTCCTGTAGATAGTTATGAGTTAGCAGGTTCATGAGTTATTTAAACAGTATGCGTAGGATATTGGAACGTTACTTGACAAATAAGTGATACTACTAGTAGAAGGACGCGGTCCCAGAAAGAGGAAAATGGTAGAGAATAGGAAAACAAGAGATAAAACAGTGTCCCGGAATGACCGGATTAAATTAATTGACTTATAATAATTGATTTCATAAGATGATGAATAAAATATGATTTAAATAAATTGAAAAAAATGTTGATAGTTTAGATGGAATGACGGTTAAAAGAGTTTGGACGTATACATTGTCGCGAATCTAACGAGTATTATGAAAAAAAACAGGCGGAAACATTGATATTACATATTATTTACTCATTTATCAAACGTTTATCTTACCCCCTGCAAAATGATGGTTTTTAGGCGTGGCTCATATACTCGATTGGGAAGTATTCATAGTATTTAGATCTTTTTTGTAAATCACATGTGGCATTTCTAAATCTCTCCATATTTTACTTGTTTGCCACTATTATTTATCCGCATTATCTTTCCGTTACTTCTAACACTATTATTTGCTTCATCAAACATGTAATCAATGATGATTTTTTCATAGTTTTTCATACTCCTTTATGGATTTTAATGAGCTTTTGTGCCTTCTGTAAAATGCTGTTCTTTTTGGCACTAAAAACCTTTTACATTTATTCATATGCTTCAGTTAAATCCCACCAACCAAATCAGGATTTTCAAGATACAGCGAAAATTTATTACTCAAAAAACGAGTTATTACTATCCAATTATACAATGTTCATAAGTGGTCCACTTCTGGTTTTTTAAAATTGAAAATTTTTAAAACATGAGTATAATCATATTTATTGTACAGTCAAATCTGCTTTCGTTTTATTAAACAACGTTCCGTACGCACCCTGCTTTTGAGATACAGCGAAAAATTTATAACGGAGAAAGAAGTAACCTTGGAGAACCGTTCTGTGAGATCAAACTACGACTGAATTGTAAAGTGTTCGGGGTGGAAGATAAAAATTCAGATAAACTATTTGAATTTGGTATCATGTGGATAACAACCAAAGTTAGTAAGGTTACACATTTTTTACAGAGATGGAACTGTTAAATATGCCATCGAGTTGGATGATTAAAATATGTTTAACTTTCTTGTTTATGATTAATTTTCCGTCATCTATATTTCTCTTGCAATGTTGACTGTGACTGATATGATCGTTTTGAAAATTATAATTGGAAAGTTGAGTGAGATAAACTCCGGATTTCTCTATAACTCCAGCTTTTTACTTTTTAAATATTGAGCATATCAATCATAATTTCGTTCTTATCACTACAATATCTTCTGTTCCAGGATGAATTTCTAAATAAAATACTCAGAACGATGTTAACTCATAGTCATATATTTGCGTATTACTAGACGTCCATGAAATGAATAAAATTATTTATAAAAGTATGATTATTGGAATTTTATAAATACAAATTACGAAAATACAATTCCTTATGTAACTGGAAATGTTTTAATTGTTCCTTTTTTTATAACTACCATAGTTATATGTTTGAGTAATATCTTTTTTCAACATGCAAAACTATGATTCTGTTGCACCGTAATTGAATGAAATTATTACTGTCCCATTTACTGGCTAAGAGTTTTCAAATACAAATATCTTATTTTTAGAAACTCTTGATGTTTCATGTTGTATGAACTGGAAACTAATTTTATAGGTGAAGTGTAGAAAATGCATCAGGAAGTATATTTTAAAAAAATAATCGAAAAACATTCATTTAAACGTCTGTTAAGAAAAAAATATACAAATTCTTATAAAAAATATCAAAGTATTTTAATATGTGAACAGGGAGTTCTATATCACCTCGAAATTTTAAAGAAACCGTGAAAAATATATTTGAGAATAATCATCAATATTAGAGTTACAGAGCTGATTAGCCGTTACAGTTTAAAATAAAATATTATTTAAATAGAAATACTGGTAGAATTTTATCATTATGCAACAATTATCTAGTTCTATTATTGTTTTTAAAGAATCTCATTAACTTAAAAATATTCCAAAATTAATTTCAAAGAGTAACTCGACGTTGTGACCAATTGTTTACATTGCTACATATTAGAATAATATTTTATAAATTCATGGATTATAAAATATTTATTTTATTTTAAATTTTTTACTATTAACTTAGTAAAACTTTGTTTATGGTAGCACCGCATTCCAATAGGACCTAATGGCGCCTGAAGAGGCAACGAACAGTACACATCTGTGTAGCAGTTTTGCGTCAATCAGGCGAACTCGTATATTTTTCCATTTAAACAAATTTGACGCGGATGAAGTAATTTCTGCCCCAATGGCACATTTCTGAATATTGCTTTGTTTAAATTTTAGAAAAGGGGAAAATTGTGAGTGTTATGTTTTAAGGAATAAAATTAAAAGATTTAAACTACAAATAAAAAGTTATATACATAATGTACGCAGGACCGATCAATAGTTTTAACTGGTACTCGTGTGAAAAACGTACTCCGTGATATAGATTAAATAAATAATCTTCCACTATTCAAGGAAATTTTTATTTTGAAACAAACATGATTCAAAAAGGTAACCACCTACATGGTATTCAATAGTAAACAAAAGTTACATAATTATTTTATTGTTTACAAAACAATTAACAATGTAATTTATTTTAAGGATGATAAATTATTAAATAAGCAATGAAGAAAGAATTGTTGTTGAAACCGGATGGAAAGGTGAAATCGGCCAAAATTGTTCCTTATTGTCTCAAAATTATATATGTTATTGTGTAGTATTAATAGTACTTTTGGTTTATATGAAAAATTTTAAAAACATTTGTAGCCCTATGTCCTTAGTTATTAATTTTCAAAAGTTGGATATTTGCTCCACTTCCGACCCGGTTTTAATTTTTTTAACTGTCTTCATCTTCAAACTACTTGACGTATGGGTTTGAAATTTGTGACATTTTCTATAAAGGCTTTATATAAGCTCTAACATGATGTGAAACTTGATGATGTGAAAACATAATTTTTTAAATATTAAAACGTTTATAAATTATTTAACATTCATATGTTTTTAAATGTTTTAAATATTCTAAGTATTTTTAAAATACCGTTTTTCAATATCTCAAAACCGGAGTCTTTGGTTCTCTTACAAAATGTATTATATTCAAGAATGTTTTTAAATAATGTGGACCAAATTTGAAGATGGAACGAGAAACGGACCAATTAAAATAAATAATCATTATAGCTTTGTTCCTTTCAATTTTGTTAATTTGTTCATTTTGTCATTCATGTTATTCAAAAGCTTTGTGCAAGATTATTTCTTTCATTTGTAAGAGATATGGAGATAAATACACACGAATTGTATACAAATAAGAATATATGAAATAATTTGCAATATTTGTTCTCATAGTGCAAGAAGATACGGCTTTAACTCATGCTGCAATCTTAAATTTATGTATCGAAAGATACTTTAATAAATAATTGTGGTTAGCATTAACGTTCAAATAAATTTAATTTAGCAGAATTATATGAGTGTAATATTTGAAAATGTAGTATTTCCCGTTTGGTTTATGTACTGTTCTCGTGAAAAGTGCACCGTCATTATGTTGGTGGCGCGTATTTCAAGAATGTGATTTCGAATGAATTATATGTGTTTTATTCGAGTTCTTTTGAAATTTTGTTCACAATGTGATACATCCAACAAATAGTTTTTTAATAAACAACAAATACATTTTTGAAATATCTGAATCTGAAGAAACCTTGAACTGAACATACTAGAAGTTCGATGACATTTAACATGATAAAAATGATGACACTAAAAAGTAAATTATTTTATTTCGAATTATCTAAAAATATTAAATATAATCTACACGACAAGAAAGATAGTACACTTAAAAATATTGGATGTAAAAAGAGACAAAGATGTTTCTATTCAATGTTTTGCAAGAAACATGGAATCTAGGAGAATTCGTTTAAAAGTACCATAGATGGCAAAAAGTAACTAAGTAAAAATAATAGTTATGTGCAACCAATAAGTAATGATGTGTAAATTGCTGTGACGTAATTTAATTTCAACTACGAAATAAAATTTTTTGAATTTTTAAATTAAATCGTAAAAAATGAAATATTCACTGAAAAGAGATGTTTATGTAGAATGTGATAATATTCATTTTTTATAGGTCCGAGTCTAAATAGAACGCTTTTGACTGTAGGATTTGTTTACCAAACTGCATCGTTTCACCTCTTTTAAGTACGTCAATCAATGTGATGTAAATCTGTCATAAATCCATGCCTCAAATGGAACATACGTAGATTGAAAACAAATCTCTTTTCAAAAGTTGAATCCACTCTCGTTGCATTACGTATTTCTGGTTTATATCACGGTACCGTATGGTAATGATAAAAAAAATTTAAATCATTAAATTGCCGTATAGAAGAGCAGGAACGACAAAGCACTTAAGTCCAAAAACTGAATTAATGTGAAACACAAGGTTACACAAAAATTATGGATTAATCCAATGTGATGCTTAATAAAAATATAATACCTATGATATGAATTAAAACACATGCATCCTCTTTTAAGCGATTCAAGAAAATTTATGATGTTTATTGGTTTATATCGGCATTGAACCTTTATTATTGGATGTAAGTTTTAGTAATTATTTCAATATTCTTATAGAATTGTGCCATAAATTTTCTATTCATCAATACTAGTATATAAATGCGACAGCTTCTGTATGTCCGCTTCTTAATGACGACTAAACTGATCGTAATGAAATTTGACAATGCCATAGTTAAGTTGTCCGGGATGAGCTAACTTTTATTTTTTTTTTAATGCATGGAAAGCAAGATAGAAAACGATCTTGACCATAAATGTTTATGAAATAAAAAAAAAAGACATGTATATTTGCTTACGCTGTCTTAACAGTTGAAAATAGGTAACAACTCTGAATGGCAATTTTTTCCACCTCAAAACGTTTTACAAAAAAATCCGCGACAGCATATATCTAGCTACGAAGGTACGCCTACATTATCGAAAAATATTATAAAAAATTAAATAAATTAAATACTTCAATTTAAGATTTAATGATTTTTGTTTTATGAATTTCACAAATATTAAAAACATATTTAAATCGTAAAATTTAAACAAATAATTTTTATTTTATAAGCGCTTTTTTGAAATGTTGTACCGTTCAACCGTCGTTGTGTTTGACTCGGAAGTGAAAATTCGCCTGGTGTATGGGTTCATTGGTCTAAAAAATAAAATAATTTCCGGACAACGTCAGATAATCAGGTAGAATTTAACTAATTATGAAAGAAAGTAGATTTTTGCAACTGCATTATCAGTGTTAAAATATTTCGCACTGTTGATGAGTAAAATATTTTACATAAATAACCGTTATTTGGCGGAGGTCTTTTTTTGGCGTACGATTTAATAAATTATTTATTAAATCGTACGTCTAAAATTGGTTAACATTTTATTCTGAAGTGAGGCGTAAGGCATGTTTAAGTAGGACGACTTTGAATTAAAACGCGGTCAGCTCGTTATCTGTTTTTACAACGGAGTGAAACCAGACAAGCGAACAGGATTGGTATCTTCCCCGACTGCCCCGTAGTTTGATTAAGCAACACCACAGATCTCCACACTTTTCCCCACTGTAATTTATTCTCTTTTCACAGCGGGTTTAACAGCATCCGACGCTGACTTGTCAGCTGTCTCTAAGCAGAGACTACTAAATTAGATTTTCGATCCTACCTCATCTAAAAGATACCATTTTTGACTACGATTATTCCACGATTATAGTTATATCGTCACAATAAATAAGACATTTCTGAATGAACTAACTAAAAATATTAAATCTTATAACAATAATTTTCATCTGTACCTTTCCTGAGCAACATTTAACAAGATTTAGTCCTGAAATAAAATGTCTATGATTTAGGTTTGTCATTCGACTAATAATTTTGACGCTCCCTTGTATTTGTAAGGTTTACTCTACAAAATCATTGATATCTTCTTGGGGGTTTGGCCAATGCTGCATTGGACACGAGTGAGAAAATGTCCCCGAGTATATTGTTAACGTATTCAATAATTGAATAATTCACTGAAATAATGTATTTTAGTTAAATATTAGTTAAAACTATCAGTCACTTTTGTGACAGTCCTTCAATGTCCAGTTACCTGTAAAAATAATGCAGAAATATGGGGAAATGTTCACTAAAATGGGAATAAAATTGTTTTATTTTTTAAAATGTACTTTCAATGAATACTTTAAACAAATGTGACACTCTTTTGCTAATATATTTTAAAATAGCAATTTTTAAACAAACACTTTTAGGCACTTTTGAAAGAGATAACCCACATATCTAAAAGCGGTGACAATCCATTCTAGTACGTCTTATTCTTACTCTAAATCCGGGTACCGTATTTCAGTAAACTATTAGATGTCATATGAAAATCAATTTTCTGTAACAATCTTCGACTTTAAGATAGAATACCGGTAAAAAATTTCATTTCATGTGTCCATTCATTTCAAAGTGTCTATTTATTTAATAGTTTATGTGGGAAATTTTTCTACAAAGTTTTGTTATCGTAAAAATTTCGAAAGCGAGATTTCGACGGAAATATCCGTTTTGGCGATCCTTGATTCAGAAAATGTGGCTTTTGATATAACGTCGGTCTGTCTGTCTGTCCGTCCGTCCATCTGTGCGCAGCGATTCTATGTAAATGGATGAATCAATTTAATTCGCATTTCGTTTTTCTTTTTTTTTTTTTGTGGGGCTTTACTGCTCATATCGACATCAAAGGTCATTGGGGCTCGAAAACCTTGTACAGGTAGGGAAAATGCAGTTAAGCACTAGGGAGAGCCAATATGACTCTCCCCGTGTGTGGGACTCGTCGAATGATTCAACCATACCCACTAAAAACCCTCCTGATCTACAACATACCAAAACATATCTCACAACATACATCAAAACAAAAATGGAGGGGGGGGCAAAAAATGAGGGGGGCACATAACATGAGGGGGGACAAAGAATAAGGGGGGACAAAAAAATGAGAGGAATGAGGAAAATGTAAGATACCCTAGCTCTAATGGCGTCGGGATCGAAAAGAAGAAGAGGTGACCAAGGGAGGTCAGGAAAGAGAAAGGAAGGAACATGGCACAAGTAAGTGGCACAAGTAAATGACACAAGTAAGTAATTTCGTTTTTACGATAGAATTTAATTGTTGTCGATTCACGTGATCTATTTTTAAAAAAAATTAAAGCAAAGGGTACTTCCACAGAAAGGTCAAAGTACTCTTTCGAATATTTCTCAAAAACTGCTTTAACGATTTTGCTTAAATTTTCTGTACGTTAAGTACTAATGATATACATTACATCCGCATTAGCGGTATTTCTCTTGAAAGTTTGGCATAGAGGCAGTAAAATAATTTATGTCTATTACACTTACGCATTAGTTTACTGTTTCAAGAAGTTTGAATAATATTTAACTGTTTAAATGGACCAAGTGGACGTAGAATATACTTTTAGTAAACTGAAATGAAAGATATGATAATGATAAAATAAATAGGAGGACAGCAAACGCACTGCAGATACGAAAGTACATCAATTTCTGTTTACAACGAAATTACATTTACACTTTTATTATACTTTTTGTCACTATGCTGCAGATGGAGAGACATACACGAGAAAGTATGGGCAATTGCTTTGTACCTCTTCTCTCAACTCCTTGTACTATAATTTTCTGTTTTTTACTAGATATTTATTTTTCCTTGTCTCTCTTTTTATGCTTTCTCATTATGGTATCTATCATTTACTATTTACATGGGCGTCAATGAGGGAGGCAGATAGGACCTGTAATTTCCGTGGAAATAACAACTTACACGTTTATTTGGTTGCGTAAAACGGCTGGGAAGAATCCAATTGGCATCGGGTTTGTTTATGTTTGTTTTTGTCTTAATTTAAGAAAAACATGGAAGAGTATTATTTTTACCCATAAATAAGTTAATCATTGTCGTATTTTGTGTGTGTGTAAAGAATGTACGTGAACATGACCATGTTTATCGTTCGGATGAAACCAAGTGCAAATTACGTCGTTGTCGTCGTCGTCGTAATATTTGGAAGGATAAACCGTGACGCACAATCGCGTCGTGAGGCTGCGCTAAGCCACCGCGTCACCGCTGCTGTCTTCCACCAACCGCCTGCCTCCCTTTGGTGTGGTGCGTTTCCGGTCGTCCCACAGTCCCTTCACCATCAGGCTTCAACTGTCCTATTCCCCTCCTCCTCTACCTCCAGTACCGAGGGCTTTCAATTCGCTCCTCGTCACAGCTCTCGGTTTAACAGGCGTCGGTTGGCAGGCCTGTCCGTTCAGGGTGGGCATAATACCCGCGCGCAAGCGGCCGCAACCCGATTACCCCGCGCGGGTTGCACTTAACAGAGCGACGCATAGGGAACGCCAGGGGGGTAGTAGGGAAGAGAGGGTGGTTTGGAGGGCTGGGCGTCGCTAATAGCAAAACCATCCCCGCCGCAGACACCGTACTTGGCGTCAGGGATGTGTCCTTTGTCGTCTGCCTACATATATTGTTCGGTGTCTCCGCAAGCGAAACAATCATTTATATTTTGGGATACAGCAAGGTTCGAGAGCTAAGACCACAATCAGGGGTACAGTTTGAGACATATACAAAGTAAATTTTGAAAATTCTTATTTACAAACCTCCAAATGTTAACAAGGAAAATTTATTAAATTTATACCAACGACTCTAATACAACTATATTTCAAAATGACTCACAATTAAATCACAACAATGATTAGAAGTAGACTATTTAGAATCCAAAATTGAAGATTAATAAAAATTGCTAATATGTGGAACAATATGTTTTCTCAGTGTAAATTAAAACCTTTACATAACACAGAACTAAATTTAATTGAGTAATGTCTCATTTAAGTACCGTAAATTCGTGGTTATTGACCTCGTTACCCATATTATTTTGGAATTATTCAGATAAGGTCAAAAATTATATTATTAAACTATTTATAGAGCCAACGTTTCCAAAAATTTATTTTTTTGGCATCAGGGCTGTATATTCTATATTAATCATTCATCGGACTGCCTCCGCCACACCACACATACTTGATATACAGCCCTGATGCAGAAAAAAAAATATATATTTCGAAACGTTGGCTCTATAAATAGTTTAATAATATAATTTTTGACATTATCTCAATAACTCCAAACTAACAATTTATGTACATTGTAGTTTGTTCAATCAACTCATGCAGTGAGCAAATGTACGTATGATAGAAACATATCGAGAAGTGACTATACCTCCACGCGCTCCGCTGTTACATTCAATGCGCAGTGCCATTGAGCGTGCAACAGTCCTCATTATCTCCAGTCGCTTCGTCAGACAAGAGTCCGAGCGGACTGTTCAAGTGGCGATGCGTTTCCCTAATGCGCTCTCGTATTCCAAGTGTCATTGGTTCCCATATCACTGGAGCTCGATGGCTGTCGAAGCCAGTACCATTGCGTGGAGAGCTTCCGACGATACACGACGTTGTAATAATATTCCCTTCCATATATTACCCGAATAAAACTTTTCTCGTTATCCACTAAACGTGGCGATTGGAGTAGCAACGTAATGGCAGTTTCAAAACCGTTGTTTATTATTAGAAACGCTGTAAAAATCAATATAATAATTTCGAGTTAAAACAGCTTTGGAATGAATTTATTTAAGCTAATATGTGCGTCAGAGCGACTGGGCTAAAGTACCTCGAAAGACGGTTTTCAATCATAGTTTGAATCATTCTCTTTCGAGTGGCGATGAATTTTCATCTCCGTACGGTGCAAAATTTTGATTTATTTTACTTTAAATTACTATGGGCTTATATGGAGAAACTTCTGCGGGCTTATGTTTTTTATATCTGGGCAAAAGAACCGGCCTGACATAGCGAAAAACAATACCACTAAAACAACAAATGGAAATAGGAACGCAATTATGTTAAGATTTTCAAACCTTACGGGGTATTTACAAGAATATTTCACCAACAACTGTGGAAAATACTGATTAACGGAAATGGCAGCCACATCACGTGACTGAAGACAATGCGACCCTTGTCAAAGAAGGAGTCAAACGACAGTCTAAATTAATTATCAAGTTTTAAAGTCACAAAATAATTGTACTCATCCAATATTAAAAAAATTAGCAGAAATTATTATTAATTAATAAGATTTACTTTGGTGAATATTTCCAAGTACCGTAACATTATTATCGTAACGTATCGTATTTCCAAGTAACATTAGAAGTGTTTAGTAAGTAGACTTAAGCTTCTGCAGAATATTGAGAAGTACAACTGATTGAAATATTTGAAGTGGATTAACATTTTCCCTATCAAATGTAGGGGACAGCACAAGTCCTCTTTTATTGCTTCTCATGAAGAAAGTAGGATATATTTATTTATTATTTGTATAGTAGAAATATTTCTTGCGATACGAACATACCATCACACTGCATGAAAGAGATATTTGTATTTTCAACAAATTGTAAATTGTAATGTAGTCTTTAAAAAATCTTAGCTGTATGTTAGTGTTCTTGTTGTTAATTGAATTTGAATATATCAAACGCCACAGAGAGCAATTTAATTGTAATGACTGAATAAGATTACTTTGTTTATCGTTTATGTTGATATAAATTTCTCACTGACCACTACCACTGGTAACTGTGGTCAGTCATTCCTAAGATATTTAGTTTGTATTTTGTAATTATATGGAAGGAAATAAATAATTATCATTTATATCAGGGAATTCCTGGTGTATGGCGAGCGAAGAACACTAACTAATGTACTAATCTACTAAAGAAATAAAGTAATCCAAACATAACCTATTAATAGAATATGCACTATTCAACGCGTAAGATTTCTGGAATCAATAGATTATTTGACAAGCGTATGAAAACGATGATATAACGTACAAAAGCATAGCAAGAATGTAAATAAACATGGCGGAGCGCGTACTGACTATGGATTCTAGGCATGCGCATAAGCGTTAGCGAATTGTATGCGCATACATGTATATCCTGAATTAAGCTCATACAAAATGTATCAGGATTTGTCGCGCGACACGTCAAAGAGTAACTATATTGCCCAAGCTCATACAAATTGACATATATCTCAGACAAGTAAGTTATACATGTAAGTAAGTTTAAACGTACCTTAAGCATTACGTTCATTTTTCGACGAAAATTCCTGTACTACCCTACCAACAAAGCTCTTGTCTCAACATCTCTGGGTGGCAGTGTAGCTGATGTATTTACGACAGCTGAAAGTTTTGCTAGTCGAGGAGCTTCTTCTCCACCATTGGTGGCATTCCTTACTTGAGTCTTCGTCAGCACCCAACAATAACAGTTAACATTTTTATTTACACTCAGAGATCCCTGTTTTTCAGCCATAAGCTATTATCACGTTCTTTGTCATATTACTCGAATGTACCTCTAGTTTACAACAATATTATTTTCATATTTTCCTTCTTCCTTTGGTTTCTTTCACGTTTTTATGCCTCTTCTAAGCTGTCAATGGAAACCGGCTCTGTAACACTGACGTTTCCATCATAAGGAAGGTACATCTGCTATCTATTTGTACTTTTCTATTTTAATTACTCTCCTTATAGTCAATATTCTATTTGCATATTCTTCTATAATTTCATGAGTAGTTTTATCTCCTATATATTTTTTCCTATTAAGTGTCAAGTAACCGAGCTTCTTCATTTCTCCAATCCAGCATCCTCGTTCCACAACATTTATTTTACAGTTATGCAGCACATGGTCAATTGTTCCAATATCCTGTCCTCAAATACACATGTCACTGTCCTTTAATTTCATTTTCTTGAGACAACTATTGAAGTCACCATGCCGATTCAGTATTTACATCAGTCCTCCGCGTGGTCTAAATCACTCTTTATTCTTCTCTGCAAATGTTCTTCTCGCGCCGACGGAGGGCAATCGCTTTCGTCTCAAGTCCGCACCGTGAATAATTAGTCCTATTTAATTTTGATGGCCACGTGCGGTGTTTGAAAGGATGCTCTTCCTCGACATTCACAAGTTGCTGATAGAAAATAGTCTTGAAATAATTATATTATCCCTGAACATTAAATTTTTGCAACCTAACCCCGTCAGAGCTTCAAACCTACTCACCGAAATTGAATGGGGGTACAGAAATATAATATATTGATAAAATGTAGTAAATGCACTGCGTTGAATTAAAGGAAATATTCGATTTAAAAAATTTTTTTTGGCACATCTAAATATACAGAATGTCCCAGAAGTGTTGCGACAGGAAGGATACTCGAGGGGAGGTGGGGCATGTCATAAGGATTGAGAATTGCGTAGCAACCCATAGCAGATGTTTTTGTATTTTATTTGTTTTATGTGTTATTATTTTCTATCTTTTATTTTTTATTTTTTATTTTGTTTTCTGACTTTGACGCCTTTTGTATTTTTTAATTTTTTTTCTACTCCCTTTTTCTTGATGAGGCTAGTTTACTTAATTGATTAATTGAACTTCCTATCTATACTAAATTAATTATGTACATATTTTCATTCGCCTTTTTTTTCTTCTATCTCCTTCGTTCAGTTTTTTCATCTCTTCTCGTTCTCTCTGGCCTCTCCTTCTTTCTTCATTTCTCTAGTGAACTTCTTATTTCTTCAATTGCTTTGAAGAAATCTTGGAATTCGAGCATATTTTCTTTGCTTGTGAAGATGTGCTGTAAGTCTTCTGTCCTTAGGCTCTTCTTTGAGATTACTGCGTAATCCAGTCCATACTCTGTTTTGCTGATTCTTCTGAGTTTGGAAAATAGCTTCTAGGCTGATGTGGTGTCCAGATGCATTCCTAGGTATTTGATGCGATCAACAACTTTGATCCTCTTTCCTTGGATCTTGTCAGTTCTTTGCTAGTTGCGGGCCAAACATCATCTTTGAAGGTGAGAAATTCATTTTTCCCTGGCTCCCCACTCCATTAGCACATCTAGTTATGCTTGTGCTATTTCTTCAACTTGTCTTCTGTTGTTCCTATTAACTGTTATTGCCAAGTCGTCGGCATAAGCAACGACGTTAGCTCCTCATGCCTCTAACTCTTGTATCACTTTGTCTATGATTAGGAGGTGAATAGAAGAAGGAGGATTCTCTTTTCTGTAGTCACAGCTATATGACCTGGAACATTAATGTGAAAAGGTACCAATATTTTCTGGCCCAGCCGGGAATTGAACCCGCTGTGACTTGGCGGTGAGCAATACCGCTAACCTCTTAGCCACTGGGGCTAGAGATATAATTAATGTTCTCCTGAACATAGCGGGACTGGAGTGGAGTGCTAGGAGATGGAGTGTGTTTTGCTATCCGTTTGTTGTACGTGTGGTAGTAGCCGATACCTGAACGATGTGCGGACAGGTGTGGTTTTACTCATTCATCACCGTCACTCGACTGACTTGCGATTGGGACGCGGTGGAGACGCGGTGCAGTAACCTAACACGGTGTTTCCAACCTTAACACGGGTTATCTTTCGGTAACATTGCTTTCCAGTCAGAGACACATTTCGATAACATTACTTTTCCGCATTACAATGTATTTTAATTTAATTCTCCAAGAACCTCTTTCGTTGTTTATACTTGAAGAGCTTAAGTGAGTTCTTTAAAAAGTTCGTGTTTTACTAAAAATATGATGTGTTGAAAAGTGTCCATAAGGTATAGTTGTAAAGTGACAGCATGATTTTCTTTAATATTTTTGTTCTCCTTTTTTAGAAATTGTTAATAAATGTTATGGAGGAAAAATGTTGGAAGATTTATTTTTATAGTTTTGACTTACAATATTTGGATACTATAAGTTGGAGGCACATTCAGACACAAAGTGCAGAACAATTTTTCTGTGCTGATAAGATGTACGTAATACTGAGCTTGTAGGAGAGAGAGAGAGGAAACAAGGTGGAAGATGGCCAAACGTAGCAAGGTTAGAAAATCGCGCATGCGCACTACGTGACTAGTCTATCGTGTACTACGGCGTCATTTTATTGCAGAAAAATAGCCATGTAAATCATGTAACAAAAACATTATGAAATTCATAAATAAGTAAAATTTCTCCTGTCATTCCGATTTCAAATTCATCAAGTGACTAATAAAATTTTGACGATAATTTCTCTTCAAAGTTGAGTAGTTTCGAACCCAGAATCGTCATAAAAATCTATTATAATAATATGTCTCTGCTGTAAAAATGTATCAGGTAAATGTTGCAAGAAACCGTAAAAGTATTTATAAATATCCACAAAATTATAGAAAATACTCTTTAGGAAAGCAGAAATCCAATATTGTAATAAACCTGACAAGATACCTGTCAAATATACAAATCCAGTATAGGTCCACTCATGGAATTAAATCTCACGGAAAAATGGAATCAAACTTCTGCCTGTATGTTCATATGTTTATCTTTAAGTAGAGAGACTATTTTATTTACCTGAATAATATAGCAGATACTACTTCCTCCCGTCTTCTAGTTGTAGAGAAGTTTGTAAACATTAAAAAATGTAAACAGGACATCTGAACAGTTATAAAGTGTACAACATGATAGAAAATGGAGGAATACGTACAGAAGATTGTACTAGTATATGGTCACTGGTTTAAATAATTAGGAGCAAAAAGTTTGTCTTTGAAATTGTTCAAAATGTGAGTCTTGTAGAAGGAACTTTAGAGCAAAATTAATTTCATGTTCAATTATTGAAGAAAAGAAATTGTAAGAATTACATACACCAATAAGCAAATACCCCAAGAACGTTTCGTGCGTCATTGAATGGAGCAAATCAGACGAACGAACTATCGAACTTCCAAGTACTATAAATGTGTGGACGATTTCCTATTGTTTTATCTATCACCTTTTTCTTTCCGAGATAACATAATTTAAAAAATACATCAAGAAAATGAGCTACTTAACTCAGTTATTTGGAAAGGACGTTACTAGACTACTTGATTCCTAAGAATTAACAGTTCTGCTGTGTCTCAGGTTTTCTGGTAATAAACAATATTCTTAGGGAATTGTACGTGACTTACGTAATATCATATACCATTCATAACTGTTCTGACGTACCGTTTACATTGTTAATGCTAAATATGAAAACTTGCGTAAAACTAGGAAATGGGGGAAATTAGAATGTGCCATATTATTCAGGAATATAAAAATATTTCGTTGCTAAAGAAACGTAAACGTTTAACCATACACAATTAGTTTCTTTTACTCTATCACACTATTGTCGTGTTAACATCACTTGGTATCAATTTATTACGAAATGAAACAAAAGCCAGACTTATTTTTTCTTCTTTTGTTAGACCTTAAGATGATGCATGTTGTCGTCAGAGGCAGGGGTGGGGGAAGCGAAAGTCCAACGCAGATAGCGAGTGGGCTGCGTCATTAGTGCAGAAGGGATGACCGTCCCCTGGCTCCAAGCCAAATGTGCTCGCAGACGAGTTATGCAGCGGCACTACGGACGAGACTACGCTCGCCTTGGGTTGCAACGAGTTACTGCGCCATAGAAAACATATATAAAGAGTGTGTCAGAACTCCACGTAACAAATTGGCGGAATGATAGAGCACAATAATAGAAATAAAAATATATTTATTTATTTGATGTCTTTTGATCAGGTAATGAGGCCTGCTCTTTCACCTAACCGGGACTCGGGTGAGGGAATTGGGAAGGAGAGATGTTGGGTTATGGGGAACCTATTGTACCGAACCGACTTATGTCTGGAGTAGGCGAGGGAAACCCCTACTGAAAACCTCATTTATTATAAGATATTATAGATTCCTCACATTGAACTGCTGTGGATGTCACAAAAAAATCGTAGAAAAAACTAATTAAATTTTTCTTGTTCTTCTGCTTATACTCAAGTAAAAAAATGGCTCTAAGAATGAATAATACTGTTTTAATAACAGAAATGTTTCAAAAAACGCGAAATTTTTACCGTTTTTCCCGATACGTCGACTTTATTATAAAAACAACTAAAAGAGTCAAAATTAATTCTTATTCAACGAATGTTAACTATTATGTTTGTGACAACATTTCAAAATTTGGAGCTTCTACATGCAAAATATAATGAGTTATTAACCTTTTCCAAAACATTGCTAAAAGCGACCAGGCACATTTATAAAGAGAAAGATTTATACCTTCAGCAAAAAGCCGTGATCACATGATCAATGAATTTAAACGTTTAAAACTTAGTAATAATGTGCTCTATCTTCCCTCCAATTCTTCATTTACACGGAGTTCTGATGCATTCTGTATACACACAACTATAAGGGTTCATTTTTATTTTCTCCCGAAGAGTTAAGTGTTTTAGATTACGTTTTAGACCTCAATGTGTCCAAATGCGCCACTGAGGTTTGGTCTGTTTGTGACCTTTCATTCATTCACATCGGAGACAAGTGAAATCTCTGTTTGTTGATATTGCGATTCATTAATCAATGTACTTAGTAAACAAATAAAAGTACGTTTATCGACAAAGTTGCACGTACAAACTGCGTGTGATGATGTGGGGGTGAAGATACTAATTTACTCTCCGGGAGGAAACAAAAAGTAGTATCCTGGCGAAGCATTAGATAAGAGATCGTATCCACTTTTAAATCTACAAATCGCATTCTTACGCAATGTGGACCGATGTAAGTTAAGTTATCGTATATTTCGTGTTAATATGAAATTACATTAAATGACGAAAAGAAATCAAGAGTTTCTTTTATAAATATTTTGACTGCTGTGCGTTTTGGAGACCTCTGCTGCGAAGGCGGCATGGCATGGTTTTCTTCCTCGGGGAGAAGAGATAAAGCGCCCCCTATTTCTTCCCCTGTGCTTGCAGAGAACCCTGTTCTTGCACCTTGTTAATGTTTGTTTGGTAAAGGCTGTCCGAAGTCCTTGAATAGTGGGGTGCATCACGTTCCTCGAAACTAGGCGAGCATTTAGACAGAGGCTTGCAATGTGGAAACTTGTATCCGGAACGCATCATTTAACTGTCATTGGGTATGATAAGCAAATGTTTAAATAGCAATGTCAGTGTTGAAAAAATCTCTCACTCATATTGATACAAAAATTACTTCTCACTCGTATATTTTTTGTGGATTAAATGTTTTTACTAGAGTTGATAATGACATGCGTATATCAACGATATTATAGCTCCGGAAATAGTTGTATACCTGTAGTGTAGTAGCAAAAATCTTGGCAAATATAGAAACACAAAAAAAGTTATTTTGTCTGAAAAATGTAATATAGATTTCTGTTTGAAAAAAATGCAATTTAACTGTGTTATACAATTATATTCATATTTGTACTTATACTTTGCAGATCATCATTTTTGCACTACTGTCATGGAAAACATCGTCTACCCTTGAATGGAGATAAACTGGATTCGTTACGTAAGCAAAACATTCCTTTCAATCAAATTAAATAAATAATTAAACACTTACGACATTTAGATAAGAGTATAAAATATACTTACGACATTTTATGGAAGAATGTTATATATATATATGTTTAACTAATTATTTAATTAGATTGTACAATGGACGTAAACTATAGTAGAATTCCTTTCAATTCCACCAACGTTCTTCTAGTATTATTAGTGGAGAAATAATGATGTTTAACAGAAAATGCAGATGTTTTTATATTTTATTTCATAGAAAAAGAATCAGTAATATTAATTAAAACAACCATCTCAGCTGTCAGAAATTTAAATTTCCGTGTGTTGGAATACTATAATTAGTCTACCTTTGAGATCAACATGCCAGGTAAATAAGAATTTTGATATATAGCGCAAAGATTTTATTTAAAAAATTCAAAATTAATTTTTTTCCTCAGTATAGACTTGTAAGTTAATTATTTCTTTGATTAAAATATTATGTGTATTTTACCGCTAAGTTCACTCCAAATTTTGAGTAAGATAAGGAGCATGCTTGTTCATAAGTTTTCCATCTCCTACATTTTTTTATCAATAAAAAAAGAATTTCTTTGAATATCGCCCGTAAATTGACAGTGCGTTCTTATAACATATAGGACCATAGCAAATTCAAATATGTCGAAATCACGAATTGTTTTTAGGTGAATGGGTATTCTTACGTTTTCAACATATGTTGGATATGTGAATCAGATAAAAAATTATACATTTGAATTCAAAGATAAGATACTTCTTAAAGTATTTAATATGTAAAAAGAACATTTTACTTACAATTTTTTCTACTCTGAAAAAAAAAAGTTTTTAATCTATATAATAATATTCTTCATTGTTCAAAACTTACATTTCTTTTATTTCATTNTTGAATTCAAAGATAAGATACTTCTTAAAGTATTTAATATGTAAAAAGAACATTTTACTTACAATTTTTTCTACTCTGAAAAAAAAAAAGTTTTTAATCTATATAATAATATTCTTCATTGTTCAAAACTTACATTTCTTTTATTTCATCGCAATTACTTCTTCTTGTTATTATTCTGTACATGTTTGAGATAATCTTGGAGCGAGAATTATGTAAAGTTAAAACAGTTTTTGTTTAGTATGTATGTTAATATGAAACACTTTTAGAGTATTCAATAAGTTACTTTGTGAAGTGCAAATTGAATGCAGATTCGTTGCAACTCTGAAGGCTTCTTGTCTGTTTCCAACGTGCTTCAATGGCGTAAATTAATGGTGAAACGTAAATTATTAAAGGAAGGGAAGTTTCAAAATACTCTATTGGATTTTTGCTGTGCAATTTATATTCTATCGCATATTTCTTGACGAGAATATTTTTCCCCTTTGGAAAAAAGTTCTATATAACTACCGTTATCAATCCTGATGTTAAAGAAGATCAAACGATACGAATTACTTCTCAAGTAAAAATGCTCGAAATATATATCATTGTAAAGGTTTGTTTTTTACGAAAAAATAAAAACATTTATGTTGATGAAGTGTTTGAAGCTTGAGTAGCAAATAATATCAGTTTAATTCTGTGCTTCTCTTCCGTATTTTAGTAGGGTATTTTGTTTTGGTTATATATGAATGCTGTCTGTTTCAAGAACTTAATTGACCTTGCATATCAATCTGCTTTTGCCAAACCAGACCATATCAATCAGAAATCCTTTGTTATTGTTGTCTTAAAATGGCAATGATATCACTATATATTGTATCTCTTCTACGACAAATGAAACAGATAATGTTAGAAATTTACTGAAATTCATGTGTAAATCGGAGGGCTTCTCCTACAAGTCCTCAGGAGGGTTTAAATTTACACCCTTCCTTCATTTTCCTTTTCTTCTCTCTTCCCATTCTTCCATTTCCTTATTTAAAAAATTGGTATGTTGAGAAATTAACATTTAATGTTATATGATGTATTAACCAACTGTTGTCTGTCCATTCCTATCGTCATTATGTTTAGAAATATGATGGCTCTAATGACATAATAATAATAATAATCTTCAATAAATTATGATAAAAACTGCGTATCGCATGGATAAACTAATTTTACTTTCCGGAGTCAAGCGAGAAACCATCCCGTCAAATTTAAAGAGACAAAACGCTTGGATAAAGAGATTCCGTAAGACTTAATTTTTTAGAAATACATACGGCATAATCCTTTTTTAATGCATATTTGTTTCACTCAAGACTATTATTGCCATAGTGTATGAAAATTGTGTATATTTTATCAACGCAGAGTGTACCAATAATTTCATGTTTGATCATTGAAATAACTCGTCCATTCCTATACGGTCATGAACATTTCCGTAATGTGGCCAAAGAAGTTAAATCTCGAAAAACGTCCTTGTTAAACCAAAATCAGACGAACCTTTCTGCTCTTGTCAGCGGTCCGACGCATGCTTCATATAGTCGTAACACAAAGACAAAGAAGTACTCAAGATCTCCGCCGGGCAGCTCTCTCGACAAGTGTTCAGACCAAACGAAGTGCTTTGAAGAGTCATTTCGTGATAATCCATGCGTTCACTTTCAGAAATTACGTGATAGGACTTGCACGAGTCTGATGTAAGAGGAAATTTGAACCTACTCTTGACGGATGTTTGTCTGAAAAGAAATTTATTGCGAGGGTATAAAAATCTCATACTTCTTTTTTTTTAGGAATTAGATTTCATATATGACCTTTAAATGATTTTATGATAGAAGAGATCAAATTTAACGATTTTTGTTTACTTTTTTACATAAAAACTTTTTAAATAAAAGCTTGCGTAAAAACGATGTTTACGGGTTGTTTATTATTTATCATGAATAGTGTTTAAGACAACTGAATTAATAATCCCTAACGCGGTGGACTATTGGCGATTAGTACGTGCGAGTGCCTACCTACCACCATTATCAGATCAAATGAATAGTACCATAACTACTTATAATCATGCAAGCTACACATCAGTAGAATTTTATCTCGTTCAGAAACTTAGAAGTGGCCGAAAAATCAATTACAAATTTTGAACTGGAAGGAAAACGTTCATTTGTACGAGCGTTGTAAGTGAAGTAAAAGTTTGTCCCCCCAGGGGACTTACATCTAGTAAGTACGTGTTTGGCAAACACGACACCCCGAGCTGAGTCCGGCATTACTTCCACTTACTTGTGCCGGGCTCCTTCCTTTCTCCTTCCTGACCTTCCTTTGGTCACCTCTTGTTCTTTTCGATCCCGACGCTATTAGGGCTAGGGTATCTTTCATTTTCCTCATTTTTTGTAATGTGTTGATGTATGTTCTGAGATATGTTTTGATATATTGTAATCCAGGAGAGTTTTTAGTGGGTATCGTTGAGTTGTTCGGCGAGTCCCACACGCGGGGAGAGTCATGTTGGCTCTCCCTAGTGCGTAACTGCATTTTCCCTACCTGTACAGAATTTTTGAGGGCTCTAATGACCTCGATATCGACGAGCCGTAAAGCTCCACAAACACAAAAAAAAAAGTAAAAGTTTGTAAATACATGGGTAATTCGATGGAAAATTGTCTGCTGCTGGTACTTCACTTGGCGTTGCGGTATTTGTTTAGAGTATTCACTGTTTTTGACTAAATATTTGACGAACTCACAAATATCACCAATATGCCATCCTCACAAGGTCCAAACTCACAAATAATACAATAATGCCGCATATGTTTTCTTACTAATGTTGGACGTGATGTATTTGATATAATTCAAGAAATATGTATACTGTTTCGTTTTTCCAACCCATATAAATGTTCCAGTCCACATTAAAGAAAATGTAGAATCAGAAAAGTCAAAATATAAGTTAAATAATAAGAATTTCAACAAATCTCGATCACGCGCGCTCTGCAGAGCGAAACACGGCAAAGCAAGTGTTGAAGGTTCACGCAAATATTTGCCATATTTGAGTCCTTTGATGTGCGACTAAAATCAGACAAAAGGACGAATATGGATGTTCGCGTATTTGCCACAATATAGCAAATACATGGAATAAAGGCAAATAGCCCATATATGCTATCAAAATCTATGACGTTATCATTCTAAGACCTCGCAAACGTGATTGGCAAATTTTGGCGTAAAGCCTTCTGTTGTACGTTAAATCTCACGCATAATTGTACATCTGCCTGTTATACCTATGTAACCTTTACCACTTTTACGAGGTACACTGTATTTGCATTAAGTCTTTAGTTGTCAAGCGTTGGTTGATTTTTTTTGTAAGGATACCCCTTAGAGTTGTTTAGCAACAGAACGCTGTCTTTAATTGGAGTTTATTTTTTCTTCTTCGTTCGTTTCTTTTTAATGTTTCGACTCCAGCGTAGACGTTTGGTTGAACAATCTTACCTCTGGGTTATTTTGCTTCTTTAGTGCATGGTACGGGCCTAATTAATGACTCAGCCACTTTTTAGGCGGAGGTCTCCTCTGAAAATAAAGGTATTGCGTTCGAATTCCGTGAAAGGTTTAGTTTATTCATCATTGGTTGTACCCGTGTAAGGCAACGCGATACCAAAATATAGACATTGAACGTTCCTTTTCTTCTTGAATTCTTTTTGTTAAAAAAACTGTATAAAATATAATTCACTCAATTCTTTTGTTAAATGCATTATATCACTGAAATATATTAAGATGAAATAAAAATTAATAATACATGGATATTTTTCATATAATATGTTTTTTGATAAACTGTGTCGTACTCCATTTATTTAAAATGTAATTAGTCTCCGTTGAAGGGAAGTGTGTAATCGTTAGAGTATTTGAATTTGTAAATAATGAACTGCAAACGTCATAATTTCCAAGGACATTTAGAGTAGTGATTGATAACTCTGAATGTGATATCTTTCGGTCAGGTGAAAATGGCGATGAGCCGGGTTCAAACCCTGCATTGATCGCAGGGATCCACAACGGTACAGCATTCCCTTCCGGACATAAAAAAAGACCGGAAGACCTGAGAAACATCCCCATAAAAGAGATAAGGAAAACAGGTCGCACATAAAGCTGTGTGAACTTCAGTACCGGTTTCACACGTACCTACGTATTAAGGTTCGTTATGCGTACATTTTTTCCGTGTAGCCTACTCCTGGAGAAGATATGTAATAACTTGAAATAATGTAAATCGTGAATTTAGTGTTATTTCAATTCTTATGATTTTTAAACACTATACTCAGAATAATCTATAGTTCGATAATAACTTATACATGTAATTTTTTTTTGGTTTAAATTACAAACATATTGACATTCTATTAGTATTATAACTCGCAGCCAACTTTTNATCTAGGAATTTTTGCTGAATTTTTTGAATCCGCCTCTGCCTTAGGGCCCTTGATCGGAATTGATGGGATGGTCTCTTGCTTGCTTCCGGAGAGTAAATTAGTTTTTTTCCTCCACTTGGTAATACGCAGTTTGTACTGTTTTTTGACAATAAATTTATTTAAAATTTAAAAAAAAACTTTGGGTCAGGTGAAAATGGCGACGAATTGGGAATCGAACCCGGGACTCCTGCATTGATCGCAGATGTGTTAGTCATTACACCATCCGTTCCATTTCCTGCTCGACGCCATTTTCACATGACCGAAAGGTGTATATGGAAGAAATATGTGGGTAACTATGAATGTTAACATGAATAATATCGATATTTACTCAATAATTACTCTTTAGTACATACGAACTTTCTTCATCCATTTGGGGGGGGGCGGGGGACAGAAGCGTTTATGACAGTACTGCGTTAATCATAGTACTCTTAGCAGAAGGAAACGCTGCAAAAGAATTAAGGTATAATCCTTTTCTAACAAGCATCCAGTGACACAAAGCCGTTGCAAAGTTCTTGTTTGTTTTCGTCGAACATAGAAAAAACAGTCATAAAAAATTTGACTTTAGCGCGTTTGTAGTTCTTCTGTATTTATCAAGAGAATTTCATATTTGGTTGTTCCACAAACGCGAAAGAAATAATACTTCATAATTTTTACTGTTGCTCTTTTATTTGGTTAAGTTTAATATTTTTATTATGGAATAGAGTTTAGGAATAATGGGGTAATTATACTTTTATAAAGGAATTTAACATGAAAAACATATTTTATAAATCACGGTTCAAGGAAAGATAAAATCCCATGGCCGAACGTGAGCCTAACAAGTAAACTAGGGTTCAATTAAATCTGTTAGTGAAAGAAGATTGGTTTTTATGAAAAAACACTTTTTTACGATTTAATGTTATTTTATTAAATCGGTTTAATTAATTTTGCGGGATAAAAAGCCGAACACTCAATAAACAAACGTAATGGAAATGGAACGGTAATTGAAATTAGAAAAAAGGAATTTCGGGATGTGAAGTGCCCGGTGAAACACAAATAGGGAAAAAGAGTGAAGGAGAGAGAGAGAGAGAAGACGGTTACTATGGACACAAGCTCAGAGCCAGTTGAAACAAAATGCTCTCGCAAGCGAGCGAGAGAGAAAAATGAGGGCACTTTGTAAATAACAAGAGACACACGAGATATTCGCTTGTGGACATACGAGATATTCAGAGGTGGCAGCTAGCAAATTTGAATAGTGATCTTAACTTTGTAGACCAGTTAAAATTAAACACAATTTCGGGAACCCTTGCGAAAATATTTTGTCCAAATAACGTGGATATAATGAGATATTGAAATACAATTTAGCTGTACTTTCATTGCTCATTTTTACATGACGTGTGTGAAATGAATTAATGGAAATACACGACTGTATCTGAAACTTGGGACGAAAGCAATGAATGAAATATTTGCACCATAATTTTAGTTTAGAGTTGATGAAAAATTATTCATTATTTTTGGACAGAGAATAATATTTGTGTTCACAACATTCTCATCTACTATGATATTAATATTATAATATTTTAAACGACCTAGTAAATATATTTCTTGTATATCAACACACACAGTTTTGACTGTTAATTTCATTCATCGAGACGTGAATGATAGAGTATGAACGAATGATCTTACCACCATAAAATAAACGATAAGGAACTTCATACATATAAATAAACTTTGTTGTCAAAAAAGCAGTTACAAAACAGTACAAACTTCGTATGACAACGTGGATGATAATAAACTAATTTACTCTCCGGAAGAAAGCAAGGGACCATCCCATCGATTCCGATCAAGGACCCTAAGTCAGAGGCGGATCAAACATTTCAACATACTCGTAACGATAAAAATAGTTCGGCACGTGTTATATTATTAACTTACTACAAACAAATATTGTATTTAATAAAACAAAACAAAATTATTTCACAAGTACGTATTACCATAAACCATAGGAAAGTATTGTTGATAAATCGTAGCTATTAAATAATACTAAATCCGCGAATAATTATTTAAATAGATACTGCCCGTAGGCAAAGAGCCAAGTACCGAACCATAAGAACCAAACGTATCCTTGCAACGGCTTTGTGTTGCTAGATATTTCTTAGAAAATGATTGTACTACCTTAAGTCTTTTGCTACGTTTCCTTGTTGATAGTCTACTACGATAAGTGCTAAACAAAACCAAAATATTGAACGACAAATTCATTATTAATAGAGAGTAATTATTGCGTTAGTATTGGTAATGTTTGTGATACAGTACATAACGCGTATCACTCACATCATCAAATGTCCTTGGAAATTGAGACATTTGCTGTTTACTGGTCACAAATTCAAATTCTCTAATGCTTTAATATTTCCCTTCTACGGAGAAGAATCCATTTTAAATAAATCGAATAGGACATAATTTATTCAAAAACATGTTCAAGGAAAATAAGCATGTGTTATACAGTTTCGTCTTATAATTCTACATTTTAATAATATGATATAATTTATTTAATAAAATAATTTAGTAATTCAAGAGGAATGTTTGCCAGTGATGTTTGTCATTTAAAATATTATGTTATTCATATTGATACTAATTAGTTTCTGTGATCTGACTAGCGTCATGTTATGAGTTATTAGCGTGAAGAATTATTCTTGAATCTCCACTGACATCTATTTAAAAATGTTTCTCATATTCAGTAGACTGATCGTAAAAGAGCTGGATGTCTGAAAGGTAACCAAGGTTGTTGAAGGAGTATGCCAAATATATACATGTCAAACAATAAATTTGAACATAGAAAGAGTATGACACCATTAAATAAAGATTTTAATAGGACAAAAATCCTACAAACACAAAACTTGGCAGAAAATTAGGTTTCGGGATCAATTTAATGGGGAAAGTGGGTTCATCTAAGGAGTCAAAGGACACCGCAGAACAGTTGTTTGTATATTTCTAAAAAAATAACTACGCAAAATATAAAATGTTGTAGCTGACAAAATTTGCAACAAATTTGGTCATAATTTTTTTTTTTTCGTCACACGCACGGAAACCGAGATATGAGTGCTGAAAGTTGAGAAACCCCCCACTTTTGTTTTTCAATTCTTCGTTCAAGATATTTTTGCGAAAATACGAGAAAATAGCATTTTTAAAATTTAGACCGATTTTTGAGCATTAAAAAGTGTTAAATATGGGTATGTATGTGTTTGAAAAGGTTCTACTATATATTTGGATGTAAATTTTTGCATTGATGTATTTATGCACACACATACGCACAGATACGGAAACAAAAACGTGCATTTTTTAAGCGTTTATAGCAGTAAACTTGAATATACACTCATATATGTGCAAATATTTGTTGGAATACATTCGTACATGTAATATAAAAGTTCTTAAATAAAACTCATTTTATACCATTAATATATCTCATTAATTAATATAACTCTACCCAACACGGTGTACACCTGATACCGTCTGCGAAACATCACTTCGGTTCTCTCCTAGCTTTACACCTGACCTCACGTCATCCACCTGCCCCTTTACCCACTCCTACACCTCCTCCTGCACCTCCTTCTACTTCTACCTCATCTCCTCCTCCTCCCTCGCCTCCTCCTCCTATCGCCACACCCATTTCTTCTCCTGTCACCGTTCTTTCACCTACTGCTTCCTCATCTCGTACGTCCTCATCTATTCCTCCTGCCGCCCCCATACACAGTTACAACTTGCGCTCAGGAGTACGATGTGGTACTCGAAGGTGACAATCGCGTACGGGTGCAGTGTGCGGGCTTGATCCGGAACTAGAAGCTTTACCAATTTCAAATTCCTCTCCACAATCTAACGTCGATTCCATTTCTCGTGAGTTACAAACTCTTTGCAAAAATAAAGTAATTATATTTCATCGTAATGTCCAATCCCTTTCAAACAAATTGACAGACATTGAAATTCTGGTACATGAAAATCCATTCGATTTGCTATGCCTCACAGAACATTGGCTTTCAACTAACATCATCAACGAAACTGCTATTTCTAATTATTATTTAGCAAGTTCTTACTGTCGGCAAAATATTAAAGGAAAAAATCCCCACGGAGGTTCGTAATGAAATTTTATCTTCTCCACTGCCAGGAGAACTTCTGCGTAGATAGTGCGTTTGAATTTTCTGAAGTTAATCTGACCGACACCGGTATTGTTGTTTTGTGTATTTATAGACCTCCTCAAACAGATCTTGACATATTTTTTCGGAACTTCGAAATTATTTTAAAGCATATCACACATAAATCTACTAAATCTATCGTTATATGTGGCGATTTCAACATCGATTTCCTGAGTACATCCGACTCCGCACATTCACCAATTAATCGATTCAAGAATCTTATTGATTCCTTCAACCTTATTACTATGATAAACGACCCCACTCGCCTCTCCGACTCATCTCAAACATTGCCAGATCAAATTATCGTCAACAATGAAATCTCGTATTTCTCTGAAGTGTATATCGCCGAATACAGCGATCACCTTGCTCAAGTATTGACTATTAATAATAAACTAAAACCACTTAAAACCCTTTACAAATTTACAAGAGAGTTTAATGACATAAATAAATCCATATTTATAAATTATTTGCGTGAAGAAACATGGAAAGATGTTTACAATTGCCAAAACACCGACGACAAATTCAATGTATTTATCTCAATATTCCTAAAACATTACAACTCTAGCTTTCCCATAAAACGCAAGTTAATTAACACAAAGAAATACAATAGATGGATCACCCAAGGGATAAGGATTTCTTCAAAAAACAAACGCCGTTTATTTTATCTTTCAAAACGCTATAACCAACCACCCGAATTCCATGATCTTTTTCGTAAATATAAGACTATTCTTTGAAAAGTAGTATGTGCAACTAAAGTTATGGGAAACGACAGGTAAGTGCTAAAGTAGAACAACCGGATGAAAGCCATGTGGAATATTGTTAAAATTACACGTTAACTTATGAAAATCGCGAAGAAAATATTTTTCTATTAAACGATGCCAAAATCGTATCAAATCCTCAGGACATCGCAAATTTGTTTAATTCTTACTTCTCAGAAGTAGGTTAAATAACGAACTCAATATATCCAAATCAATGTCCTCCAATTATATCTACCCACGTACCGACCAATACGGTTTTAGGAAATACTTTTCCACAAGCACAATATTTTCTTTCTTAAACGATGTAACCACATCTCTTGACCGTGGAGAAAATCCTCAGGGTGTTTTTCTTGACTTATCCAAAGCATTCGATGTCATCGATCGCGGAATTCTCCTTTTCAAATTACATTCTTTAGGCATTCGTGAACTTCCACATCAATGGCTTATTTGAAAGATAGATATCAACAGGTCGAAATATCCTATACTAAAAATAAAATACTTGAGCATTGTCTTTCAGAAACAAAGCCACATACTTGCGGAGTACCCCAAGGTTCAATTCTCGTCTTTATACTCTTTTTATTGTTTGAGAACGACATGTCATCATCCAAATCAGATTGCTAAATGGTTATTTTTGCTGATGACACTAATTTACTATGTAAACACGCCAACGCTCAAAACGTTTTGTGTAACCTTACGACTTGGTTCCATGCAAATCATCTCATTGTAAACACCAACAAAATAGTGTCTATGTCATTTCACAATGGTATCACAAAATCTTTACCCAAGGTTTTTCTTCCTTTAAATGGAACACAATTAAAACTGTTACGAATACAAAATTCTTAGGTCTCCATATTCAAGACAACCTCAAATGGAATTGTCACATTGACAATCTTAACTCCCAATTAAGCAAATTGTGTTACGCATTCCGAATCTTAGTTAACGCAGTTAGTCCACGTATTTCCCGTTGCGTATATTTTGCAAACGTTTACTCCCATTTACGTTACGGCATTACCTTCTGGGGTAATTCCGGTCAGAGCATTCAAACTTTCAGAATTCAGAAGAGGATAGTTCGGATAATTTGTAAATCTCTCCCCCGAAACTCTTGTAAACCTTTATCCAAGGAATTAAATATCTTAACACTTCCCTACATTTATATTTATGGAACGGTCGTGTTTGTTAAGACCGAGTAAATTAGTTTATTGTCCTCCACGTGGTTATACGCAATTTTTACTGCTTTTTTGACAATAAATTTATTTATTTATTTTCAAAAAAGATATTTTTCGAATACTTTTTTTCAATTCAGCATTCCTGTGCATTTGCTGCTTTATATCAATATATTGATGTTAGACATTTTCAAAAAATTAACCATTATTGAATAGTGTATATGGTTAACAATAAACTAGAATGTGGTCAGCAGTGCCTTGTGCATACTAGTTAAATGAAAGACTATTGGTAAGATATTCACCAGAGCTAATTTTAATTAAATTTTAATTTCAATTTTTTTCAGTTACCTGGATAATATTTCGGTATCAAAGTACAAGAGAGTGTAGATTATTCAAACGCCTGTGATTATATCATTTAATTATCCGAACTCCAATCACGGAAAAGAAAACTAACATAATCAATTGTTACGATGTGTATGTTGCCATTTTAGAACGCACTAGGGTCAGACAGCATTTAGATTAGTAAACTATTAACCAGAGAACTAATCTTTTCGTACTTGACGAATCAAAGGTTAACATTTTCTCACAAATATTTGTTCCGTGAACGTCTCTGAGGGAAGCTACCTTCTAATATGTTTTTCCTACAAAGTTTGTTGTTAGCTGTTTGAAGGATGGTTTTTTTCGATCCACTCAATTGAATGAGGCGGACGGTCAATGTTTGGGTACTAAGAAAAACACTATGTATTTGTTCATGGATTTTTTGTCTGAATCTTTTTTAAGGGAGTTAGAGTGCGATGTCCCTGACAATATTAGTTCGACTCTCTACGGTTCATTAAAAATATTTACAATATATTTTTATTGTATCTTACTTGTACACAACTTTTCGACTTAAATTCGTGTCATCAGGTGTGTTTAAATAGCAAAAAAAATATATAAAAAAATTAACGTAGCAACAGAACAATTAAACGAATACATTAGATCAAAAAGAAAGCACAAATATTTTGTGATCGACCAAAAAAGAACGTAAGTTATACTTTATTTATTTGTATTAATTATATAATGGACGTAAAGAGTACAATTAAAAATGTTCTTCTGAGTTTTCTCCAACAATACGTAATAACTATTCGATTTTAGAGCTGAAGATTCTACTTTCAATGGTTGCAAAAATTCAAATTTTTTAGTACAGATTTAGAAGATCAAACCAAATCGATCGAAAAAGAAACCACAGATCATAAATGAAACCTGAATATCTGAAAGATATCGAAGATTCATATTAGACTTTGTCAAATGTATACGAGTAAAACGATGAACTTGCACGTAGAAAGAGACTATCCAACAATAAACCGGAACATAATGTGATCAGCAGTGCCTTTTGCAAACCAATAAAATTAAATATTATATAACTAATTTAATGATATTTTCATAATAATTTTTGAATAATAACAAATTTGTTGCCAAAAAAAGCAGTTAGTGCGTATGACCACGTGGAGGACGATAAGCAATTTACTCTCCGGAAGAAATCAAGTGATCACCCCATCAATTCCGATCAAGGGCTCCAAGGCAGAGGCGGATTTAACGTTTCTGCACACTCCTAAGACAAGAATAAAAATAGTTCGGTACCTGTTATAATATTAACAGAATACCAATTAAAAATTTGTATTTACTAAAACACCTAAACGTACGCGTTACTATCAAACCATATATTATTCGGTTGTTTATAAATTGTAAGTGTAGAAATAACACAAAATTCAAGATTTATTATTTCAGTAGATGCCTCCCCTAAACAAGAGCCTACCGATTGTGTATGAAAAATTCACCTCTACCCCAAAGCAAACCGGAGAAATACCCCGGCCAGGGTGGGATTCTACCGTATCAAAATATGTTTAAATTTTTTTTGTTACCTGCATTAGTATTTTACGTCTACCCACCACCAAAATGATTTAAATGTTTTTAGTAAAAAGGGATATCTACTTCTAACGACAGATCTCTCGAAGATACTCATCTTAAATAGTGAGGGCTAAGCCACTAAGGAGTATCTGGTGGAATCCTCCTGATGGCCGACGAGATGTCGCCTCTGAACGTCGTCGTTCGTCCGTCCCCAGTGGATCGATGGGGCGTGAGTCACTGTTGAAGGGGTGGAACACTGGAGGCGTTTGCGCGGTGCGCGAATAAACGCAGACGGAGGCTAATCAGACCTGCCATCTCGACGCGGTGAGCGTGCCAGCCCTTCGAGACCTCGGAGACGAGCGTGGGTCACTGAAGGGTTGTGCCCTGAGAGGAAGGATTGGATGCGTTGCGCATACAAGGCGCTCTTGTTTCTTCAGTCTAATTAGTCACGTGTTCTTCCTCAGACGGGTTCTATAGCGGGCAGAGGGTTACTTGGCGAGTAATTGAGAAACTCCATTATCCCAATTTTCAGATGATATGGGTCTACTGGATTCAATTTCGGTCGTAGAGAGAAAGAGAGATCGTACATAAATGAAATTATCTGTGAAGTTCAGAACATTCCTGTGAATAAAATTCATTACTTTGTTTATGTACTACAATCACCTAATGATGAACAGAAAGCAGCTGTTGAAACGTCGGGAGGGTCAATAAAAATTCAGTATACTTACAAATCGTTCAAAATATTTAAATTGGAATAATAATAGGCAAGAATAATATCAATACTGACACTTCTTTTCACCCTATAATTACGTAACGTTAGCCCGATCACCCTCCTCTCGTTAGGGGAATTTTCTTCTTCTTGCTTTTCAACAATGTTCGGGTCTAATTTTGATTTATATGTTCGTTGCTCTGTGCTCTCACAGTGATTGGACAAATGGATTAAGATTAAAAAGTATCCTACAAAACGCAGAGTTACGGTACACTAAGTTTAATACACCCTTTCGTGACCGTAATTATAACACAACCTTCCCTCCCAAACAGTATGCATTATGGAATTGTGTCGACCCCTGTAATAGTTCTGTCGAAAATATTATACGTGTTTAAACATTCTACGACTGGAATTGGATGCGATTCACCTTACCTAGATACATTTGGCTGAAGTACACAGCATGTTATGCAAAGAATTTATTTTCGAGAATAAATGGCGTGGATACTTCGCCACAAGACAATAAATAAATAAATAACATGTTTTCCCTTTCTTACTATATCCTCGTTAATTCTTTCTAAATTCTACCATGATATTGTATTCTTTAGTGTTTATGGTTGAATTTTATGGTAGAAAATGTCTGGTCTATCAATGTGATTGAATTTTTTTCTTCTTCGTTGAATACTTGTTTTATGGTTTCTATTATGATACTTCACGATGTAAGCTTGTACGCTTAGATTCTCATCGCTAGTGAAACTTGCTGTTAGCTGGAGTTCATTCTAAAATGAATATTAGCTTTCCTGAACAAAGTCGTGGAGTGGACCGAGATACTTGTCAGTTCATTGCTATCCCCTCTATTGTTTGCTTCCGCTGATTGTTTTACGAGTTCCATTTAATATGTCAGAATGAAGTGTACCCTTTCGTAGCTGATTAGATCATACTAGCCGATTATGACGACTTTAAACGGGAGTTTTTGTTGTTGTGGTATAATTTCCCTTTCATTATAACGTAATGTAGATAAAAATAGTACCTAGAAAATCCGTGATGGTGTCTTAATTAGTTCGAAGTATTAAGAAAATTCGATATAACCATTTTTCAGCGCTTAAAAAAACTAGCTAAACTAAAACAACAACATAGGGCCTAGCGTACTCGCCTTCTACCTCTGGTAAATCGGGTAAACCCTGTTCGATCCAAGTGGAGTTCGCGATGGTGGACGAAGCGGTGTTTGTGGCAGGTTTTCTCGAAGTCTCACGTTTCCCTTGCCTATAATTCCTCTATATCATTCACCCCCATGTTCGTTCATCCATTCATCACTCGCCTCGGAAAGGTGCGACAGGAAGGGCATCCGGCACCCTGGTGATCTGCCCCGCCACGTCGAAGTAGGAAGCATCATATCATCCCCATCTCTCCGACCTCTACAGACTATGGAAAATAAGTTAAAGGTTCAATAAAAAAAAAATACGGCGGATACGTTGCGCTCAGTTGCACTAAGCTTCATACATATCACTTATGTTGTAGAAAGGACAACATAACAGTTATAAATAGGATATGATAATGCACAATGTCCATCGCGTAACTCACGAAGAATTGCTTGCGAATATTGTTAATACATTGTTGGACGCGTCAGAGCTGTCAAATGTCTGAACTCAACTAGTCAAGTTAAATCCTTATTAAATAAATGAGTGAAGTAGATTATTTCCTTGATGTAAAAGAAGGAACAAGTGAAAGATGAAACAATAAGAAATCAACATATATTCTGTATCACGATACTAAATTTGTGTTATTATGCCGTCTGAACCGAGTTCAGCTCAACCAAGTTCTAAGTTGATTGAAGTTCTTGAAATCGATCAGGCTGCATTGGTTTCCACCGGGTAAGATCAATTGGAACGTGATCCGAGATCAGTGGAACTGAGTTCAACGGCGTGTAATAGATGACAACGTTGTAATTCATGCGGCCGTGTCGAGTAAAGACTATCGACAATATACAATATTTTCATGCAGCAATAAAATGGTGATGAATCTCAGCCAAAGGTTAGATTTGTCATCATTCATGTGCTGGTCAGATGTATCCAAGTGCATTCGTGATAATAGAGTGCTTTAAACGCAGTTCAATTAGCAAGTATTATCAAGAAACTTGTCGTTCGTATGTTTATCGAACTATGGGGATATTTCTCATATTTTGGTGTATCATTTAAAAAATATTGCAACCTACAAACAGCAGTGTAGTTTGTGAGAAGCATTTTGGAGGAAAAATATTTTAGAAAAGATATCCCTAGGTTTCAAAACTAATCTAATTCGTGAACCTCAAAGAAAATGAACTATTTCACAAATAGTCTGTCGTTGTCGTTACATTTGATTATCATTTTCTAAGTACGTAAAGTAAGTTTTTAGTTTATTGTCAGTCCTTAAAAAATACCAAACAATTAAAAAAAACATGAGCGATTAAAGTTATCCGTCAACATATCAAGAAAGTATTCGTTTCTGTTCGTCTTGATCTCAGTTTAGTCGCTCTGATCGCTTGAAATCGGCCAGTCAACATCTGAACGGCGATCAACGCTGAACTCGTTCAAACGATCGACGGTGAAAACCAAAACATTGTTGATTCGAGGTTAAATTCAGTTCACGTGATTGATCTCTATTGTATGTTGTTGGTGAAAACCGGTCTTACTCTGTCGGGTTACGCAAAAAGAAACTAATTTCTCTAAGACATTTGTGTATTATTGTATACGACGATGACCTACAAAAATCCTTTCTTTTAACTTTCTAACACAATATTTGGGTACCTACTTTAATGAATGTGTAACTAAAGCAAATATTACTAGAGAATGCGACGAATGGCACTATACTGCTAAATTATTGAAGAAATAATTTTTTATCAATGCTAAGCTAGGACATCTAGATATAATATACTTAAAGACAGTATGATTCAACGTCTTGATTTCCTTAAAAAATGAAAGAATAAACTATTATATTTCAACTCATTTAATAAAATGTGAACCTTGTGGGGCTAATCTCCGAATAATACCGTTCTGAAGTTGTACGCGCTCTTATTGACTAACCCTCTGTTGGTCAATTAGAAAAATTTCTAATTGAATCGATATAAACAACTTTCACACCTGTGAAAAATGTAATATAGAAAAGGAGAGTTTGAAAGTTGCCTAACCTTTTCTTAAGATAGTTATTCAACGAAAACAATCGCAAAGCTAGAGAGCTTTTGTCCAACCAGAGACCATGTAAAGACTAGAGCAAAATGGTTTTTAAAACATTCACGCTCATGACAGAGCGGATGAGAAATCTGCGTAATGAAATGAACTGGGCTATTTGGAGCTAGACGTTGGAGCTTTCTGCAACAGGTTTCATTGAGAACAAGTTCATTCGGTCAAGTTTCTTTACGCGAGTGTACATGCGTCGTAATGAGCTCTTCATGATGTTTCATAGAGATTACTTCTTTTACACTGAAATTAAAACAAAAAGAATTGACGTCACATTTAAAAGAAAATATTCTATGGACAATCGCTTAATTATATTCATACAACTACGTTTAATTATCATTAATCATTCTCATCATCATGAAATAAGTTTAATAATAACGTTCATATTAAATGTATTCTCAATGTATAAATGTACTAAAGCGTTTTTACTAAGGTCAGTCATGATATGGGACAAATAATGACATATTCAAATTATTTTATGTATTTTGTTTATAGAGATATTGGCACCAATATTGATTTCGACCTGGAACGATTTATTTTCATTACCATTTAAAATGTATAAAATTTATTGCGCATGAAAAATACAAAAATATAAAATTTTTTGCATTTAAATGAATAGTGGCATCACTGCGGATTCCTAAACTTTACCGAATATTTATCATGGCCTCATCATCATCCGGGATGAGATCTTGTGACACTTCGACTAAATGTACTTTTTTTCGTCTTTACTTTCAAATTAATTTGCCTTAAATCATTTTACAAGTCTTAAATGAAAATAAAATATTTTCATAATGTGTAACGACGAACAAAATAAGTTTACATACTGACGTGCGAATATAATCGTAGGTGTGGTATTTATGAAATTCGTATTTATTTGTATCCAAAAAAGTATCCATAAAATTGTCGTTCATAGTTTGTATTTATATTTTCGTGAAGAAACTAGCGGTGTTTATACGGTTACTTTCTCCATATCAGTTTAAATTATTCATGGCCTTTTTTTCTTCTCTCCATTAAATTGCTTTATTTACAGACGTATCCATTAAAATATTTATTTTCATTAAACATTATTTTCCTTATTGCAACGAAGTCACTGCTTCGCGTTATCATACATTTCGCTTCTTTCGCTGAACTGCGCGACCTATTTTTTTTACACTGTCACCCATTTCAACTCACACGACCCCAACGTATCCGTAAGTGCACAGAATCTCCGAGAGAATGCGTTGCTAGCGGAGTGTGAAGTGAGAAATATGGAGGTGGTGATGCGGTCACGGACCCAGTGCCTCCTGACGAGGGAGATACGAGTGCGACGAAATTGAGCGACGATTTTGATAGAAGCACAGCGCGTCCGCTGCCTCAGACGAGGGTTGTTCTTCGGCAATGGAAGAGAAACAAGGCGGGCAAGTCCCTTGTAGGACTTCCAGAAATAAAAAAAGCATTCAGAATATTTGAGAACTCGTGATTTGCAAAAGTTAACGCCAAAGTTGTTTATCCATATCATTTGCGTTAACAATGTTGTAAGATAATATTTATTCTAAATTTATTGTACTATTTGTCGTTAATATTTTGAAATCGGGTAAATAGACAAACAAATTCAATGCACGTTAATTAATGGAGTTCATATAATGTAAATAAAAATACTTACGTTCGGGATCAACTTTATTCCCATAATCTCTTTGCGAAATATTTTCTTTTTTCTTTTTCATCCTTCCATCTTATAATCATATCGGAAAAGAAATTCAACAGGACTATTCGAAACCAAGATTTTATCTCACGTGAAACTTCTCCGTCTTTCAATTATTGAGAATAATTTGGATGTACTAATATACTTTGTTATATGATCTTGACTTGCCTCGTTGCCTAATATTCATCAGTAACTGTTTCTAGCTTTTACAGACATACGATGCCGTCTACTGTCATATTTCTGTACATCACGTACTTCGCTTGTTTCATTTACATCACCATCAAACGTTTCAAAATTTCTTTTGCTATTAATTCTTAACATTCGTATATTTCTCTTCTTTTCATTATAATTTTAATGAAAAGTCTAACACCTCACTTTGTCTTACAACTTTAGACTTTTTAATATATTCCAATTATAAAGAACATTTGTTTCACCTTGTAGGTTTAGAACAGCGAGTGCAGATTGCCAAATAATGAAATGAAAAACAAATGAACAATAAAAAATTATGTTTAATATGATAGATGTTGAATTTTAGGACCAAATATAACACGTTATGTTTGCAACATCAACAGCCAGGAGAAAATTGCAACGGACCGGGTCTCGAACCAGGGACCTCCTGCTCTGGCCGCTTACTGACTTGGGAGGCGAGGCGGGTGGTGCAGTGGATAGCACGCCTGCTACCAGAGAAGGAATTCCCGGGTTCGAGTCCCGGTCCGTTGCAATTTTCACCTGGCTGTTGACGTTGCAAACACTCCTCCACGAGTAGGTACTCGGAAGTTGAGAGTTATATTGTTTGAAAATATTTTATGTATTTCAAATAATTCCAATAATTGAAGATTTCTAGAAATAAAAACTAATGAACAGTAGAAGTTGAATTTTGAGTGCTTGGCCTTGCTAATTGTAAAAGTATAACGTCCTCGTCGTCACAAAATGGACTTTTCTTTGTGTGTTGTGCTGTTATACGATCTTAATGACCGCATATACGTCTCATCTTCCCTATGACCAAACTCTATCTTCCCTAACACCAAGAAGTCCTGGCGTGGACTTCCCGCACGGATGCCGTGTTAGCGCTGATTCCACCTCTCGCATACTGCACCTTTCGTGAATAATTTATGTTCGTCTTTGTTGACTGCTTTTCCGAGCAAATTTCGCGCATAAATTCCCCTGTGTTGCTCTCCAACGCAGGGCACTCTCGCCGGAAAGCGCCCTGCAAATTAGGCGTCGAGAAGCAACATTAGGTCATAGTAATATGAAATTAGCTGAGGATCATCACGGCGCGTACGTAGGCGTTGAGAGTTGGCGAGGTGTAACCATGTCTCGCTAAATCTCGATAGTTTTCGATTGTGTGGTACTAGTGAAACAATCGTTATATTAAAAATACTATGGAATACTTTCGTCATGTAATCTTAAATAAAGAAAACAATAATAATTTTAAATAAAGTAATTTACAATATTTAGTTAATATAGTGTAATTTTCTACACAATTACTGGTTAATAAGAAAATTACAATTTATCTCTGTCATTTGTTAGTTTTTTCATTGAAAATTCTATTGCAAAATTTTCACTCTTAGTCTGAAGTCTATAAATCACATTCTTGTGTTGTGAAACAAACAAGCACGATGTCTCATTTCCTGCTGCATAATCCTGGAGTCCCGAAGTCATAACCAGTTCGAAATGTGTACAAAATGTTCTCTCACTTTGGTACAAAATGCCTTATAACCAAAATAATTTGTTTTTATTTTAGCATCAAGAAGATGAAATTAACACCAAAACGTCCCGCGTTCTAAAATTATATTAACTCATAAAATTAAAACATATACTTCAAGAGCATTTTTCATGTACAAACTAGAAATTCTTTTTTCTTCTAAAAATATGTTGAAATGACTTTCCAACTCTTGATATTCAAAATTTTCATTAACAATAGTAGTATCTATAAAAATCGATAGCAGAGAGAAAAAATACCGATAGTTTTTGATAACCATTCTGTCGAATCCTTGGCGTAACGAAAGGCTAACCGGGCTAATATCGTGACGATGGAGATGTCCGCAGAGATGACGGAAGAAAGTGTGATATTTAAAAATGGTTGTAATGGAATTCGTGACGGTCAAATTACACTCTATGCCAGTGCTATCCAACTGGCGGTCCGTGAGCCGTATGTGGCCCGAGAAACTTTCCTACGATCCGCGAGTTATAATAATCTTTACATAAAACTTTTGGGGGCGCAGCTTTATGTTTGAAATATATGCTGTGATAACTAATATTTGTCGTGGCATGTCTGGTGGGAGAAAATAGAAAATTGTGTTCAGAATCATCATCATACATTACAATATGAAAACACTTTATCATAATACTGTTTTAAAATACTCATTATTTATTCATGCATAAAATAATATAGATGAGAACCGAAATATCGCGAAACGAATAAATAAATATAAACCGTTGATTTTAGTCGTCGGCTATCATTCCGGGTTCAATTCCCGGTAAGGCCAGGAAAAATTTGTAGTTTTCGCACTAATATCTCAGTTTACAGAGCTGTGACTACTGAAAAGCGAACCCTCCTTCCTCAATCCACCTCCTCCTTGTATCAATAACTCTATTACTAACATCATCAACTAACCCATCCACGTGGGTTAAGTTGTTGATAAACCCAGCTAACTGGCACACCTACTAACAATAGCCCTACCACCCAACTCCTACCTCCTTTCGCTCCATGTAGATAAGCTTCAATAGCACACTATATTTCCCATTTATAAATACTACAAAGACAATAAAATCTTGCCAAACCTCATGGAGTGTAGATCCGATCTATCGAACAAATTAGCCCGCGGGCGAAGATAAGTTTGACAGCGCTGGTTCTGTTATGAAAATCATCTTTCTTTTTTTAAATTTATTCTATCTCTTTTCGCGATGTGGCAATGTTCAGGCATCCTCAATACGTGCTCTGTCTTCCACCTAGCTACTTGGTTTGTGTAGGAATTGGGAACGGTAGAGGTGGCCTCCGCGGATACCTTCGTATATTTTTTTGGATTCTATGGTACCGAAATAACATTGGTCGGAAATAGGTAAGTGTTAAAAATATTTTTTTTAAATAATGTTAGATTTTTTAAAAGAACTAAACGTTGTTTTTGCTTGAAAAAGTGGAGTATGTCAGCTTCAAATACATAAGTTTTGTCAGTGGAACCAAATTATACGTAATCTGAAATGTAACAGTATTTGACAGTAAATTTATTATTACATTAACGACGTGAATGCTGTACGATTATCTTTGGGCAGTCTTGCGATGGTTTGTCGTTTGTGGGCGGTGTGTCATTGGCTTCAACCCTCCTTTCTCTGTGTGACACGATGACAATCTCAGACTATTTGTCTTATACCTGTCACCAGTGCATGCAACCTCATTGTTATCTTGAGAATCTTGTCTCGAGTGCCTGAGATATTCGGTGAGAAGAGGACAGTCAGCAGAGGCAGTAGAATCTCCTGGACGCCTCGATCACCTGATCTCTCTCTCCCTGTGATTTTTCCTGTTGGAGGGTGATGTGTCCTCAAATCTTCATCTGGAAGAGCTACAGCGTAACATTGAAAACACTATTGCTGTTATCCCTCAAGCAGAGCTACTACGCGTGTTTCACAGTTCGACAAATGGAGCACAGCGCTGCATCGACGACTACGATGGCTATTTCCAGCATTTTTTGTGATGGTCAGTTTGTTCCTGTTCATTAACAAGGGTCGATTCCGTGTCTGTCTTATAAATATTTTCCGGGCCGATTTTGTTTTGCACAGTATGTACAACACAAAACATGAATACGAAGTGTTGTAACCAATTACGACCTTCAAAGTCAGAATTTAATTTGGTTAGGTTAGGTTGGCAATTATGAGACATTTATTCAATTTTTTTTTATCGAGTAATGAGTTTCATATTTTCGCTTCAGAAGGAAGTTGGTTCTAGTAAATATTAGTGTTCACAAATTGTTAACTATGATAGCACAATGGAGGTGTAGTAAATCTGGAACCAGCTTCCAGGAACATTTAACAAGACGAAGGAGCCAAGTTTGCTCTTGTGAGCGCCGCAGTCATGGTAGGAAGGGGTTGGGGGTTGGGGGTGAGGTTCTTGCACGTTGTCTCGTAAACTCAACAACAGGCCACTTGGCGGTTTCCCTTGTTCTGATTAGCGGATGCTTCATTAACTTGGAATCTGGAGCATTTCCCAAATCTTGTCTGACTCCTTCCTAATTCCCTAAACTGGCGTCTTAATTAGTGCAAAGTAATAAGAAAGACTTGTCCTGAAACGTAAAATGGTAATCTCATTGCAATATTTCTTTGGTAATATTATCGTATTTAATGAGCACTAAACACACAACAGATTTGCAGCAAGATCTGTTACATTTAAAATGTCATTCGAAGATTAAATGAATTTTCTTTCTCATAATGAAACTAAACTTCATCAATTTATGACGCAAAATTTTGTTGAGGTGTTGAATACAGTGTTATGCACGCTTATATATGGATTTATTCCTTAGACTTTTAATAATTTTTCAGTATAAAATTGCACTTTCAAACCAGCAGTATACTCAATCAAACTGATCATGGAATGGTAAAATCTATCGGTGTCTCCCCGGCTCTACACACACTCTCTCTCTCTTATTTTCAATATATATATACCCACACTTATTTGTTACAAAAATTATTAAATATCAAGTGATCAACCATGCACAACACTGATGAAAATATTAAAATGAAACGAAGATTTCTGCCAAGTCGTATCAAGGGCAATTAATATGATGAAAATATGTATTCATTTTGATCGATTATGTATTAGAATATTAATATTATTAATATATGCATTACTTTTTTTTCTTATGACGAGGTTCAGACCAACTCGTGACTTGGGTAATGGAATTGGTAAGAAAACACGGAAGATGTAGTCCCCAACATACTGTCTGGTGTAGGTGAGGGAAACGCAAACCGACGATTTAATTCAGTTCACCGGAGCAGGGTTTGAATCCGCTCTTTTCCACTTTGAAGCATCATGGAATTGAAAACGCTACCACCATCCCTGTAGGTCTTGTAATATTGTTTCACGTAAAGTAAAAGGTGGGCAATAGAAAAAAATTGCGAAATAAATGAAAAAAAAACAGGAGTGAGATAAATATTAAATTTCGAAAAAACGATGAAAGAGCTTCCCTTTGTGCCTTAGAACATTCGAATCAGTTTCGAAAATCAGTTACTTTTAGTTAACTCCTTACAGCCAGTAGATTTGACTCACGTATTCCGTGTCATTCTTATCTGTAGTTTTGTTCAATCAACGTTGATTCCCCAGATCATCGGATTGGACTCCTTCAATTAGTGTAATGGCTTTGTCATTTTGTCTTTGGGAATAAAAATGCGGTGCGATTTCCCACACTTTCTGATATATTGCTAAACATATTCGTACATCAAATTAAGAATTAGTGTACGTTAATTTAAAATATGGCTAAAATAAACTCTATTGAACTCTTGCATTCCGCTACAGAAAAAGAGAATGTAGTCTACAAACTAATTAATAAGTTCGAGTATTTTGAAAATGCAGTATTATTGAAACTACGGGAGCTTCAGGAGTTAGAGACGTAATTAGATTTTAGAAAAGTGAAATGCTTAATGTCAAATTGTTTGTTCATCGTACCTAGACAGTATTCACTGCTAAATAAACCTTGACGACACTGGACAGAGTAATTTGTGGAATAAGGAAAGAGTGAGTAACAAGGAAATCAGTTGAGAGGTCAGGTTCAACTCAAGGTTGAAGTACATCGCTGAGTTAGCAGTGTTCACGAAGTTGCTATAATCCGAGGCATAAAAGAAACTCGTACATCATTTCCGCGTCCCTCTGCAGATTATTCAATTTACGTACCGTCGGTAAAGATTTATGTGTACTTCCATGAATGAAGTTTGAGAAAAATTGCATAATAATTTAAGTGGAGTTGGCTTGAATATGTCGTGAAGACATCTAGCAACTACAAGAATGAGGTCGCCTGGCCAGAGGAAGTAGGTTAGTGGGTAATGACGTAAGGAGGAAAACCGTATATAATCGAGAGGCGGATTAGATCCGGGGCAGAAGGAATCAGTTACTGCGTGGGAGTTACCTCTGTGTGACACCCCAGCGACCTCCTTCTGTCCTCCGACCATCCGAGAACAGACGGACACAGTTTCTGCGTGGGAGTTGCCCTGTAGTGACACTCCAGTGACCTGCCTCTCTACCCAACGACCGTCCAGAGACCGGAAGCTGTGTTGACCAGCGTCCGTTCCGCACTCATATCACTCCTAGTCACATTATGTCATGACTTCAAACTGCTCCTCTCTGGCAGCTACCTTGCGCAGCCTAGACACATTGTAAATATAATTAAATGTCTTAATCTAACTCTGAGTGTCACTAAATCTGATCACTCCTTTCTATGACCTATCTATTAATTTCCTCCTTCACGTCGCGTCGAACTCTAGTGGTTCGGCTCGGCCAACCAATTGCGTACCACAGCGGAAGGACCGCGACAAATATTTATTTGCAATAAACGATATTTTTAACGGACACATCTAGAAAACAATAAATTTAACTCTATAACTGTAATAGAATAAATCTATCGTTTTCTTAAAATTGTGTTTATAATTTTGTAAAAATTCGCGTATAATATTCCAATAATTTATATCTCTACTGCTATCCTTAAGACAATGCAAAGAATACAATGTATATTTTTGGCTTGAGTGCACTTTATTGCGGAGTTTTCTATGTGTTATTCTGCAATATAATCGTCTTCGTACGATGAATTTTCATCTTCTCTGTCGACATAAAGCGCGAAAAGAATCACATTTCCTGCATCTCCAGTTGATAGCGCGAACTCGGCGAGTGTTCTGGTAGTACAGCAGCGCATAGATTACGGACTCCACGGCGTCGTAAATGTTTATTGACATTTGCGCGATACTGGACCATAGCAGCGACGAAGTATCGAGTCGCGTAAAGCGCCGTGCCGCTGCCGCCCGGCGCTCGCTTCGGTTAGAGTCCTTAATAAAAGAGGAACGCTACCGATGGAAATTTAACGAGGAATTTCTCAAAATTCCCGAAAATATACTCAATGAAACCGAAGAAGGGGAAAAAAATCTTGAACGGGAACGCATTGTGTTTAGTTTATTGTAAGGTAGTACCGGTGAATTAGTTTGTTTTCCTCAAAGTTGTGAAATGCAGTTTGTAAACTCTTGACAATAATTTATTTATTTATTTATTGCCAGTCTAAACTGGTTTGATGTTGATACAGGACTTGTACACAGTGTAGCCAATTTTTACTTTATCATCGGCCGCAAGGGTAATAAATATACCTTGCGATATTTTGACAGTTGTTTTGAATTTCTTTAATCTAAAATTAATGCCAATGAATTCAATTCACTTGCTCTTGTGGCGCTATTCTGTTCCTTCTGCATCGAGCTTATGGAACGAATATAACCTTGTGTCTTTGTTGTGTTGTTTATAAATTTTTACAGCAAAAGTTCGCTTTTGTGGCTATTATTAATATTTATTCGGGTATTACTGAAATTTGTTGGAGTTGGCTATTCGTGATGGGCAGGTACATTGCATGATTTTCGGTAAAGTAAAATGATTTTGAGTAACTCCTCAAAGTCCTATCACGCGGGTGTGGATGAAGGGAATAACAGCATTATACCATTGTGTCACTAACTCTCAGCTGGCATCTCTTCCCCTTGTTGAGACCACTTTAAAGAAACCGGAGTCTTGAATAACACTTGAGTAACTTAGCAGAGACTTATTGCACATGTTTCGGTGGAAAGGGAGGGGGAAGTGGTCTATAAAAAATTACTCACTTGGACACCTTGGATGCCGCTGGTGGTTCTATTTTCTTAAGGACTCTAGCATTGGCCCCTTAACAGTGGAGCAACGCTTGGGATGGCTGGCGCGAGACAGGAAGTGCTCAAGTCGTTTCATGGCTTCCTTCGGCCTGTGTCCTGGTCACACACGCATCTCTCACCCCTAGCCCTGTTCGCCGTTGCGAGGGGTGTTCTTTGTTCGGGTGTTTCAGAGGATTGCGGCAGGTCTTCTCGGTGGAAACGACTTCCTGGGTTTTGTGTACTCCCATATCCTTGTTCGTAATCATGGGGTTTATATCTCACGTTTAGTGCGCGGCTATCACACATGTCTTTGATTCTCTTATCCCTTCGTTTTACTTCCTACCTTTTGGGCGCCTTTGTTTTTACATCCTTTATTTTTGTTCTGTGGACAGTGGAACGAACTTTTTCTGACGTCACATTTTAGTAAATAACTTCCATCTAATTAAGTAGAAATGACGTCACGATGGTGTTGACGCATAGTTTCTGCTTCAGGGGAGTGTTACGGGAATGCAAATGTTAAGCAGAAAAAGAAATAGTACTAAAATAATATTTTGTAAATGGTTTGAAATATATTTTCGTATCTTGACATTAGTGGTCTGCTCTTACGTGGGTGCTTCTACTATGAGACAAATTGTTGTTTAATATTACTGAACTTTTAAACTTTTTGAAATTGAAATAGTAGGAACTACTCGATTTCTATTTTCACAACGTGACAGTAAATAACCTGACCAATTAGAAGTGCAGTTAATACCATCACCATCTTGAGCACTATTGTAGGAGTGTTACCTGTTTATTATATCTTACTTTTATTAATAAACTTATATATTTAAGACTACAATAAAAAAGTCGCCGTGATACACGAATAGATTTTGTATAGGTGATGAAAATCACTATTTCATCACTCCATAAAATGATTATGACTAAGTGAATATAAGCAATCTGTTTGAGCTTGTATCTGATATTTCAAGACCGTAAAGGTATATACTTTTATGACTATATCAGATACAAGCTCAAACAGATTGCTTATATTCACTTGGCCAAATTTAGTTGGCCAAATTATAATTTAGATGAAAATTTCTGAAACATCTTTCTCCTATTAGTGAAATTAATTCATCTTTCCGAAAACTCTATAGCGTATAAAAAATAATGTATGGTATATCCAAATCACTAATTCGTTGGTTCCTGAAAATAAATTGGTTGCGAGAAATAGTCACGGATGCAGAATGATAAATTCTCTAACTTTATTTTTCATGGTGTTTTTATTATAAACTATTAATTATAATAATTTTCAATAGTTTATTATTCGTTTTTAAATCTGTACATTCATTTTAGATCTATTAAAGAAATGATATTTTTCGGTGATTTTATTTACATTTCTGTACATTTTAATGACCTTCAAGTTAAATTTATTTTCGCATGTGATGTAAACAAATTGTATAGCAGGTTCTTATTCGCATTCCTCGATATAAACTTTTTTTTCTCTTGTGTGCATTCCAGCCTTTCAAAATTTCGAAGTCTCTGGAGGAGTTAACTTTTATTGAAATAACTCACTTTACGACGGAACGTGTCCGGGAGGATGATACCTCTCGTAAACATCGTAAATCATAACTTTACCGGATTCACAGTCACGTTCGCGAAAATCGAGAAGCGAAATCCAGGAATATCATACTTCGTCATTTATTCCATATTTAGTTCAAATTTTTGAGGGGTCATTTTCCCTCGGTTTACCTTTATGATATGATTGTCCTCCTATCATCCTCCATCATATTTCCTATAAAAAGTTAAAGTAAATTTAAAATATGAATCAAGAAAAAATAAGATTTAGTTGTTATATAATTTCAACTTAACATATAAGTGGATACAGAAGCTCGTGATAAGGCAGTGCATTATCGTTTTAATATGACTTCACCAATTTAATGTTGAATACCATGGTATATGAAATTGTACCTTTTCTGAAATAAACCAACTGGAAAAGTTTTAAAATAGATAAAGAAATGAAATTGACAGAAGCAGATACTAGCGGTGCAACTTCGTTAATTTACTAAAAAGTTTACGTTTCTTTCTTTTTTATTTCATCTTTTATATCATACTATTATAAAAGATAATGACAGAAAAATATGTGTAATTCTTAGTATTGCACTTAGAAACTAAATTTCTTAAAACTAAGTTTCCGTCTCACACATTTATTTACAAATTAGTTTATTTTGAAAACAATTTTTTTATCCGTAACGTGTTATGTATTCCATTGTCAATAAATTATTAAAACTATTCAAATCATATTAAATCAATTTTCTTATTTTTAGATGAAAATTCATAAAGTTATGCCACAAGACAAAGACAGGGCTAGGCACTTAATTTAGAATCATCTTGGTATTATAAATATTTATAATTGATTTATACCATTTTGCGTCGTTCGGTGTGGTTGACACAATGATCTCTCCTTATTTTGGGGAAAAAATTCAGATGAGATGTCGGAATTGCTGGGGAAGTAAGGGATAAAGACTAGTTTACTGAAAAGGGTCTTGCAGAGTTTCCTCATTTTCAACGAAATTGTTTTATGAAGCACTACATAATGAAAATAAAATATATTATAAAATTTTTTTAAAAACTGAAAAGTTTATAAAACGTGAGAAAATAGTTTTTTCGGATTTATAAATGTATACAAAATTTTGGAAGATTATGAACTGAATTGATTATTACATATCAAACATTTTTTTAAAATTCAACTAGCTAATACTTTTTTGCGAAGAATCTCGTCGCGAGAAAAAGAGCCATTAAAAACGACAACGATTTTCCCGTTTAGAATATTTTCGCGAATTTCCTCTCAAATGTTAATTACATTCATGAACTAATAGAAAGTAAAAAAATGTGTACTTACTTGTGTGCATTTTCGGATGATCGATGAGTGATTCTGGATTTTCGTTTCAGTCCATTATTATATATCCGCATCGTCGTCTCTTTATCGTTATATCCCGTATACCTTTATCACTCGAAACATTCGTTTCACAACTATAGAAATTACACCAAGTGACTAAGGCAAATATGACATATAAAAACCTTGAGTATTTATTGCGCGTTTCTTAGGAAGTGAAACAGAAATAGGAAATAATTTCGTAAATATTTTATGCACATTTGATCTTCAAAGCGCTTCTGTAGCTNAATAGGAAATAATTTCGTAAATATTTTATGCACATTTGATCTTCAAATCGCTTCTGTAGCACGGTGATACAGGACAGGATAATCGAGATACCTGACCTATCACCTCATTAATTCAAACACCTTTGTTTTTTTATCGCGTTGCATCTCATCACTCTTCGCAATGTCGAAGTGTGTGTGTAGGTTTTTGATATCGGTTGTCATTCGGTGTTGCGAGACCAAGGTGAGTTTGAATCAATAAAATGTATTCGACTTCAAAAGAACATGTTTTTTAATGCGTGTCGTAATGGTGCTATTAGGAAGCTGTCGCTTCTCTCATGGAGGAATCACGCTCATGCGCTGCGCCTGCACCTCTGCAAACTCAGTGATGGGGGATTCGTCCCTCCAGATACGCGAAGTGTTTGTGTCCTCTGGAACCTGAGAACCTTTACGTCAAGTGTTTCACAGATAATGGCGATGCTATCTTATTAAAAATATTTTTACCTTGAAAAAGATTCTTTCCAATTAAATGTTTTCTCTTCAGAGATATTTCTCGTTCATTGCACTAATATAACTATGTGCATTTCAAATCTGTACAAATGGTAAATGGAGAAATTCGATTCACATCTATAATATGGCGAATTTATTCATTCTTAATTACACAGAAGAAAAAAATAATAATTATTTTAACACTACGGCTTTCAGGCGTCCTCTCTTTCACTGAAATGTTTTTATTAAGATTCTCACCTTCATGTTCTCGTATGAATGATTTTTCTTTAAAAAATTATTTCAATTATATGTTATTTTGTGTCGTTGAAGAAATATTGGTTTCTAAAACGAGCTTTTTCCTTAATTATTGAACATTTTTAAAAAATCAACCCAATGTGATTTTTCTTAAGCTATGCCTATTGTATGACCAAGTAGCTAATATTTTGCAAAGACCCACCATGATATTCATACTAGTGTATCCATATAGCCAAATTTTTTATTAAATTTTTACCACTTTTGTTCTTGAATTTTTTAATTTTATATTGAGATGCAATTGTTGTCTATTAATGAAGGAGAGAGAAAGGTTGAAATAAATAAGACGTTATATTTCTCGTGTACATATATACATATATATTTTTCTTACAAAACCAAAGTAACATTTCAAAATGAGATCAATAGTTCATGTAATATATACATATATTTGAAGAAACTGCGTACCGATAAATCTTTACTAAATATAATTTCTTTTTCTTTTCGTAAGAAAAACCACATGAAATAACCGGGCGAAAGCGGTGGTTTGAAACAGAAGAAATGGGAGAAACCCGCATATGTTGCAGAGGATATTTCCTCCTTTATTTAGTCTCCCTGTAAGGAAATAAGACAATGCTCTCGACGATAAGAACAGTAGATTTCTGTGAGCTGTCATCACCACTTTCTACGGTTATTCCACGAAAACACTTCTCTCACTTTACAAGTATGATAACCTCATTCTGCATCATCTTCCTCAACACTTTGTCAACATTTCGATTCATTTATACAACCTCTACTTCCGATATTATGCGTAATTACAAACTTCCAAAATTATTCTAAACTGTAATTAATGAAATGTGTTGTTTCCCAATGAGTAATGAGTAGCAACTTGAGTATGTATTTTTTTTTTTTTGCTGGTTTTCGGTTTTACCTTAATGCCAAAATAAAGGCTACAAGTTTCGTCCTTTGAATGTCTCACTTTGTTCGTAACCGCGTGCAGTTTCGCGTCCTCGCCGCAAGTTTTCGTCCGCGCGGCCGCAGCACTGTTTAGTTCACACCCCGCTGCCACCATGGTCTCTTCGCTAGTGAAGAGAACTCGTGCATGTGTTGGAGGTGGAAAGGAGCGGGGGTGGGGGGGTGTGACTCGAAGGGGTGGGGGGGCGGCGTTACAACACACACTGCACGCGGAGGCAGTGAAGAAGGGGGCGGGAACAACGGTGGCCGATGACGGGTGACTGTGGTCAGGTGCCCGGGTACCGGCAATATGTCTTCCCGTCCAGTTCCTCCAACGGGATCCAGTCTTCCGTCGGCGTCTTGTCCGACCAATCGTCTCTCACCTGCAAAAGCAAAAGAAATACGAATGAGAAACACTACGAAGTCAAGTCCAACTGTAGGTCTCGAAGTTGCCTAAGGGGTTTACGAAGGGTACAACTTCCCAAATACTAGACCTCGGTACTAGGAGGACGACGTGTGGTCAGTTCGACCCCAGAATAGACCCGACACCTANAAAAAAAAAAAAAAAAAAAAAAAAAAAAAAAAAAAAAAAAAAAAAAAAAAAAAAAAAAAAAAAAAAACGATTTCTTTTACACGGGGAAGAGGAATTGGTATAACCCTTTCTAGCAACTTCACGAGCAGCGACAGCCAAATAATATAAACTTTTTTCAATGCAGTTCTTACTATTAATTTAGAGCATGAATGTTGAAATACTATTTGAAATATTATTAAGTATTTGTCTCTTCATTCACTTCCAATTTCATGTAATAAACTAATTTTTTCTCAAAGTTAATAATTTCTAACTAATGTAAAAATAATTTGAAAATTGGAAAAGAACATAAAGTTTCAGTGAGTGTTAATATGCATTACTGCGAACTATTAACAAGAACAGTGCCGTTTTGTTTACCTCACGTTTTTGTATTGCAGTAATATTCCATTGTTAATTTAAATGATATATAACCAAAATTTGTTTCGATATTTTTTATACCAAAAAACAAGAAATAAAACTTTATTAATATTGAGGCGATATCACTGCTGTCGGTGCCCTTGTACTACACAGTTTAGACATGTAGTGAAAAGATTTGACATTCCTCATGATTGTTTAAGGTACGAGCGGAAAGTAGACGCCAAAAATTGGCAAACATCGATGTTTTCTGTGTCTTCCAGTGTGCCATCGTCGCTAATATTTTGACAGGACATACTAATAGTTTATGTGTTTCAGTATTTAAAAAATCAGGATCACTTTCGTTCTGCGCTTGTTGGAAGTTCCCTAGTTAGTAACATACTTTTGATCCATAGGAACAGATGTATTATAACATTACTTGAATTTCTGTTCAAATTTACGCAGTATTTTCTTCTTTGAATTGCAAGAGAGGTGATGTGTGATTGAGACGAGTAAGTTGGTAGCCTGATCTTGTCAGCCAATCAGAAAAATGCATCCGCCTACTCGTGAGAAGGAAAAATATTTTTAAAAAACTGAGATGAGTTAGTTGATGAAGGCATTTCGGTTTCCAATTTATAACGCTTTCAGTATTTGGCATTAATATTGACATACACATATTCTTTTATTACAAGTTACTAATAACAACGAATAGCTCCTTCAAATAAATAACCATTTTCGGGAACACTTTTATGAGCAATAGAATGTTGATTGAGTGTGCTTCGCGAGCAGAATATTGAATGAAGAAAACCTATACGTTTAGTTCATTAATGATCATAAAAGACAGAGAGATAGAAGTGATTTATGGTTCGTTATATCTCCCAAAGTATTCTAGCTATCGAAACCGCTCTCATCTCCAATGATGCTTAGTCATTTGATTTACAATCGCGGAGCGCTCATCGTATAAAAGACACTCAAAATTTCTCAAAATGAAATAAGACCTCGAACTCTGTGTTCCGTTAAAATGAAGCCAATGTTGGACTATGGCGCCTTATGCCGATAATATTCTAGAGATAGTGGCTAGCAATAAAAAGTAGTGTTATTTTACGTTTAATAATCTAGTGATTTAAACCATTAAAAAAATTATCAATGATAAAAAAATTATTTTATGAAATGTATAACGTATTTTGTTTCCGAATTTCTTCTAAAATATTTTTCTCTCTGACTTACTGATAAACAGTTATTTTAAATTAGATACCGTGAATTATTTTTTATAATTGATTCCTAAGATCAAAATAAACCGTCTTCCTTCGGGCATTTTAAGTACATAAAATGTTGAATTATTTTGAAAGTCTTACTTAATATTTCATTCTTATCGAGACAGTTTAAACAAGGGATGTAACAATGAGGTGCTGAAGCTGTTTGACTGAAAAAACTCAACCTCGGGGGCGCGATGATATTACAGGGGTATCGCGAAATACCCTAAATCGTCTAAAAAATAAAGAAATCATTTTATGAGAAAAAATAATTCTTTATAAACATTTTACTTACAAGACGTACACCTGCAAAGAAAAGACATTAATGTGATGGTTACATTTGTTTTTTTTTATTTAAAAGTTTCTCCATACGTTAGAAAAACAAAAGTAAATTGTTTTCGAGTGATAAAAGACGATCCCTGAATTTAGTTTTTAGAGCAACAATAGACGAAAAACCCTTTTTACAGAGATAAGATATGGTGAAAGGAATTAATATGTTCAATATTTCTAGGACTCAATTTCTATATTCATTTCGACGAGCAAACCAATATACGTATTTAAATCTTTAGATGTAAATTGCAGTTGTAGCGTTTTGTCGTCAGACATTTCGATGAGCTGATCGTTATTATATAATATTAAATATATTTTTCCTTTTATTATTAAAGTCAAAATTCAATTAGTAATAGTAAGACTTACTGTTATTATTCCTTTGGGTAGTTGGGGGTCGCGAAATATTAATTTTATTTATATTTAGTATTTGGGGGTCGCGGAGCTAAGAAGGTTGAGAATCGCTGAACTAGAGCATTCTACAACTTGAAATAAATTGATGTGCTATGTATGGTATAAGCCACTTTTGAACTTTAACACATTTCGTTTAAGAAGCCTGTACAGTTGTTGGACTCACCAATATGCAGATTCGCATTTTTAATTCTTGTGTTTTGGTATTCATTAACATCTAATAAATTTAGAAAATCATTGTTTTGTGCAATGAACATAAATCGAATTTTTATAATTCTCCCTTCTTCCAAGTTATACTACTTTTATATTTCGAAGCGCGGATAGGAGAAACCTCAGAAACCTCGATTATACGAATTATCCCATCCATGGAGCGCGCAGCTGAACCTTTATATATCAAAGTTTTCGGGAGGAAACCTCTGTAATTCGACTAACATTCAAGTTGAAACCTGCAATCTCCACCCTGCGACCTGCTATTGTGGCGGTCGCACAATCGCAATTCCAAAACAAAACATTCATTCTCCAAGATTGATTAAAGATTTCAATTTAAATGATAATTCTTAAAGAAATTCCGCCCTCCAATTTATTAAAATAATTAACTTTAATTCAGTTCTGCAGATTATCAATGAGAACATTTACAACTACATTATTAGGATAGAAAAGTAGTATAGTACAATTTGTTTCATCGTGACGGAATGCTTTCACTGCAATCTCTATAAATCGAAGTTTACTGATCGATAACTCGAATTTTTACCGTTCCCCGTGAGATTCGATTTATCGAGGTGCGATTGTATCTGTATGTTGTGCGTTGAAGTATAGGTGAAATGCATACCGTAGGATGGATCTTCATCCAACTTTGTGAAATTGTGTGAAGAGTTCTAGAGGAGCCAGTACGCTATTTGAAGTATTTACCTTTTACTCCCAAAAGATAATTTTTCACGTTTTCTGTGTAAGATCCATGCGAATAATAGCAGTTAATTCAGTGCAGGAGCCGTCGAGATAAGGTTGGTTTGTATTTTTTCCAGGGGATATCTACCAATCGAACAAAGTGAAATTTTTCCTGGATGAGCGTAAGCCAAAGAAATCAACTAAAATTAACGAAGGTAATATTTCCAAGTATTGACACGGAATTTTTATTTTTTTAATTGGTTCTACTTGTTTTTTCTGGGAATTAAATTGTGCAATTTAAAAACAAATTTTGCACAATTTTTTAGATACTTATTTATGAAGTTCAAGTGGTTTTTGAAGTTATTTAGTATACATTTTCAAGATTTATGCCTCTCCTTTCGTGTTATGTCATGTTATTTGTTACCTATTTTCCACTGTATTTCAGATACGAATCGCTGAATAGTAATTCCTCACCGTAAATTATTAAATTTTCTCGTATATTTCAATTTTTCAAACATCATACTTTCTAAGCACTATCTTACGTGAATGTTGTCCGTTACATTATTCGCGTTCTTAACTGACGTTAATGTAGAAAAACGTAAAATAATATTGTGTGGAGGATATTAATAGTGTGTTGTGGAATACATATTAGAACGTGATCCATCCTGTCATAAAAGAGATAAATATTTTATTAAAATTAATTTATAAACGACGACAAATGATACTATAATTATCGTTCATTATATAATCGAATCAAATAAACAATTCAAGACTTACGACCTTTTATGGACGAAGACAAAATTTTGTAAGTCTCGAATTATTAATTTACTTTGACTTCAAATGATGTGTTGGATCCAAGTTTGTAATCCCTTGTGAAAACTCGACTCCAAATAACAAAGCAGTTTGATTCACTCGTTTAAGGAAATACATCGAATCCTCAAGGTATGGTATTACCGTATCACTCCATTTTATATGAACTCTGCATATCATTTCCAAGCAATAAGGAAATATAATATCTCCGGTTATTAAGACAGATTTTCTGCTTTTCATATAACACATTAAACCCGAAAGTGCACAAAAAATTCAGGAAGTTTATCCGTAATTTTTGTTTAAAATTGCCTTTCTAACCACCTTAAACACTTTTTCTGAAGTTGGCGTTAGAACGTNAAAAAAAAAAAAAAAAAGAGGAGGAAAAAGAGTTTACCACAGTCGTGAAAAGAGGTCTTTAATTCAAATGGAATATTTAACAAATTGTTCGCGCGTGCGACGTCAAGACTTAGGAAACGCAGGGCCCCTCTTCTTCTGTTCGAGAGAAGCAAAATTGTGTCAACGTGGATTTCACAGTACGTTTCTGGTTTCAACTCGAATTCACATTTTCTGCGCCGCCGTCTCACGGCGCTTCTGTTACGCTAGACTTCACTTCGTGGTTACAAGTTGGATTACCTCCTACTCATTCCTTAATCCCTGTGATGAGACTAGTCACACCAAAAGTTTCTCAGTCATGAATTCTCAGTGTCCCTTTTGAATAAAACTTTTATTTTTTTTCCCTTACAACTATAAGAGTTATTCTGACCTTTTTGGTCATTTTGCTAGTAACGACTGCCTCATTTCACCACGTAGTATATTACAATAAATACCGTTATACGTTATTCCTCCTGTATATATTTTTAACGTCGAAACAGGTTCGTCTTTTATTTAACGTATTCAATAATATTGAATGTTATGAGTACTAATGTGTTAATGGGATGCGAAAAATTTAAAAATAGAGAAGTAAAAAGTTATTGAAAGTGCTATAAATCAATTACATAGAAATTTTGTATTTTCTAGAATGTTTATGCTTATGGAAATTCACTTGAAAGAAAGGGCAATTCAAACGGGTATGTTGTAAATGAATTCAATTTTTGCCAACGTTTTTATTTAATTGAAAATCCTCTGTAAAAATACATTTGCAACCATTTGAGCGAAGTCTGGGAATATTTCCGTACCGAAATATTTTTACTTTACGAGTCATTTCTGCCAGGAGTCCACCTGTCAATAAAGAAACACTTTATGCTTCTCTTACGTATTCTGTGTTTCATTGCGCTGTCTCATAGTTCATTTTTATACACTGTTGTTTGATTATATTTTTCTCGTTTCAAAATAATGTAACCAACGTATTCTTATATCACGTTATTTGAGTAAGGGAGTCAAATAAGTTCGAGATATCAACATTTTATGTAGAACAAATAAAACAAAATTATATTTTTTATTATTTTATTCTTGTATTTTTCGTCAAACTCTGTTGTTGTGTCCTCTGCAGCTATTTGTTTCTGGATACATTTCGAGCCTGATTTTGTTTTATACGTATCAACATGTCTTCGTAGTTCCTGAGAAAACTCCAGAATATTCTTTATACAACGATCCAAAGTGACATTTTTATTTACATTTTATATTATCATTCAAGTGAAAACGTCATTCTTCGTTGTATCACCACAGTGTCTCAAAACTTTTGATTGTTCTGACGTGCAAAATTTAATAAACATAAAATATTATCCTCAATTTTTCAGAAAGATAAACCTTTCTATAAACTCTTTGATCGTTGTGAGTTATCCTAGAATAGGAGTTAACTTTCATGTTTATACAACACTATTTTAACGTTAACAATTGCCTAACATTCGCTCTTCTCAATTGCGTCCCGCATTTTTAATTATAGGTGTTTTTAGTACAATGAAAGTAATTGCTATTTCTATGAAGTACGTAACAGTATTTTTCGGGAATAACATAATATACGCGAACAATTAGGAAAATATTATTCTTGAGGTTACGTGTTTTTAAAGTGAAAATAAATTAAATATGTTTTAAATTGTAAATTAATTACGAAATATAAACATAATTTTCATTTTCAAGCGCCTGAATACCCAATATGGTTACATTTACCATCCATTTAAAACTAACTTATACGAGCATGACAGCTTTGTCAACAATACGAGTTCACGAAGCAATCAAATTGACACTCTGACTTGGTCGTCTTTTTTTAATACACATAATGAAAAACATATGAATAGCAGAACAACTTCAAATGACAGATATGGCTTCAATCCAAAAAATGTATCACGAAAGAGAATTCCAAAGACAAAGGGGAATTTCATATTTTGGTAATTTTATTTGAGGGAACGAAGTCAAGTTGCTGAACGTAGCATGAGACATTGGAAAAAGGTTCATCGGAGCGCACAGCAGTTGAGAGACGAAACAGGGAGCACAATAAAGAAAGGAACAGAAGGGAATTTACAAAACAGAAAACAGAGTCTCTTGTTGAATACGGTTCCATGGAAAAGGATTCTTATTTTTACGATAACTTCGCGTTTTTACACTCGGATTTCAAATCGAAGATGTCTTCAGTTTCTAGGCATTACGGTTTCTTCTCGTCCTCATCATACAAATTTAAGAGCTCTCGACTCACTGCAGGGCGGGAATGCCTGTCTCATCGAATCGTAATACTGTGGTACCTGCCCCTCCTCCGATACTGTTCCTTCACCCTGCGTTTTGGAGGTTTATACGAAAGGAATATTATTATTGACATGGTGGATGGTATAGCAATAATAAAAAGTTACAACTTTTTGAAACTCAATGTGTTTTGCATATTACATGTCATAACTAGGATTCTAATTTTACATGTTTTGTATATTTCTCCGGATTTTGTCTTTGAATCTATTTGTAGTATTATTAAGATCGTAAGAGCATTTGAATAAAAGACATTTCATATAAATGCATATTTATTAAGAGTTTTGTTTGCATATGAATGCAGATTTTTGCAGAGTTTTGTTTAAACTGAGTAATTTTTAAGTTAAATCACGGAAATCGATCAAATTTTTCACGTTTATTGAAAATGCTTTTATGTTTTTATTGTACGTAAGAGTATTATTCTTCTGACTCGATTTACACTTGTACTTTCTTAGTAATAAGTAAGTACTCTCCCGCTCGTATCGATGATGCCAAAGAGTGCTTTACGCACTGTGAATTCTCAAGAGTCATAAAGATCTCTTAAAAAATTAATTGTCTTGTGATAACGTAATAATTGTCATAAATTGCATTGACTAACCACCAAGTAGTTCTTTTGTTGATCGCCGCTAGTACCACGTAACACCGAGAATTTCACCCCAAGAATTAAACAAAATTTCTTTTGCATTCTGTAGCCCCATCCTGGCCCGCGTTTTTCTCCGTTTTTCCTTCTGGTAGAGGCGGATTTCTTATACAGGTTCTCTAGGCTTTGTCTAGGGGCTTGTTTATCGTAACAATAAATCGTGAATTTAGTGTTATTTCGATTCTTATGATTTTTAAACTCTATACTCAGAATAATCTATAGTTCGATAATAACTTGTACATGTAATTTTTTACTTAAAATTACAAACATATTGACATTCTATTAGTATTTAACTCGCAGCCAACTTTTTANTTTTGCTGAATTTTTTGAATCCGCCTCTGCCTTAGGGCCCTTGATCGGAATTGATGGGATGGTCCCTTGCTTGCTTCCGGAGAGTAAATTAGTTTTTTTTTCCTCAACGTGGTCATACGCAGTTTGTACTGTTTTTTGACAATAAACTTATAATACTATTATAATACATTTCTGAACTGAGCGTATTTGAGCTAAACCTATTTGTTTTAACTCTCAACTTCCGAGTACCTTCTTGTTGAGGAGTGTTTGTGCTGTAGTGGATAGCGCACCTGCGGCCAGAGCAGAACCTCCCGGGGTCGAGTCCGGGTCCTTTGCAATTTTCGCCTGGCTGTTGACGTTATAAACCTAATTGTGTTCGCAAATACTTTTTGTTTGCATCATTATTAATATTAGTTATGAGAGCGGAAGATTTGATCAACTATAGACATAAAATACGTTTCGTGATATGGTATTTAACATTCGTAATTGGAAATATTTTCTTATTTTGTATTCAATTAGCTTCGAATTCGGTTCGTATTGACAGATGTATGGCAGAGGAGAAGTTAATATTTGATCTTTTCACGAACTCAAACATTGGAACTGAAAACGCAGCAATTACAATATATATGCTGTGTTATCTTTCGAAAATAATATTTGTTCAGAATAACTCGTGATGACTACTTGGTTTACAAATAATCGAAGATTATTGCGAAATTTGTTTATTTGTTGAAATAAAATTGAACCGGTTGCATTAGATATCTGATATAATTTTAGTATACTAATAATGTTTTGATTTCTTATGTATAAAATCATGAAGATGTACAGGTGAACAGATTTTAATAGACAAGAACTAATAGACATGAGCTATGCATACGCTCGGTTTAAGAAATAACCTATCTTTAATTACATTTTTTTACTTAAAATGAACTCTTATAGAGTTATTTATAATGTGATTGAGGTTTATATAATTTTTATTGTTAGGGGTTATATCACATTTATGTCTCCGTAGTTATGTTTGGGTTATGCAACCCGTTGCACATTATTGCGTTGCGTCGAAACAGAATGAAAGGGACAAGGGGAATACACTCGAAGAATTCATTCCAAAGGGGAAAAAACTAGACGTTATTTCAAAGTTAATTGATCTGTCACCATTTTATTAAAATCATTCCGTTGATTATTAGAATACATTTCCTTATTGCGAATTTGTTAATAACGAGTTGTTTAAAGTGAACGTATTTTGAGAAATAAAACATGTGAAATAAATATTTTATACTAGCATTTATTCATTCAAGTGATAAAAAATGTGACTTCTTAGTGGGTATAAGAGTCTGTCCATAAACGTATAAAAGAGTAGCTACATAATTTCTTGATATACTTTGTTTATTGGTTTAGAAGAAACATGCAGAATTTTACTGAATACCGATTCACTCATTATAAAAATGTATGACTGAATTAAATTAAATCTTCGTTATAAAGGATAAAGGTTTTGAAATGTAGAGTACACAGTAAAATAGAAACAAGTACTACAATTTTAAATTAATAGAAAAAGACCACCCTAAGCAGAGAAGTGCATAAATATGAGAAAATGTGATAAATAAATGTAGCAATGCATGGTATATAAACATTTCAAACAAATTTATAAACTAAAAATGTTAATAAAATACTAAGAAAACAATAAATCCATTTCTTTCGTCACATATTCATCATTGGTCAACATCGCCTAATTCGTATTCGTAGACATACTTTGTAGACGAATATTTTCATGAACCTCATGAAATTATATATTATGAATAAATTCAATTATATATTACTTTCGTACTTCTTTACATAAAAAAACATGAAATGTTAAACCTTTAGTTATATATTTTTCCTCAAATTCCCTTCTATCCAAAAATAAATAAATTTTCTCATGACTGGAAGTAAGAAGTAATTCCTTTATCAATAATATCATCATATTGTTTGTATTATTATGCATTTTGGCAAAATTTAAAATAAAAAAATAATATATGCAGAGAATGCATTAATGTCCATTTTTATAGATTTTTCAAACATTTTCTTCAAGTTTTGTAACAACTATTAGTCAGAAAAGATTCATTGTATTTTTTCACGAGTTATTACATTGTTCACAGACAAAAACACCTGATATAAATATGTAAAATACTTTTTTAAAAGAATTGTCTTTGTAAAAAGTTGGCCAAATTGTGGTCACTGAGATGGTATCAAAATAATAAGCAGAGTGCTCGCATCTCGTAACAAAAATAATTGACTCTGGACAAGCCGAAGCAATTTTCTCGCTCCGGAGTGAGTCAATCACAACACGAGGTTCACATCCCGATAAAACATTCCGCACCTCGCGAGCGGCGCTCGCGCTTCAATAAATAGTCAGGTGTACCAACGTAAAAGCCCCCGACGAGGAGGTGAACGAGCGCATCTGCATGATGCAGCTCTGCAGCAGCACCGGAGTAAACCTCGGGGGCCGATTGCGCGGCGAAGTGTTGGCCATTCGCGCGCCGTCGCGGTCACGGCAGGGGGGGCGTCACCTGGGGGGTGATACGGGGTTTGGATGGGAGTTGGGTAAGGGAAGAGTGGGGGGGGGCAGATTTATCGTCACTGAGCCGCAGCCTCACCCTCGCGCTCGTAAAATACGTTGAGAGAGACCTCAGTAGCGAGCTTTGGGGTACTCCACCTGTCCGAGTGGTAGGGGAAGAGAACATTGTCTGAGGGAAGCGATGGCTGCAGAGGTGAAATGATATAGAAGTTGGAATGGTGTAGGAATAGGATAATGTTTGTAAGAAATAACGACAAACGTTTAAAAAATACCCAATTCTGAATGTTGGAAAATACGTTGTGAACATGCGACATGTCACCAACAATTGGTCTTAAAAATGTTAAGATACATTTGATTTATCAAAAGAATATAGATGGTATTGGTAATTGTTTGTTGGCGTAATTCAAAATGAAATTTACTTGTGTAGTGTCGCCAACCATATGTTTATTATTCGAGCCAACTCTCAACCGCATAGCGGTGTTCTTCAGTAATCCTTTCTGAATCAGATTAGTCTGCTCTAATAATAAACATATGGTTGGCGGGACTACAGAAGATAATTTCATTTATCAAAAGAAGTATGGAGAGCTACTTAAAAGAAAGAACAAGTACTGAAAACTGATCGTTTCATGTACCTTATATGTTTCATTAAATAATCAGTTTCAGGTATTTGTTATTTCTTTCAAATGACTCTTCGTACTTCTTATAAAAAATATTCTTGAAACATATGCTGATATATTGTTCTGGGGTTCATTTTAAGTTAATGCCAGAAGAAAGAATATATCCGGTGGTTTAGAGTGTTTTATCACTATTTTTTCCAATGTTGAACTTACAAAACAGAGAACCAGTTCATTATTCGTATTAGTTTAAATACCAGTTTAGTTTTCATTTTGCTACAGTTCATCGCAGAATATCGCAAAATATCTTTCATGAAGTTTACTTCTCTGTACTAAAAAGTTGATGATAATTTTTTTTTCTGTGTTCTTCTGGAAGGTACAGAAAGTATTTTGGATCACATTCTTTTATTGAACAACTTCGGATGAAAAAATAATAGAAGTGTTGCATTTTTTGAACCAATTTTCTGTAATTACTATATGCTATGTTCACTGTGTACTTTCATCATTGCAAAACTGGAGAGAATATATGTATGTGTATAAAAATCTACCATTATTTTGTTGTTCTTCATTAAAAAGACGTGATATTTTTCCATGAGTTTTAACAAATATTTTTTTACGGTTGTGAATTTCTTTGTTGTTGAATGTCTTGTATAGCTAAAAAGTAAATTTTAGACCTTTTATTAATTACCAAGATAGTTAACATTACTAAGCATTATATTTTTTCTTTGAAACTCACTGAGTTTAAATATGTTTGTTTTTAATATGGTAGGAAGAATATAATTTCAAATGTGGAGGTGAGTCATAGTTACCATTTGTAAATACATTAATGAAATTTCCACGTTTCCAAGTTGTTACCATGGCAAAACGAGGAAATTTCATTAATGAATATGATTTCATAATAATATTTTCATAGACATGTGTCTTAGCTTTAACGTTTAAGTTTGAGGTATTTTTACGACGACTATCTAATTGAATTTAAGAGATGGGATGAACGAGATTCAGAAAACAAAGGTTCTTGTTGGCACCACTACCGAAGTTTCTAGTCGGACAGCTACGGTGCGGTCGAGGATAATAAAAGGTGGTAGGTTGTAAAGAAGGCTCCGACATTCCTACCGTGGGTTGGGCGGGATTGAGACAAATTGACGGGGAGGTAGAACTCACGGAAATGGCAAGAGGAAATGAAAAAATCAGGAGGGAAATGTTTGTTGATCACACAGCCGTCGTCGGCAAGAACTTAAAAAATGAGGTATATCCGTTTCCTTCTCCAACTGGAAATGTGTCTGAAACATCATAATACAAAGTCGTCTAGATATTTCCACTCCATTCGTTGAATTTTGGTCGTGTTAGAGAACACTATTTATGTAAAAAGAATACTCCGTAAATAAAATTTTAAGTATATTAGACTATATTTGGACTGGAGACAATTTTCTGAATATATCTTATTAGAAATGGTATAATTCTATCATCTGAAATGGGATGAAAATTATATAAATATTAGCGAAATGTATTAAAATATTTTTATAAGTAGAATGCTTTAACAAATATAGTACTGTTGCGAGATATTGTAATATTTCTCGTGTATGAAGAGTATGAAAAGAATAAATATGTCACGACGTATGATAATGAAATTAAACAATGAAAAACAATTGACGGAAACGTGGCAATAATTGACTGCGCAAAAGACAATAGATTTAATGACAGATGAAGAACATTGATATACAATTTTAAATGCTAATTTCCGCAATTTATATGTACTACAATATTTGTCACTGAGCATAGCAGAAATATCAGAAACACATTACTTTCAGATGAACATCAACGAAAGTGCAGATTGTTTTAATTTTTTATCGTTTATAACTTAACTGTATCAGTTTTTACTCTTCAACTTCATGAAATTAATATTCATGAGCATACTCCCTAAAAACTAATTTAAAAACTTGTCGGAATGAAATTTATTTTTTTAGAAAGTGACTCATTTTACTAATGGTTTCCGTATTACAATGTCAGGTAAAAGAATCGTCCAATTAGCGACCGAACTCATCCTTTACTTTCCATCTCATCAAAGGTCTGAGCTTTGATTGGCCTTCATCCCATTGCATTGAAATATTTTCCTACCTCATTATCCGATCATCGTCTAAGAGTCATCATCGACACTGCCACACAATTACACGTATTAAAAATTATTTCCTTAATACAGTGAAGTCACAGAAAATATTCCTTTAATGAATACGTTTTACAAGTTAAAACAGACTCTTGTTTTATAGGAAGTTAGATATACAATATTAATTTGACTATTAAAAATACAGCAATCTTGTTATGGTTTTAATTACATGTGTCGGGGAAGATTTTTTTATTGCTTCACAAATCTCAATGCTGAGGTTGCTTTACAATAACACTCTTCCTCTTCAAAATAAATACTCACAGGTTGAACAGAACAAGATTTATTATGCAGGATTGATATGAACAAGTGATTAAACAATAAATGACACCAGGTTGACAACCATAGGCGTTTGAAGGTTCTGTAAATGATGCCTTCACTCGACTTACGGCTCTGGGTAAGCAGGCTGTCGTTGAAGAAGTTCTCTTCTTTGTCACGAGATGGTGTCCCTGGTGATCAATCCTGAAGGTTAGATGCTAGCGTGGTAGTAAGGTCTCTCGGCGCGTGACGGCACCTCGTGTCCTTGGATGTGTAGTTAGTTCCACCGCTGACCGTACGAGGGCGTTTCGTGTCTTGGTATAGTGGAGTTAGTTCTACCGCTGACCGTACGAGAGCGTTTCGTGGTCACTTTGAAGGTCGAGTTAACTCTACTGCAGGCCCCAAGATAGGGCCTTGTGATTTTTGGAGTTGGAAAATAATTCAGTCACAGATCTGACGAGGCTTCTTCAACATAGGATTATTTCGACGTTTGTGTGATGGAAATAATTCAGTCACAAGTCGAAGGCGATTTCTTGAAGATAGAATTATTTCGACGCTTGTGTGATGGAAATAATTCAGTCACAAGTCGAAGGCGATTTCTTGAAGATAGAATTATTTCAACGCTTGTGTGATGGAAATAATTCAGTCACAAGTCGAAGACGATTTCTTGAAGATAGAATTATTTCAACGCGTGTGTGATGGAAATAATTCAGTCATAAGTCGAAGGCGATTTCTTGAAGATAGAATTATTTCACAGAGCCGAGTTTCGACGTAGAATTATTCGCAGAGCTGGGTAACTGGTTTGAGGTTGTATCGGTCTCGAAGTTCACTCGACCAGTTTTTCCGTCGTACTGAGCTGAGCGTGGGGCTGTTGCCATAAGTTAAACTTTGACAACTGACGACGTTGGCGACGTAACACTAGATCGAGGCTCGTCTATTGATGTTCTTGAATTTTCTTAACAAATAGACGACGTTCACTTAGTAGTGCACACGGCCCGTATGCGTCATGGAGTCTTCTAATGTGTACAATATAGGGTCTCTTTTCGTCGTATGTAGAGAGTCTGTGGTGTATCTCGCCGGTCATAGATCTTAAGTAGCTGATAGTTCGTCATGACGACGGCGCAAACAGTATGGCGCCATTTGGTTCGGCGTGACAACATGTACCTTTCTATGCGTTAGATACACGAGGGAGTTCATCTCATATACGTATTTAAGGTACGTGTTTCGTTGTATATGTAGAAAGGTGCTTCTACACATGTATTCTATTCTTAGCAGATTTTATCCGTAGTTAATGTCGTAGCTTCTGCATTCACGTACGTATCTCATGCAAAACAGGTGTTAGAACTACCCTAGCATCTGTTAGCACAACCATGGGAGAACTTATTCACCAACGCTCTTTTCGTGATACCAATGAAACACTGGCAACTAATCGACGAGGAAAACGTCGTCCACACCATTAACCACATCTATCACTTCTGGTGCCGAAACCACAGTGGCATGTATCTTACATCTGCCCACACTATTGGCAATTCTAACAACTTCGCTGTCAATGCAGTCCCCGGGAATTTCTCTGCGCTATCGTAAAGGAAGAACCTCGAACGTGTTCCAACCTCCTTCTTCGCCACATCCCAATCTACTTGCCACAATTTCGGCTTCATCACCTCCATCTCGGGAACCGCAAAGCCTCATCACAGCTCCCTATTCATCGCCAACAGGTTCACTTTCGCACCCGACCTCACCACAACGCGTTCCGCAAATCCCTATATCTCTCTCTCTCTCTCTTCCCGCTTTTCGCGAAGTAACTCTCTCCCCGGTCGCTCGTTCCTGTCTCGCTCAAGCGAGTGAGGACTCGTCAATAATCGATGGGCGGGACGTGGCGCGCTTACGCTAAGCTTCGAGTGGCATTAAATAATAAGGGACGAGGCATTATCCCACCGTGATGCCTGATGCGTCGGAGGATCCATTACTGCCGCGTAAAAGCGCCCTCCGTCGCTTCGTTGGACGATACGAAAAACCCGCCGTAGGAAGAAGAGGCAAAATGGAGTTGATCGAGGTGAACAGGGCTTAGGAGTTCCTCGGTCTTTGAAGTCTCCACGTGTCTCAGATCGCAGAAAGTGACATCGTAGTATCAGCGCCTACGACAATCAGGATTGCAAATTATCGTATTTATTAATAATACAATCCGGCCACTTTAATATTTCTTCAGAATTTAATAGAAAATGTTATAAATATTTTCGTAATTTTAAATATTGTAAATCAGTCTACTTACAAGACCGTTCAAAATATTTTATCAGACATTTTATGTACTGGAGTGTATTATAAATGATTAATTCATATTCATTACCCTAATAATAATAATAATCCTTTCAATTTAGCACACCACTCTCCACAACCAAATGAAATTAACGTTGAAATCAGTCAGACAATCAGGGAATAGAAATCTAAACCACTTCATAATAGACATCCTCATGATATAGTTGAGTCTCATGTCGACAAAGCTACGTCGAACGCCTGGTTTACAAAAAGGGATCTGTACTCGGAAACGGAGGGATATCTCATGGCAATTCAAGACCAAGTAATAAGCAGAAAAAAATTATATTGCAAGAGACAGACATACCAGATGCCAAATGTAGGAGATGCAAAATTAAATCAGAAACTCTCAAACACATCACAGGAGGATGCACTCTATTAGCACAGACAGATTATAGCCACAGACACAATCAGGTTGCTAATATTATCCATCAGAAACTCTGCGGGAAGTATGGACTAATAGAAGACACTGTCCCGTATTACAAGTACTTCCCGAAATCCATTCCAGAAAACAGCAGGTACAAAATTTCTTTTGATAGATCAATCCTCACCGACAAGACAATCCATCACGACAAACCAGATATTATTCTAATAGACAAACTCAAGAAAATCACACACATCATAGATATTGCAGTAACCAACACTCACAACCTACAAACTACTTACAATGATAAAAATTAAAAAGAGGATTTGAAAACAGAAATTGTTCGCTTATGGAATATGGAATGTGTATATATAGTTCCTATAGTCCTGTCTACCACTGGAGTCATCCATCACAGTCTGCATCTGAGCATCAATTAGTTTCATCTTCCAAAAAACATATTTCTAACTTTACAAAAAGCAGCCATCCTTGACACCTGTAGAATAGTCAGAAGTTTTTTAAACTATGATATTGCTTGAGGTGACGATGTTTAGTATATCCTCCCGCACCTCACGTGAGTCCAACTACAAGTTGTGAAAATAGTTCATGAAAAGAAATTATAATAATAATGACTTGTTTCTATCGAATTTTTTCAATATTTCTTTGAACTTCTCAATAATTCATTTATTTTATTATATTGTTTACAAATTTAGGTACTCAGATGTTATCTACGTCGTCGTCATTATTATGGAATATTTACATTGCCGATATTCCAGAAAGTTTTGTATTCAAGTATTATTATAAAATACTTTCAACTGAAACGGTCTTAGTTGCTCCTATATTTCATAATTAACAGTACTTCAAAGTAAAATTCAATAAAAGTCACACATATCAAACTACAAGAATAAAAAAACTTAGTATTTTTACACATATTTTTTCTGTTCTTTATTTCACTCTCAAATGGTAGCTCTTTTGGTCAATTATCGACCATCTTCAGGCCCTAACAAGGATGGGACTGTTTTTAGGGCCCGAAAATGGTCGATAATCGACAGAAAGAGCACTCACCTGAAACTGCAATAAAGAACAGAAAATAATTGTTAAAAAATACGAATTTTAACTTTAATTTCGTTTACTCCTTACCAGAAGTAACTAATTACAAGAATAACTATTAATTAACTTCCTGGTGCGTGACACTAATTAACAGAGTAAAGGGTTCTTTCCCTTAGATTCAGTATTCAACACATCTTTCTTAACAGCAGTTAAAATTTAATCTGTTTCTCAGCAATAGCACATTTTGAATTTAATTACAAATGCAATGTTCGAGGAATAACTCCCTTACTCTCGTTAATGCAACATCCTTCTTCCGCGAAGTTTTAATCAGTTCTCTCAATATCAAAAACATATTTTACCTAATCAACATTACTTGAAACCAAAATAGTGATCAATTATTCTGAACTCGGTGATCCGGCCACGCTCCGCACGGGAGAGTTTTTATTGTTACTATTTGATTTACGGTTTTTTAAGTTTGTTCAGACAAGAGGAGCAGTATACGTATATTATGGTGTGATAGCATCATAGCTAGTTCGTGAGATGTAAAGAAAATATCGAAAATGACGTTCGTTATTCGTGACTCTCTACAACACAAATGCATTACGTTACGTTAAAATTTCAAGATCCTACATCTAATAGCCTTTTCACTGCGTTGTGGAATGTATTAGTGGTATGGATTACGCACAGAGTCTCACCTTTACCCTCTTTAAAAGTAAAGTACCGCAAATTCCAGAAATTTAGTTTTGGATATTTGATACCTAAACCGAGAGTAAATCCCAATTAGTTTGTCAAAAATCAATAAAAACATTACACCACGTCGTTAACGTGAACGACAAAACTTAAACCCTTTTAATTTTTATCCCAATAATATTGAAATGTCAATAAATAAGAACAAAATAGAAAATTCTTTCATAAATATTTGAGTTCTCGATGTATTCATTCTGTTAGGATTTCTCAATAAGTTCCAAATACATAATAATAATTACAAAATTCGAAATATATTGTTTTACCATTCATCTTGTTTTTGACCTCGGAATTTGTAATTGGGTGTTATATTTTGTACCTTCATCAGGGCTATATTTATAAACAACGCTTATGTAGCAAACGAAATATGTAACATTTATTACGCTTGTGGAGGTATAGTTTGGTATGTAACGTATAAAAATGCTTTATTTGTTTATAGATATCGCCCTGACGAAGATATAGAAAGGTTCGAAACGTTGGCCAGTAACTATTTAGTTTTTTGACGTAAACGCAAAAATCATATCCAGTTAGTATATTTCACATTAATCTCCTCTTAAAAGCGTGATTTTAAAAATTTATTTCTTAGTGAGGTTTTGTAATACATCACTCAGAACTACGCTCTTAAAATTTAAAAAATAAATACTTCCTTGGAAGATAACAATATTCCAACGTAACAACCTTCTTAAAAAGTCACGTCTCCTTCATCTAGCTATAGCCACCAATCAGTGCAATGCATTTCATTCTACTTCAACTCATCTAATAAAGTTTGCATTTGCGAGGCTATGAAATGAGTAAAACCAACTAGAAGTGGTATGGGCTTTCATGGGTGAAGACTCTGATGGGACGATTTTGAAATAAATTTTTATATAACGCCCCAGGGAATCGATATAAAAAACGCACAGGTTGTACACACGTCTCACTAATTTAATATAGAAAAGAGCGATACAAAATGTGTCGTCTTTCTGGGTTAAATAATGTTATGCTACGAAAACTGTTGCGAAACTAGAGAACTCTCTACTCAAACTTGGAACTTCTTTTCAAATTATACAGTATAGTTAAACGAGTAATTCAGTTTATACCGTGTAATTAATAATTTCCAGTTTTTGACACACCATGACTCTGTAAGTTAAAAACATTTGTAGAGTTTCTCCACTAGTATAGTTTGGTGAAACTATACAAATTTTTGCCATTTACAAATCTTCATATACCAATCAATATGCTGCAAACTATCCATTGCATCATTATTCAAATGTTATAATTATTTTTTATGTGCATATAATATTTGGTAAGGTTCTTGCTATTTGGTCATTGAAGAAATGAAAACTTCTATTCACAACATGCCAACTTTTTGCCTTCATCAGGGCTACTTAAGTCTTGCATGTCTTCTTCATAAACCGCACACCTTCTGGTCGCACGCTATCACCCTGGAGTCGCTCACGACTTTATGTCACGCAAAGGCCTTACCAATTATTGTTACTGGAAAAATGGTCGAAAATCAGATAAATGATGTGAATATAATATGTAACATTATAGAATGTTTTATAAATGATTGTGTGCATGACTAGCGCCTGGCATGTCCGTGGTTCTGTCCTCAAATGAAATCATTTAAAATACAAAATAGGGTATGAACTTTTGACATTCCTGTATTTACCAGTTGGTCAATATTGAATGGAGCATTATAAATTGAAGATTCACTGTACTAATTTTATGGATTAATGTTTTAAAATCGGTCGTTGGCTTGTTAACTTCATATAAGTGGGATTATTGTAAGACTCGGATAAGTAACGAAAGAGGTTAATACTTGTACATCATATTCGTCTCATATTGTGCTCTGTAAATTGTTACATTTGCCTTATTCCTTACTCAAAAATAGATATTTTGAGACAAATGTTTTCTGAGTTTTCAAGTTATGCTTCAGAGAGAAACGTTTCAGTTCCTGAACGAATCTATGAAAAAAGAGTCATTGAGTACGTAATCATAGAGATAGTATGAAGATTTAAGATGAATAATGCACCAAACGGAATGCCAGTTGTTTGAAAGTCATCTTTTGTAATCCGTTTCGCTTCTTCACTAAGAATATAAGCAGCGAATAGATTGCTTGGAACACCTCATTATGGCACCATCTGCTCCGCTGTTTGCCATCCTTTGCCCCCTTCTCTCTTCCAGACACTTTTCACATAATTTTCCACGAGGAGATAATCTTCTCGCAGAAGGGAAATGCACAGATGTGAGACAAACAACGGGCAAGGCTTTGTTCGTTGATTCTGTTCTCGAGTATCTCGTTATTTATATACACACAGGAAATCAGTGCGTGGAATGAGATGGAAAACTTACAAAAAGTCTTGGGTTCGTCGTGTTTTGTTTTCGAGATGGTGTCATAATTTAAAAAGAATATTGAATAACAAAATAAAATATCAACATGGCTTGTTCTGTTTGGGCTTCGAGAGTGGGGGCAGGTAGTTCATCAGTAGCACACCTGCGACCCAAAACAGGATCCCGGGTTCGGGTCCCGCTTTTAAGACTCGATACAAACTTCTCTCCCCAAATAGGTATTCGGAAGTTGTGAGTTAAAACAAAATAAAAGTTGACGAAACGAAATTCTAGTACGGGAGGGGATGCACATACCCCCCAATGGTGGTGGAGCAGCTCTTCTTCCATGATTTGAAATCATTCCCCACCACCCCTACCCATACAATTTCGAGGAGTATGTAAGTTGATCTGTTTTTTTTGTCATTATGGAATGTTTAGTATTGTTCAAAATTTTAAATCTCAATATTTTCAGTATATTATATTTCATGTGTATGAACAATCAAACTGATTATAATATTGAAGAGGGTAATTTATTTATGTTTGGATTAAAGAGAAATGCGTGGTTTCTTAAAAGACAGTGGTAGTCACACATCATTCCTTATACTATCATGTTCTGTACGTAATAATAATGAATTTATTGTCAAAAAACAGTACAAACTGCGTATGACCACGTGGAGGAAAAAAACTAATTTACTCTCCGGAAGCAAGCAAGGGACCATCCCATGAATTCCGATCAAGGGCCCTAAGGCAGAAGCGGAAAAAAATCAGCAAAAATTCCTAGATAAGATAAAAAGTTAGCTGCGAGTTATAATACTAATAGAATGTCAATATAATTATACAATGTAATTTGCTTGTTAGTTCTTAGTACTTTTCGGAGTCACTACTTGAATACCCAAAAAAGCATCAAACCTTAATTCTTCTTGGAATTATTAACAAGTGTGAAACCTATTTTACGTATTTGTATCAATCATTATTCCTAAGGAGCGAAAATATGAAATTGTTGGAATGCGTCGATTTGATACAATCCATTCTGGCAGACATCGTACTTGCGAGACACTAGCAGTTTTAGCGGTGAAGGCCGACATATTCATCTTTTAACAGAGCTATGCTATTGGGAAAGAAGCAGCCAAACACTTTTTAAAGACTGGAATGAGAGTCCCTTAATCAATTAGTTTTGCCAATATGGACTATTTATATATTGATTTATGTAATGTATTCATCAAAAGTCATAACATGACTTTGTTCCTTTCCATATTCATAAATTTTTTACGCATACGTTTTGTGTTTATACACATCCTTTTAAGAACAAACACTTTTTCTATCTTTATGCTATGATATGTCTTTCAACCCGTCTTTAATTTTCCAAATATTCTCGAAACATCTTCTTGAAGTTGTTTAAATTTTGCTTCACTGTCTATTAATCTATGTAACGTCCTTTTGTCCGGTACGTTTACTTCCTTGTCCTTCATCTATTTGCTGTAATGTGCACCACAGAGGATCCAATCCCGTAGTAGATCGTCAATAGTTTCATGTTCATCTCCGCAGGCACATTAACTACTATTTATTATCTTCAACTTTTGAAGATATCCTATGTGTTCATGTCTCCATGTCGTTTTAAAACTTGGGTCATTTTTATGATGGAGTGTAAACAACGTCCTATTTTGTCACAAGAATTGAACATTTTAATAAACCTATATGTTTCTGTGCCTTAGGGTGATCTGTCCCATTGTATCTGCCAAGCTTCTTTCAACACTTTAGTAATATTTCTCCACCAACTCTTATCGGTTCCACCTCCTCCCTGTCCAACAGTAACTCATCGTTGTTCGCAAGACCCACTTTCGTACCTCTACACCAATTGGTAACAATCCTAAAATCACGTTTATTGCGGTATTCGATACAGTTCTATAGGCTCCTACTAAAGGGAAGGTTCATATTCTTTGCAGATGTTGCAATTTTTAACCATATTTACGTTTCTTAATACTCTGGCACATATACTGCATCCGTAAGCAAGGATAGACTATTACAGTCTGATGCAATGCTAACAACTACTTCCTCCTCAAATTGAACCTTGATATTTCTACTCGTACAATCTGATAGTATATCTTTTAAATCTAGGTATTTAATATCTTCTGTGAACTTTATTTCTGGGTCCTACATTGTCCCCTAATACAGAAATTATCGACTGACGAAATTTTCTCAGTTCCAACCAGTTTCCTCGTCAAATTGAGCGTTGATATTCCTGTTCATCCGATTTGGTAGTATATTTTTAAAAATCTAAATACCAAATTTTTCGACTGGCAATATTTCCCCAGTGCTTGTGAAGCACGTCTCGAGCACTAAGGGATGAAGCACCTTCCTTTCTTTCACGATAGTCTTCATCCGTCCACCGTGACACCGTTCACCCGAGCGCCAGACTGGACGACGAGATAGAGACCTCCGCCGCATCCCTAGCAGTAAATGACGCCCAGGGCCCTTCGACGCAACCCTTCCGCTCGTCACCTCTCTGCCTCGGTGCGTTTGCCCTGTAGTCGCCTGAATATGCATGTCCCTTTAATGTGGGCGCGAGCGCATCCACTCTCCCTTTCACGTCCTAACCTCACTTTTATCCGAACTCAGGGGCATTTCTGCAGAGTGGCAGATGAGTTGTCTCAGGGATGCAATGCGAAGTCAGGGTTCGACTCCTGCCTCGGGCAAAGCGTCGCACGTGTGACCCGAAACGCATTAGTTCGGGAAATACGTGGGTTGTTTGAGATGGGACGAGTATTGGGTCTTTGATCATGGAGACCCTCAAGTGCACATTCTTTGTCCTTCTGTTTTGAATCAATAAGCGTGACTGTTTATAAGCAGGATAAAAAATAAAATTTATAATCCTGACTGGTGATGCGTATATTTCAATAAAACTAAACGATTTTTTAATAATCTGAAAAGTAGTGTATTAAATCACCTTTTTTTATATTTAATGATACGATGTAAATTACATATCGTCAAGGACTGATAAAACAATCCGTGGTTTAAAAAACGTGGTTCTAAGGAATTAACATCTTTTCGAAATGTATTAACACTTCAGGCTGATAAAACATAAGACTAGTAATTTCAGAATTTGGCAAAGCTGATAATAATGATTGTAAAAATGTGAAACCTGATCATTTTCAATGGATACATTAAAAAAGAAACAATAGTAAGAAAGTTTCTTTATCAATTAATATTTGTAATATTAACTTTGTTATACATCAGTTCTCACGTTTTAGAACAATCATTAATTTTAAAAGAAAAGAGAATTAATAAATTGCATTGGGAAACTTGATGGTGAAATATATTACGTCTTATGGAGAAAACAATTATTTTCAAAACTTATTTTTAATTAGCAATATAGAAATGCCTATATATTTCCATGGACCCAGGACATTAGTTCCCCAAAAGCGTCAACATTTAGTTAACATTAATAACATAATATGAACGAAATACTGTGACTGCACCACTTAACATGTGTTTTTGCGAAAAGTTCAATCATTGTTTTAAATTCCTGTAACAAAAGTTTCTAAGAAAACACATTGCACATTATTTTATCCCGTGGTATTAGTGATACTATTTACGCATTTTATCATAGTATTAATTAATTAAAAATTACATTAAATTATTAAACGACCATATTCGTGATTGCAATCGATATCCTGTGGATATTAAATAAATAAATAAATAAATAAATTTATTATCAAAAAAGCTGTACAAACTGCAAATGATCAGGTAATTGTAATCCATGTTAAGAACATAAAATTATATTATACAATTTTAATTGGATTTAAAAACTATTTTAGCATTCTGCTATTTTAGATTAAAAGAAATTTTAGCATTACTATTCTGCTTAAGCCAATGCGACACCACGCAATCGTTTGAAGACGTAACGCACCCTTTGCTGTGGAGAAAAGACAACTCTCTCTTCGCTTCAACCCGCTCCCTTTTACGCCTCATTGATTCCAACCCTTGGCGCATCCTTTAGGGACTTGTTTTGCTCGAGGGAGGCGATGCACGCAGTCAAAGTACTGCTGCGCATGGTAATGGAATACAGGATTTATCTTATCAAGTGCAAATAAGCATATAATATGTACTAGCTAAAGTCGGGTGATTTAAATTCCGGGGAAATTGAATGTACCTAACATTCTGTACGATAATATGAACGTTGACTTTTATTTAGAAAGTCTCTATTACTGACCTGGGTAATATGGCAGATACGACTTTTCCCCGTCTGCTTGATGCAGGCACGTTTCACTAGATTTCGTATTTAGCATTAAACAGGACATCCGAACAGTTATGAGAAGTATATGATAATGCTGAACGGAACATCATGAAACTCACGTATAATTCTTCACGGATATTCTTTTTACCAGCATGGTCAGACGGGTCAGAGCTGCTTCTTGTCAAGACTCAAGCAATCAAGTTGCGTACTTTTTAAATACATGATCAAGTAGCTATTTTTTTGATGTAATTTTTAAATGCTGTTGTCTCGGAAATGAAACGATGAACAATAGGATATCAACAACAAATCTTTTAATGCTTCTAAATACGATACTTCATTTGTGTATTTTTCTCCGTCCGGTCACGCGAGAAAAATAAAATAATTTTGCGTAGGAATGTATATGATTTTAGCTTTTATTTTGTAGATTGTTTATGATAAGATGTATGAGATACGTTTGGCTCGTATATAAAATAACGTTTATGGTGAGTTAAGCCATTTACTTATATTAGCACTCTCTACCACATATCATTTTAATTTAAAGGTCAAAAACTAAGTGCAATCATATTTCAAGTGATGAACAGAAAAACACGGTAATACCTGGTAAGGATATCAAAGTTAAAGTGTCCTCTAAGAATATCGAAGTCAAGGTGTCCCACTGAAGACCCATGGGATATAGCCAGCATCTCACTCTGGTTGGTTTAACCTCGGTCAGCGGAGTATATCGAGGCGAAACCTGGTCAAAAGTATTTTATCCAGTAAAAATGATGAATTATGGCGAAAAATCACTTTTAAGTATATAAACAATTGTTATGTCCATTATTCATGCTGAGAAAAATTATATAGAGCTTCTTTTCAATTGTTTATATAGATTTGATACATAACCTCTCGAATCAAAAATACATGTAACTTAACATGACATTTGTATATTTACGTATAAACGATAATTCGCAATAGTCCATCAAATTCACGGGATAAAATTTTTTCGGCCGGGATTAGTCTCAATATACTCCACGAGGCGGTGTTGAAAAGAGGTGTTTTCACTAGCCCCGTGTACACCCCCCGTTAAGGAAAATTCCTCCTCCCCCGGGGATCAAAGTGAGCAGTCCAGCGTTCTACTAGCTATGTACTAGTAAGAACATTTCTGACATTATTTCCATTCTGCGGAGGAACCTACCGACACGAGATATATATCGAGTCTAAAATACGGAGTTTACATGGCAATATTCGTCGACAGAAGTGCCATTCCACTTGACTTTTTCTTTTGTTACGTGCAGCGAAGCAGTGAACAGAACGAGAGAGAGAAATAATATGCTCGTGAATAGATCGGAAATTCTTTCTTTCGAAAGGGAAGAGGCTATTCAACCGTGACAGGTATACAACGTCTGTCTTTACATTGTTGTTTCGCCCGGTGTTTTTCGTGCATGCGAGCTTTGACTACGTTTACATTACGAAACCCCTCGAACATAAAAGTGGAATATTGCATTAGTTATTCGTGCTCATATTTTACGTGCGATGAAATAAAAACGCTTCCTTCTTCGTAAATGTTATTTTGTGAATTGAGGGAAGGAACACATTTATTTATTGAATTCACTACAAACATCAAACATTCATTTCATTTACATTTTATGATCTAATACAGTTCATACGGAGAAATGAAGGGGAATATTGTATTGGTACCAGAAAACTCTTATTGAATCACAAAATACATGAAATGTATTTAAAAAGATTAGCAAACCAAATCGTTTATAAAATATATTAATATTTTTAACATAACTGTTATATTTTCATATTTAAAAAGCAATTTAAGTATTCAGGAATTATTGAAAAAATATTAACTTAGAATTTGAATTATATTCCTTTGAAATGGCTATCAAGAGTCCCAATAAAAAAGATATATTAGAATACAGCCATACTAATAAAAGCACCACACATTACCAATATTCCTAAAAGCCCGTGGTACAACACATTTGACTTCATGGATAATATCTAATTGATTTAGTGCATAAAGTTGACACATTCAGAAATATAACACAAAGGTGTCTAGATCGTGAACGAGCAAATTGAATAAATAGCCAAACTTAGTCAACTGGACCTGGAGATTCATTAATTAGCATATTCTGCCTCTTAGCGTCGTAAATTGCTGGAATACTTCCGGGCCCCAGAAACAATGATTTCGTAGTAAAACGTCATGAACAGAATCCTGAATTTCAAAGAATAGTGATATTGTGGGATAAGTGGGTTTCATTTATGATTAGAATAAACTCTAATGACGTAGATGTTGGAAGGCATGGTCATGGGAAAGATTTAACACTGTTGGGAATTGCTTACATTCTACGAAAGGTATTATGAGACCACCAATTAGACGTATTATGAAGCTGGGTGCAACCTGGAATGGGTTTACAAGCCGACCGACTATTTTACCATTAAGTCGTGAAGAGTAACGAAATAATAATAATAATAATAATAATAATAATAATAATAATAATAGATAACTTAGTTTAATATTATAGACGACCTTTCAGTAGACAATTTTCAATTATCACTGCGAAACTTTTCGACCACTAATTCGGTTATCCATCAGATGATTTGTCAATAATTAAATAAATCAATATCTTTACGACATAAAACGAAAAACAACTAAACTATTTCCAAATATCTACCCAGAGGTCAAAACATTGTGAAGTTATAATTAAAACTTAGTGTAGGTAGAAGATCGTATTATATATTTAAATATTTCTATGATATAGACAAATACTTCGCCAACATTGATAACTTAATGATGTGTGGATTGTCGATGCGTTTAGAATCCAGACCGTCTCCTGCAAAATGGAAGATACTTGTCTCGCAAATATATGGCGAATAAGTAACAAATATAATTAACGGTATTGACAATACAATGTGACCTAATTACTAATGTAGTTACGTATGTAATTTCCATTCGGAGTTAACTAGTTTTCGCGTAGATTTAATAGCGTAAAAGAATAAATGAAATAAACTATAATTTCTAAATAATGTGTACCAAACATCAAACAACGAAAAATAGTAAATATGTGTTAAATAACGTACACTCCTTCGCACATATTAAACAGTAATCGTGACTTTAACACATATATAAAAACTGTACTGATGTTTTCCCGAATATGTTTCCTGATTGTGCCCTAAACGGAATTAATCGGCGAAAACGGTTCTTCCTCAGCACATTGTTTTGCAAATATAAATGAATACAATTGTGACAAGTAGTGTTTACTGGAGCAAGTTGGCCGCTTCTTCTGCATTAATTCAGACATATCTTCGTAAAGTTTACGAGCGTCGCGCCGTGGAACTCCGAACGCGCTCTTACATTCACGACTTCACGACTTCCTCTCGGAGGACACAAGAAAAGGGCGGAGGGGCACACGATGGGATAGAGTGGGAATTTACATGAACAATTTTTGTTGTTCAGTTAAGGTCGTGAGGTATAATGTAGGTAGTACTAGCGTAACTGGAATTAAATCACAAACACTCCTGAAATCGGGAAATATAATAAGGGAAACTGTGATTGCAACATTGAGAAACGTACCTAACCGGCTATGTTAATGAAATAATTACAATTATAATATATGTAATACACTTTGTTGTATGAAGGAAACATTTATTAAAAAATAAGACCAGGCTTGAAATCACGAAAGTGAAGGAAAATTATATTTTTACATCACTTTTATTTATAGGTCACCGGACATTTGAGGAAGATATTTAACTTTTTCTGAGGTGAGATGCACAAATCACGAAATCCATGCTCCACAGCCAGGTTTTTACGTGTTCTTGCCCATTTCAAACGATTCAAGCGGATTCCTAAGTATTGTTTGTGCTATAGTATCAACTGATAGATGCAAATTAATTCATTTTTTCTTAATTATAATTCATATTGTGGTGCTTAAAAATAATTAGAATAAAAATAAAGAAACCAATGATTGACTAATTTGGTCCCTTAACTAAACTATATATCTGAGATATGGACGAAAGTAGTACCGTTGTCCATTCACTCCGTCACTGTTTGTCTGAATACTCTGATTGAATCGAGAGATATCAATTTATATTTAATTTAGACCGAATTATTTATGTCGATCCCGTATTGTTTGGATAACCTTATTACACTCTATTTTACAGTATTGTATCTTTCCGTGTTTAGGTTTATTGATTCTTTTTAAATTTCATATTGACTTTTTAAGATCTGTTATGTATTTATTTTGTTTATTGTTGTGAAACACTGGTGATGGAGAAAGCTCCCCGAAACATGTCCGTTTTATAATAAAATATATTTATTAATATTGTGGAAGGTAATTCCATGTTGTTTCCTTGCGGAGGGACCAGCACACCAAGTAAGTCAGATCACGCAAATGTATAATTGTTTTCTTTATTGTTATTCTAACTGTTTTAAAACACAACAATATGAATACGTCGAAGAAAAAACAAGATTTAATTATTATCTATCAGTTAATATTAAAGTGCAAACAGTATTCAGAAACTTGCTTGACTCTTTCATAATGCATAAGAGCATGTAAAATCATGGCGGCCAAGCACAACGGTTTCGTGATTTATAAATCTCAGCTCAGGAAAAGTTAATTTAATTTCCTCAAGTGTCCGGTGATCTATAGATAAAAGTGACGTATAAAAGACTACGGAAAATTTACTACAAATCAGAGTAAACTTCCATCACATTCGCGATTGTTTTGTTTTTTTAAATAAGTGTGTCCTCCGTAAGATGCAATGTGTCTCACCATCAATTATTATTGCACTTATTTTATTTAAATGACCGGTGAGGTTTGTTTCTTAAGTTGATATCGCAGTAAGTAAATGTTACTCTGTTTATTTTCGCCGCTGATTTTATTCAACCTACGCTAGTACTACTTTAACATGGATTACTATTTCCTGAAGGTGTCAGTTGCAGCCACGAACATTATACATCCATAATAGAAGTTGGCGCCAATTCGAAAGATCATTCGTCCCACTGTGCAGCATGAGCCCTCGCTTACATTCCCATTCCAGAACGCTCTCCATCTTGCTGTGCTCTCGAAAGCAATCAGTGTCGTGCATCTACGCCATGTTGCAATCCTACTCGTGCGTGGATTCTCGAGGCGCCACTACTGCTCCTGGGACTAAAACATCATGACGACGAGGGGACGCTGTGGTTCTAATGTGGTTTCTTGCTACAGGTCGTCAGCTGGGGAGGAAGGAATGTGGTTATCGCTAAAGTTTATGCTGCGAATATTAATTAATTAAATAAATAAGTGGAAACATCTAAAGATTTTTATGATTTTTGTTTTTGCCGACACTTCTCAAGGATCCAATCCGCGCCCATCCACGTAGTAGCACGCTAGGAGTGAATGTGTTACTGCTATGACCAGAAAGACTTGCAATTATTTTAATGATTACGGAGATTTTGCATAGCGTACCTGCGAGCTATCGTATACGCTACCCACATGCAAGTTGCTTCTGCGCATCATCAGAAGTTAGTGGTACAATAACGCTCCTAGCGTAGTACGTTACAACACCTGTGTTTGAGTATGATTTTACAGGTATCGCTAGTGAGAGAGGTTCTTTTTTGGATTTGAGGTTATATTGATATCTGAGAGGGTATGCAAGAAACTTGCACATTGTGTGTGCCTTATGAGCACGTGGTGTACTCACAGTACAGTTTACTTGTGTACGCTTGCGTAGAAGTAGTTTGTTTGGGTTTACAATCCTCAGTATGATTTGAGTCGAAGGTACGATATGCATCGATTACATTCGTTTTCCCTATGTGCATTACGCGGTTAGCTTCAAGAGCGTAACGTATAAGCTAGGAAGCGTTTACGTGATGCAAAAAATCTCTATTATCATACTATATAATTATTTTGAACTCTTAATTTCTGAGTCGAGGCAGGAGGTGCAGTGGGAAACACACGTATGGTCAGAGCATGAGGTTTCGGGTTCGAGTCCCAATTTTCGTCTGGCCGTAGAAGTGGCATATTAAATGTTGTGCTTATTTCAAAACAATATTCCGTTTCATAGTAGATGTTCATGTGTAATTAGGGATGAGGAAGATTTTGTCAATTCTTGACTAAATTATTATTGTCTTATCGGATCATAGGCAACGTTTCCAACCGAGAAGTACAGATTCTTGTTATTTAAAAGTTAATAATTATTAACATAAAATATAAAACCATTAAAATGTAGGGCTGTACATTGTAATAGTTAAAATCTATATATCTAAAATAGTTATACATCTGAAAAGAGTGTATAATTTTGTACAGAAGATGTAACTTGAAAGGGAGAAATTGATGATAACTTATGAGCGATGGAAAGTCAGAGGACTTCCAGTTAAGTGCCTATAAATAAGATTTCACGTTACCATTGAAGAGTGATCTCATATTTGCAATATTCAGTCGACGAAGTCAAATATTTTATTATTTGAGAAGAATTACACATTTTAATGGCTCATATACTTATAGTTTATAAATTCTTATATGAAAAATTACAGAGCGAACATCGTACGAACAACTATACTGTAAATATACTTTGTTATACAGTCTTCATAATATTTTGCCGTTGGTAAAATAGATTAAGCACGACGTTTTTACAATGTCTTGTTTAATGTTTTTACTCAGATTTTTTGTGGGGGAACAGCTGCACTCCGCGAACAAGTGTAAGCAGTGTGGAATTTCTTTTCGACATCTCTGCCTATGATGTTCGTCTGCCTCTTCTCTATTTGCCCGTCACAATTTATTTTCTCCTTCTGTCGCTGTAGCGCTTGTGCATTGAAGTGATTCACATCTGAACTGCAGATTCGTTCTGCTTCCATGCAAATAGTCTACGACGAGAAAGGTCGGTATTTTAAGGATTGAGATAACAACAGATTCACATTCAAGAACCTTTGAAATGTAAAAGAAAACCTTTTGTAACCAAACTCCTCGCCCGTATGTCCATTCCTCTCTTCGAAAGAATTCAATATTTCTGTCCTAGCTTCAATCTGAAAGGGATTCTCTGGGGTTTAAAAGAGATTTCCTCGTTCAATCGTAGACTATCTTTGCAACCACTGATTTTCAATAATACGAACTCCATATTTTTCATAGTATATATTTGAAGTATGGTTATAAATTCAGGAATAACGACTTTACTAAAAATGAGGGTGAAGAACTGCAACAGAAATTCATTGTCTTTGACAAATCATTTCATGTTCATACTTTGATATGTGTTTTACTTTTCTGTACTTTTTTACTGTAGAATTTGGGTTTTATTAGCCTACTAGCTAAAATGACGCTACGAGTTATGAACAGGAACAAACAATCTTGTTTTAAAATCCTCTATTTTCGAACCGTTGTAACAAAATATAGCAAAATAACCAGTTACTTCAGCAATTTGTAGATTAGAAACTATTTTCTCTCTCATATGAAGAAATTTATTTTCTAAACAAAATTACTTTTTAAATATTTTATATATAGATCAATTATATTTAAAACTTCAGTTTCAAATGTATATTAATAAAATAAGTTTTTTACAAGTCACACGATAAAAGATAATAATATAGATTTAATCTTTTGTCACTTATTGCCTCCAGTGTCATTCCTTAGTCCGGCATCATCGTGACCATCATGACACATCCAGGATCGTAACCATTTTCATCTGGCCGTATTTCATCTTTATTATTTCTACATGTACGAACACAGAAAAATATATTTACATACCCATCCCTAACACGTAGCTTTAGCGCGCCCAAAACTCAGTGCTCCCTTGGCTCACTTATGGGTATGAGAATGTGTCTCAGGTCTTTGGGAGTATGAGACCTGGACAGTAATGAATAAATTTAGTGACAAAAAAGCAGTTACAAACTGTGTATGACTTGGAGGACAATAAACTAATTAACTTCCAGGAAGCAAGCAAGGAGAGACCACCTCACCAATTCTGATCAACGGTTCTAAGACAGCCGGATTTAATATTTGTGCACATTAAATAATTGGCTATGCGTTATAATATCAACAGAGTTCCGACAAATCTGTATTTAATAACACTTAAAAAAGTTATTTCACAAGTTTGTATTACTATCAAACTATATATTATTCAGAATGTATTGTTTATAAATCATAACTATGAAAATAACACTAAATTCGAGAGTAATTATTACAACAAACCAGCATTCCGAGACAATAACCGAGAGAGCATGTACATAAAATTCTTCTCTACTCGAAAGAAAACCAGAGAAAAACCTGAGTCAGGATGGGACAGTTGTGAAAAGTGAACGAGTAGTGTAGCGGTCAGTATCCTTGAATTCATGTTACCGGGTTCGATTTTTGACTCGTTAGTATTTTCATAAGGCAGTAGTTATCAAATTTTTCAAATTGTAGAAAGTGTTATAAAATCTTACACTCCTGGAATATAGCTTTAACATATGACATTACACGTGTTTTCTCGTGAAAACTAAGACCAGTTTATAAAGTTATTACCATTATTTAAAATATATTTCACTAAATGTAATCATTTATACTGAGTAGACGAAAATTCTCTTTTTGATTATCTGGTTTGATTGATTTGATTGACTGAAGATTTTCATAATAATAAATAAGTTGTCCATTTTATTACCTGGCGGTGAAAGCACATCATAAAGAGGCTGAAAATCTTCAGCGATTTAATAAAATAACTGGGTTCCGTGAAGTCGGCCGGCTCTTTTTAAAGCGTCTGACATTACTATTGGGCTGCGACATATGCGTGACTATTTTTTTCGATTTCAAGATAGAGGAATGTGCATCATAAACTCTAGGAACAAGCTCTGGTATGCAGGTAATATTTCGTAATGCACCGTCCCTTATTTCCCATCCCTTCATAGGTATCGTGTGAAGGGCCAGGGACGCGAATGGCTTGAGGGAGCTGCTCCCTCCAGCCATCCGTGTCCCCACATGGTCAAGTGCATTACGACGGCACCTCAGGTCACGGCAGCTACCGTGTGTCTCCGCAATGCACACAACTATGGATTACGTAGCCTCCACTACGATCAAAGCGTAAATAATTAGTTACATTTCGCGAAGTAAATCAGACGAACCTTTATTTTTGGAATTGATTGCTTGGAACTTCTACGAGAAACTTACAACATATCCAATTTCCACATCTTTCTATCGTTAACAAGAACTTTATCAATCCCCATCATAACTCTTTCGAAGAAGCTAGTAACGATTATGAATTTTATTATAAACCATATATAGACATCAAGGTAATAATAAATAATCAAAATATGTATAAGTGAGAATAATATATTAAAAAAAAACGAATAAGTCAAATGAATATATGGAATAAATCTGCAACGTATCACCTCGAAACCGAGACGTAAACACATGGAATCCGTTGACGTACCTCCTGAACCAGTGCTTCCACTATGTAAAAGAATTTATTGATTTTAATAAAAGTTAAATCCGTCTTGTACTTTATCACGCCATTGCTGTAGTATTTTTTAAATAACTTATAACAATTTCAAAAACTATTTTCTTGCATGGTTGTGTCCGTATGACTCATATTAATTTAGTTTTATGTGTACTTAACTTTGGCACGATTGTGTACATTAATTCTGTAGCCCCATCCTGGCCCGGGTTTTGCTCCGGTTTTCCTTCAGATAGAGGCTGATTTCTTATACAGGTTCTCTAGGCTTTGTCTAGGGGAATGTTTATTGTAACAATAAATCGTGAATTTAGTGTTATTTCAGTTCTTCTAGGATTTTTAAACACAATACTCAGAATAATCCATAGTTGGATAATAATTTGTACATGTAAATTTTTTGTGTTAAATTACAAACATATTGACATTCTATTAGTATTATAACTAGCAGCTAACTTTTTATCTTGTCTAGGAATTTTTGCTGAAATTTTTGAATCCGTCTCTGCCTTAGGGCCCTTGATCGGAATTGATGGGATGGTCCCTTGCTTGCTTCCGGAGAGTAAATTAGTTTATTGTCCTCCACGTGGTCATAAGCAGTCTGTAACTGTTTTGTTTGACAATAAATTTATTATTATTATCTAACAAAGAAGAACAGACAAAGTGGACTGCAGATGTATTGTGCACAGTACGGGCATAATAGTTTCTAATTCATGAAAATATAATGTTTCCATCAATAACTACAATTTGATTATTTCAGCGAGTATTTGAGTTGAGCGATTTTCGGTGATATTGCGTTTAACTCCTTTTGCGTGAAGAAAAAGTCTTGAAATATCGACATGTTTTGAAACTTTTGTGAGGGTTGTTTACTTCAAGTCTTTAAAATTATGAATCAAATTATTAAGAAAGTGCAGTTCGAATTAGGTATATTTGTGAGTTAGATCATTGTTTCAGAACCTTGTTGTAAATTATCTAAATCTTTAGAAACGTAAAACTTATATTTATTTTTTCGCCAATCATTCATCTATTAACATAGCTTACTTTGAACTGCTTAGCAGTCTCCTCATGGACGCTAGTATGTTAACGCTAGTTAGTCCCCCTCCCCCAGGGGACTTACATCTAGTAAGTACGTGTTTGGCATACACGTAATTACATCTAATAAATACGTGTTTGGCATACACGGGGCCCCGAGCTGAGTCTGGCATTACTTCCACTTACTTGTGTAGACTCCTTCCTTTCTCTTTCCTGACCTTCCTTGGTCACTTCTTGTTCTTTTCGATCTCGACGCCATTAGGGCTAGCATATCTTTCATTTTCTTATTTTTTGTCCTACCCTTCATTTTTTGTCCTCCCTTAATCTTTGTCCCCCCC